>OX381714.1:7145937-7208054 GCA_947462335.1 Harmothoe impar | reverse complement strand
AGATGTAGCTACAGTCAACCCTTGATAATCCGGCTGGTCCCGTTCCTGATATAAAAGCCACTGAAGCCAAATCACCGGATTTTCAAATTCAGGTGGAGTTGAGGAGGGGAGGGGGGTACACCTGCATGTAGTAAGCTGGTAGGGGAGTCTGAGATAGTACCAATCACCCCCCCCCCCCCCCCATAGCATTTCCATGCCTAATAATGGTATTATATCAGCCTTTGGATACATTTGTACATGACATTCTATAATATATAAGACGAGAAATTGTATACTACAATTTCCACTTTCCAAATGGGATTACCAACTATTTTTACTAAGATATGGATGTGTGTGTTGGAGGGGGGGGGGGCGTCAGAGTGGTTGTTACAGTGATATTGCCAAGGAACCAATGAATGTTTGTCTGAGTCCTCAATTCAGATTCTTTGATAGGCAATTATAAATGGGTAGTGTTTACATTGTACTTGTACCCATCTGAAATAATCCCCACCACCATCCTGCCACTGATGACTATGTCTACACCCAGGCCCACCAAATACTACCAGGGGATGATGTGTCTCCTTACCCCCCCCCCCCCCACACACACACAACACAACTCTATAAATGTAGTATAGGTCATGAAGGGGGGAGGGGGTGGGCTTTGATGTGGATATGTGAAAGAAAAGTGAGTATCACTAAATTTAACTAAAAGAGAATTAATCACATTTCAGTCCAAATAGTAAATACACTCAGTGATGACTGGAATACTGGGTCACTTTCTAATTGGAAATACACAGTGTGTTGCTCAATATAAGCCACTGGAACTGGAAGCTGAAATAACTGGATTATCAAGGCTATTTTAATGCTAAAGAAACGGTTCCCACTAAATTCTGACTGTAAGGTGCGGGACTGGATTATCACAGACTGGATTATCAAGGGTTGACTGTATCAGATCACATGTCCCCTCTCCACCACCCTACTCCTCCCGTGTCCTGTACCCTAAACCCTCACAGCCCCAAACCCGGCCATGACAGGTGTGTTGTTTCCGTCCGCTGACAGAGGGCGTCTGTGTCGTCACTAGTTCCGTGTCCTACCACCAGGGGACACGTCACACGTCACGTGCACGTCACATGACCAGGGACCACCCTGGAGGAGGCTGGGACGCCATTGTCTACGTCCCCAGGTGACGGGGGTAGGGTGTGTGTGTGGGGGGGGGGGGGGGTCACATGACCCACACCTGGAACCGGCAAGGGCAACTGGTGAAACACAAATGGACAGAATGGGCCAGCGGAGAGACAGAGAGACAGAGACAGAGACAGAAAAAGAGAGACAGAGACAGACAGAGAGACAGAGAGACATACACACACAGAAAGAGACAGAGAGAAAGAGAACAGAGAGAGTGAACGAAGAGAGAGAAAGGTAGAAGAGAAAGAAGAGAGATGAAGAGAAGAGAGAAGTGATAGTAGTGATAGTCAGAGAAGACACACAGAGACAGAGTCAGAGAGAGAGGGACACAGACAGTTACATTGACAGAGAGAGAGATGGGGGCGGAGGCGGAGGGGAGGGGGAGTGAGGGAGAGAGGGGGGTGAGGAAGGGAGGGAGGCATGGAGGGAGGGAGGGGGAGGGGGGAGGGGGGGGAGGGGGGAGGGAGGGGGGAGGAAGGGAAGCTAAGGGAGGGAGGGAGGGAGGGAGGGAGGGAGGGAGGGAGGGAGGGAGGGAGGGAGGGAGGGAGGGAGGGAGGGAGGGTGAGATACAATGACTTTTATTCCCCCTGACTCTTTATCTCCATATGAGTAAAAACGGTGCACCACGCCTGACGTGGTGCCAGGTACCCGTTGCATCATGAGGCAGACATGCTGCTCCATCACTCAGTAATTGGCCCTCCGTCCCCCCAACCATACCAGGGGCGGACCCAGCAATTTGAAAACGGGGGGTCCACCAAACACCAAACTACCGAAAAGTGACGCGCCGCAACTCGCAGCGGATCAAATTATCATTAAAAAGATCTAATGTTTTTCCCAAAATGGGGGGTACGGACCCCCAAGACTCCCCCTCTGGATCCGCCCCTGCATACCTGTCCCTCAAACACGTAAAACGGTGATTGTACATCCTGAGCAGAATATACTGCAGAGAATGTGAGAGTAATGCTTTACACATTTCTCTCTGTGCACTGTGTACTTTGCAGTAGAAAGGAAAGGACAGCGACAAAGAGACACAGAGTGTATATTTTATAGTAGAAAAGAGACATGTGTATAATTATAAACATCATGTATTAGTCGCTGACATGACGTGTAGAGTTTTGTAGTAATGACACATACGGCATATGGATTATCTCAACAGGACACTTTCTCTACCTGGACCCCCTGCAGCGGCTCTGGTAATACATTGAATTGTTTTCCTTGATCCCAAACAGATTATTCCTAGCGCACCGATCCGAGTAAGAGGAAGGGGGAGGTATGGAAGGGTAGGGGAGGTAGGGAGGGAGGGAATGACGGAGGAAGGGGGAGGGAGGGAGGGAGGGAGGGAGGGAGGGAGGGAGAGACAGTGGGGGAGGGTGGGAAGGGGGGAGGGAGGGAGGGAGGGAGGGAGGGAGGGAGGGAGGGAGGGAGAGAGAGAGAGACAGTGGGGGAGGGTGGGAGGGAGGGAGGGAGGGAGGGAGGGAGGGAGGGAGGGAGGGAGGGAGGGAGGGTGGGAGGGTGGGAGGGAGAGAGGGAGGGTGGGAGAGTGAGAGTGAGAGATGGAGGGACGGAATGACAGAGACAGGCATAGACAGATAGAGGGAGGCAGAGACAGACAGATAGACAGACAGACAGTTATGGAAGGAGAGTGAGGAGAGGGGAGGAAACGGAGGGAGGAAGGAAGGTAGGGAGGAAAGGATGAAGGGAGGGAGGGAGAGAGGGAGGAGAGGGGAGACAATGGTGGGAGGGGGGTAGGAGAAATGAGGGAAGGGGAGGGCATATGAAGTAGAGAAGACGAAGGGAGGCAGGAAGGGAGGGAGGGGGGAGGAGAAGGGAGGGGAGGGGGAGAAGGGAGGGGAGGGGGAGAAGGAGAGAGGGAAGGAAGGAAGGAAGGAAGGAAGGAAGGAAGGAAGAAAGGAAGGAAGGAAGGAAGGAAGGAAGGAAGGAAGGAAGGACGGAGGGGGAAGGGCGGAGGGGGAAGGTGAGGGAGGGAGAGGGAGGGAGCGAGGAGAGGGAAGGCAATGGAGGGAGGGAGGGAGAGGGAGGGAGGGAGAGGGAGAGGGAAGACGAGGGGAGGGAGGGAGGGGGGAAGGGAGGGAAGGGGAGGGCGTATGGTGTAGAGAAGACGACGGGAGGGAGGGGGAGGAGAGGGGAAGGGAGGGAAGCGGAGGGCCTATGGAGTAGATAAGACGAAGGGAGGAAGTAGGGAGGGTGGGGGTGGGAGGGAGGCAGGTCTCGGCTGTAGCCTAGTGAGGGGGTTTAGCTTTCCGAGTACCGGGTAGCAGCAGGTTTAGGATTAGCCGTGGAGGCGGATTAGTGTCAGTGTTACCCATAATGCAGCAGTAACGCCCTCCTACTGCTGATCCTGTCTCCGCTTGCCGCCGCTCCCGCTGAGGGCGCTGCGGTCGGTATATAGCCTCAAACCCCTCCTCTCCCTAACCATGTTGTAAATCTCCCCGTAACCTTTCTGCCAACCAATGTAGGTCTGTACGTGTAGGTGGTTCTTGTCCTCTAGGCCTCCTGTTTTCTGTTTTTAACAAATGTTGAATTGAATTCAAACTAAGTAGTGCGGATCCAGGATTTTTTAAAGCTTTTTTTTTCAAAACCCTTTGGGCACCATTTTACATTAAAAGTATTTTCTAAAAAAATTACTTTGCGTGTATCATATCATAGCTACCTTCTACAATCGGCAAATCATTCTGAACTATGTGCGCAATATGCAAGTGATAGTTAATCCCCTTCAGTACGGGTCCTACTTATGGGTTGCATGCTGAGCCCAAGTACTTCAAATAATCGTGGATACTATTTGAACGATCTGATAAGTGGTAAATAAATCCTCCACTCTCAATGGATAAGCCCGGATCAACATCTTAATGACACTAATTCTAAACACACATCTGCAGAATTTGAATGAAAACTATGTCTATCCTCTTTATTAAAGTAAAATGTATTATTACTAATAACCCGGGGTAACACCATTGCAAAATAGTTCAAGCTTCAAGTTGTGAAAGTGTTTTTTTAAAATATTGATCTGCGTCGTTTCAAAACGACCACCTTGGGTTTCTTTGTACATTTGGATACAATGTCTCAACGTTCAAATATGTAGTCTAAGTACAAAATGTACACCCTTATCGTTCCCAAATCCCACCCCAGCCACCACACAGAATAAGAGCCTACTCCGCTCCCCAACATTAGTTTTGACCCCTGCGAATCTCCAGGTGTGGCTCAAGCTGTGAAAATGGCCACCAACTGGTCAGTCCCTGGTCAGCTGGTCAGTCCCAGAGGTCACTCCCCCCACAGACCGGGGATAGTTAGACGCGGGTCACCCCCCTGGTTAGGGATCCCCCCTGTGCTGCCTCCTGGTGGTATCCAAGGATGCGTCCCCCCTGGGCGCCGCCATTTTGTTAGTCGGTGCCCGTGAGGCACCAGCGTGACCCTCACTGCTGGTTACCTGTGTGCTGTGTGCTGCGTTAGTACAGGTAGGGACCTTCCTCATCTAGGGAACCGTCCAGACAGGTCTTACCAGGGAGGGGATGACATCCAGGGTAATGTAGATGAGAAATTAGCTTGCATGGCACTTTTTGTTGCACGGGCATGAGCTAGGGTTGCTATACATTATAAATTTACTTGGGAAGGTCAGGACAGGCCTTTCCAGGTAGAGGCCATGATATCTAGGGTAATGTAGGTATTCTTATATTATCTTGCATGGACATTTCTGTTTTATTGGCATTGTCCATAGAAATTATACCATAGAAGCTTTCTTGAATGGTGCAGCTGGGTGGATATCTGGAGCAACAGGACAACGACCAAAAGAAGATTCCTAACTGAAAGATGCTACATGTATTTCCAGAAAACTCTACAAAATGGCTGCAGTCCTCCAGATCTTTAATACAGCAAGTATGGCGGATGGATATTGTTCAAACCACTGGGCTATTTGTTGTGTAGGCTTACATTGCAGGGAACCGTGGTATACCGCCAGGACATCAGTGGGACCTCACCAGGCCCTCAGTAGGACCTCACTAGGCCCTCCCCAGGACCTCCCCGGGTCTCCCCAGGCCCCAGCTGGACCTCAGCAGTAATAAGGGCCTCTCACGGGCAGACACAGCCAGACATGCCCTCTGGCAGCGGAACAAAGAACTAATGTTGTCCTATCAGCGGGTCAAGGCAAAGCAAGACGTAACCTCGTCACCTCTCGTCATCCCTCGTCCCCAGCGAGACATGCTGTGACGTAGCGGGTCACTGAGGACTTTGACACCAGGGGGCGCCAAGGGAGCCCCGAGAGCGCGCGAGGAACGGCGAGAATTGGCTTAATTTGGGAGTAATACTAACATATAGTGTTATTTGTGTAAGCGAAGGGGGAATGGCGTTTGTGTTATTTTACAAAGTAAGCAAATCTAAGCTGCTTAAATCAGCAAATATGGGGGTCGATTAATTGGCTGTCAACGATTGTGGGATTGAACCGTCGGACTATGTAAGGCGCATGTGCTGAGTTCATCAAGAACACCACATAGCCAGGGGTTTATAAATGTTCAGAAATAGGGAGACGCTTTTGTGATGGTACCAGCATGTCAGCAAATGGTTTCCTATAATGTTTTAACGATGAGGTATGCTGCATGAGGCATGACCAATCCCTCCTTACACATATATCCAGATACAGATTCCAGATGTGAAAACTAAGGGTGTCAATAATTTAGGGTTAAACTTTCTATTATAATATGACATCTTTCATACTTCAGCTGCATCTCACCCTCCTCCATTCTTTCACCAATAACTGCCCTTTCTGACTAGTTCCAGGGTAGGACACATTAATGTCGCCGTCTCATTCACCACCCCCCCCCCCTCCTCCCCCGGGGTTCACACGCATATACATTTTCCATGAACCAATCTCACTTCTGTAGAAAACTCCATTATATAAGGTAAATTGATTCTTTGGAATCTACTCTGAGGGATTTTTGTGAGTATTTGCATTACTCTTCCAGAAGACCAAAAAGGTTTGACAGTCAGTAGTAGTATCGGGTTTCAGGTTTGATCATTTCTTCATAAACAAAGTTTTGTCTCCTCCCATCCGTCATGGACGTGTCTGGTGTGGAGCTTCCCTGTTCTCTCACCAGGGTGGTATTGGCGCCTCCTGCTGGTATGTAAGGTCAGGACTGCACCACAGCCATTTAGTTGAAGATCTAATTCCCCCAGGGCTCCGGTTCTGTAGTGTGCGCATCCCCCAGGGCATATCCGGCGATTATAGCTAGCTGAGATGATATGTACTGATATGATCACGGATGGCAACAATGAGAGCGAATCCTAAGAAATGTCGGGTAAATTCCCGGGGGTAAATGACAGGGAATTATCTTTATGAATTGTCCAGAACCCCCAAGAGCTGCT
Source organism: Harmothoe impar (assembly GCA_947462335.1). Classification (NCBI taxonomy): domain Eukaryota; kingdom Metazoa; phylum Annelida; class Polychaeta; order Phyllodocida; family Polynoidae; genus Harmothoe; species Harmothoe impar. Next base: position 7,201,517 of record OX381714.1, on the reverse strand, counting down.
CCCCCAACCCTGAGTTACTCCTACCCTGAGCTGCTTTCTCCCCAAGAGCTGCTCCCCTCATCCTGAGTTGCACCGCACCTACAGCTGCTCCCCAAATCCTGCGCTTCTATCCTCACCCTGAGCTGCTCCCCCCCCCCCCCACCCTGAGTTGCTCCTACCCTGAGCTGCTCTCCTCCTCTGAGCTGCTCCCCTCACCCTGAGCTGCTCCACTTACCATGAGCTGTTCCCCTCACCCTGAACTGCTCCCCTCACCCTGAACTGCTCCCCTCACCCTGAGCTGCTCCCCTCACCCTGAGCTGCTCCACTTACCATGAGCTACCAGGCCCGTAACTAGCCCTCTTCGCGGGGTGGTTCGTTTTTTGATAGGGTGGAACCAGATTAATTCAACGGTGGAACTTACTGGTTTTTCATTTAAAAATATGCAAATAATGACTTGATTTGTACTCAAAACTATAATTTGAATGAGCCATATTAAAAAATTGACCATGTTTTTAGAGTTTCGTCTCCAGGGACCTTAATAATTATCCGATTTACAAGCCGCGAAAACTGGCATGGAGCTTATTATCCCCACTTTCAGGTCAGCTAGGGTGGAACTATTTTGGCCCATCAGGGCTGTGGGGGGGTTCGTTCGAACCGATGAACCCCCCCCCCTAGTTACGGGCCTGGGCTACTCCCCTTACCCTGAGCTGCTCCCCTTACCATGAGCTGCTGCCATAGGCTCTACGTGATTTGCAATGCAATCAAGTTTCCTGCCATGTCCAGTCTGTGCAAAATCATGCAGGACAGAAGCACTGTCCACATAAAATGCCACCGGTCTAGCAGATTGAAGTGTAGCAGGACCGAATATCTTGTCACATGTTGGGCTTTTCTGAACTGAACAAATTAGTAGGGACAGTTCCACCCTGTCAACATGCTGTGTAAAACTATATATCTATCCTGATTTGGCCATAAATGATAACAAATATAATGTATTCTTAGTGGACAATACTATTTTATGCTTTTTTGTATGCACAAATTATCAGACATGTGGCTATCCGGTCCTTCAAAGATGTACTTGGTCCTGCAACATTGAGAATTTGCAGGAACCAATGTCCTGTGGGATGAAAAAGTTTTCGCAAAGACTGCATCATGTCACCTGTCCGGTTGATCCCAGTGACTTCCTCTATGTAGTCTCCTTGATCCCAGGGACAAATATGACCAATACAGGATAGTCTGTACACAGGTGATAGGGGGCATAGGATAAGATGGGGGCATACCCCCAAGTTATAAGCTGCCACCCTCCTTTTCCAAATCGTTGATGCGCCACAGGACCCTTACCTGGTTGGGGAAGGACCCACCCCTGTATACATATATATGAGATAGGTCTGGTAAGCATCTGTCAAGTGCTAAACCTGAGGGTGTGGCAACCAGCAGAGAAAAACGTTTCCTGTTTCAACAATATCCACTATTAACCAGCCTAACTAGCAACGGAGCCTGGCACGGGGTTCACCCTCCTCACCCCACGGGCTGGGGGGTGGTAAGTTCCCCAATATCGCCCACCCTCCCTATTATCGCTCAGGGTCTCATCAACGTCACGTGCCGTTCATCACGGCCTGGTACCTCGGTTCGCCTCCAGGTGGCGCGTCAGGAGCCGCGCCGGGTGTTCACACTAGGTGGCAGCACCCCGCCTGGACGCCGATGACGTTGATGACGTTAGTGACGGTTTAAAACGTCCCTGACGTGTTGAGGCTCATCTAATTGAGGAACTACTGTAGCAGGGTTGAAGGTTGTCATGTAGTTCCATTTCATCTCTTTCCCAAGTTCAATTAAATTAAAATGTTTATTTTGTTTGTTTATCTAAGGTGAGGCAACCCCTTGGGGCTCTATCATCAGAGGCACTGAAAACGTCATCCTAAATCATGGGCAAAGGAGGCTTCTTTGGAGACAGGGAACAGATCATGTTTCTTAAACTTATCTTTCAAAAGACAGACAGCAAGTCGGGATGGACATCAGTTGACGACGTTGACGACGACCTCCAAACTCAAGGTCAGAGGTCAAGGTCGGGGAGGGATCTGTCACCCGTCACGTGACCCGCGTAATGGCCGCCTCGTTCTGATGCTCTCCCAAAACGAGGCAGCACGTGCTGTGAGCAGACGACATCCGTCTGTCCCGGCGTCTGGCGGGAAGCGCCGTGCCGCCACCTAGCGACGGGACAGGGGATCATTCATTCAAAAGTGCTCCTGCAGAGGTTATAATTATGCTGTATGTCTATGTATGGAGCTGGCGAGTAGCAGCACAATTTAGTGGAAACGTTCTTACAAGATGTCTATAGAATTCGGATCCTAACACAACCAAGGATGGGAGGATGGTGTCAAACGTCTATGTCCCCTCCCCCATGAAATTCTTGCCTTTTTCCCTCTAAAAATGTAACCATTCCCTTTCAATGGTCTGACATAGAAAGGCTCTACAGGTCTGGAGCATATATTTCCAATTAACTAGCTGTGAGGGAACATTTGGGAACATCTAGAGATAAACTGATAATTTCTGTTTGCTTGCCTAAATGATTGAGGAAAATATGCTGCCATATAATTCTGCCGCTGAACCCCATTTTACTGAACCACAATGACCAGGGACCCTGCCTTCGTTGTGGATGAGACCGGCCCCGACCCGCCACCTAGTGGCCGCGGTGTGAGTTGCTGCAGGAGTTGCTCATCAGTGCCGGCAGAGGGCGGGGCGGCGCGGCGGGGGGCGGGTAAAGATGATATATGACAAACAGACAGACGGGCCAGCCGTACAAATGGAGGAAGACTGCAACCTAGGTCGCCGTACATCAAGACGGAAGGGTCCAGACAGGGGCGGGACCATGGGGACGGGAGGGTCCGACCAGGGGTGGAACCATGGAGACGGAAGGGTCCGGACAGGGGTGGAACCATAGAGAAATGAGCAGAAATTTAAAGAATCAATGCAGACCAGTCACCGATAGGACTAGATTGCAAATCATTTATAGAAGCATAAGTATATACTAGTAGCAAAGCAAAAGCCACATAGTACAGCATAGATAAGCTGAGTAGAGGTACCATAATACCTCAACTTCCCACTGGAGAATTCCCAAGAGAATGGCGCTGGTGGTGCTGGTGCAGTCTAGACCTTACATGGCAGCAACAGTAAACATGTTTCTGTGTGAGGGGGGGGGGGGGGGTAACTGAGTGGTGGTAATGTAGAACTGGAGGAGGCATCAATCACGGGGCTACACGGACAGAGCAATCTCCGTCTGCCACCAACCAACTCACTCACCCCCCCCCCCCCCTCCCCACACACCCTCCGACATACCCTTACTTTCTTCAAGAAGTCACTGCGCTCTCATAGAGGGAGAGCTGCTCTTTGGCTCATTGCAATCTGCTACACAGAAAAAATCCAGAGTCGGCAAACCTGGCACTGCCTTGTCAATTTGACAAGGAGAGGGGCTGGCAAGCAAAACTCTTCAGTAAGAAGACCCATCTAGTGCAACCTGGCATATGCCAGCCCTAAACTTGTCTAGAAGTGATTCACCATTCTCCCTGCAGGTGGCCATTACCTAGCATAAATATGTACCCTTGGGAACAAATTGATTAATTCCTATGTTGATATAATACTGAGAATTACAATATATATATATGTTAATACGGAGGATTAAGTGAAGTATCTAGGGAAAAAGTAAGATAATGTAAAGAATGCATACTTTTGACAACATTTAAAAAATAGAGCACATGTGTAGAATGAAGACACCTCTTTTGTGCCTTTCACCAGGGCACAAGTAGGTGCATGCACCTTATATTGGTATTATACACACACAAGCCTACAGTCCATTGCTGGAGAGTAACCTATTCTCAGTAAAGACTTGGCGATACACTATGTGAATCCTTGGTGGCACTAGTGTATCAAATATCACTTCTATATGTGGTTATGTATATAAACAAATTGATAAAATAATCTTGTCATCTGGAACCAGACCAAACTCATACATTTGAAACCCTAGACCTACCACCATTATGCAATGATGAGCCTCCAGCTGTGGCTAATCTAGGCCTGCATCAACTATCTTAGTTTGACGACCTTGACAAGTCTAGGGTCGTCTTGTGGGATGGTAACCTGGCAGGTTGTCAATTTGACGAGTTGAAGCTAGTTGATTCTATGCTGTTCACTTAGAAGACCCTAGGGTCGTCCTGTAAGACGACCTTACAGACTCCAGAGCTGTCCAGAGTTTTTCAGTGTAGGACTCTCTCTGGGAACTGTATAGTATAGTGAGTGTGACAGCAGTGACAGATTCTGGGGCAAAAGTTACCCTTTTTAATGTAAAATTCGGCTCACAAGTTAGAAAGGGAGATCCGCCCTCCCCTTTCCTAAATCACTGGGACATTTTGTCAATAACACATACCGGTAATCCATTGTGACAGTGGTCTTTGTGTCAATGTCCCTCAATATTAAATATATTGTCCAACTACATGTACATCATTAGATATGTCGCTTGTTCTCGCTACACCTAATTTTAGTGCATATGTGGGTATGTTAATGCATTAGGATGAGTGCTGTCCCATGCACAGCGTCCTACACCCCCTGACTGACTGACAGCCCGGGTGTCACCCTGCAGGCCCGGTATGTGGCACATGATTGGATCTGGATGAGGGCCGGGACAGGAACGTACCCAAACCCCTTCTCCTGCTCTCTGTATGGTGGGATGTAAAGTTTAGGTTGACCTTCTCATATCAATATGGCCTTATAAAAGTGCATAAGACCCAAAGAAATAGAAACATATACGATAACCCTCATATAAATGGTAAAGTAATTCCATTTAATTCACCTTCTATGGCCTTTGTGGTCATGATGCAGCTAACCCACGGCTTTTCTACAACCCTGAAGGGTCAGCATGATGCACCAATGCAGTGCTACAGCGAGTTACTCGTGAAACTGTGCTATGACAACTATTGTACTATTACCTTGAGGCAATCCTAAAACGTGTAGAAGAGTATACCCTCAGAAAAGTGAGCGTTACTGTCACCAAAAGCACCCTCACCTGAAAGTGAGAGTGCTTTCGGCGACAATGGCAATGAGGCTCACTTGTCTGAGGGTATAGCTATTAAACTGTACAATGCAGGCCTTTGTGGCCGTTGTTTCTCCTATGAGTCATTATTTATATTTCTTGTATCTTGCCATAATTCTAGCCTGAAACAATGGGTAGAACCAGAAATGTGGTCACACAGTTGTGTGACCCATTTTGACCCATTTGACAACCCGCAGTGCTGCACCCGCCCCACGTTGCATCGGGTTTCAGACCTACGTTTTAAGCTGGTCGCCATTTTGTCTCCGTCCGCTAATGAACTTCCGGTGAGGCTCCGACCGCGGGACGCAGGGCATGGCGGGAAATGGGTCCGTCAAGGCATCTCGGAAACAGGACTTCCGGCGCAAATGCCTGCCCATGCGCGAGCGGGCATTGCGGGCACCTGACTTCCGGCGTGGACAGAACGCATTTTACGGCGGACGTTTTGGATATTAATGGGAATATGTTAGGTGTACAGCCTACATAATGCTTGTTTATAAAAGCAGGGTAATGAATACCACATTTGACAATGCTATTATTTAGTGGTAGCTGCCAATAGTTATCAAGACGTGCAGATGTCCGGGTTATGTCGCCCCAGTATGTAGCAAGATGGAGGAACATTCCGCGTTTATTATTAATCTATATATAGAGATGATTTGCTATATAATCGGGTGGTGGAAGTGAGCAAATCAACTTTCAAATTCCATCTAAAACGATTTTTAACGGTCACGTATATGTCAACACATATTGACGTTCCCCATGATTGTGTGTAGACCCGAGGTCAGAACAACATGTCAGCAGTCTATTAACAAACACAACCCCGAGTGGTGCCCTGTCACATCGGTACCATTCCATGTGCAGGCCACACCGAGACAAGAAACAGAGTCAAAGGGGAGTCCATGTTGCCTCCGGAATGACTCTCCTCGAGCCCAGGCTGATTAAGGGAGCCTATATGTAACCGTATGGCCTTCCTAGCTGACCGAAGGGAGTCACTTGGGGGAGTCACATAGCTGCCTGGCTCACCTAAGGGAGTCACATAAGGACCTGAACTCCCTTAAAGAGGGGAGTCATTCTGGAGGCAACCTGGACTCCCTTTCGACTCGGTTTCTTTTCTCTGTGCAGCTCTCCCTTGTCAGCCCGGGGCCCCACCCTACAGGGTTAATCTCTAATGAAGCCCTATCTGACCTACACCAACCCGTGTCGCCTCAGGCCACTGAAATAATATTTCCAGACGCAGAGAAAGTTATCCCCAAAGATAACAAAATCCGAAACGTGGTCCGCCATGACACTTCTCGCGAGATCCCGGCTGGCACGAGACCAGCTGTGACGCCTTGTCCCAGGCGCACTGTTCAAATACAGTTGTCTTAAAGTTAATATTCTTAGTGCTAGTGCAGGCGCATGGGTGTAGATGGGCGATAAAGGGGGTGGTTAATGACTGGTACATACTGTATCGGGACGTGTAAGGTATGTGGCGTATTGTCTCAGAAAACACGACACTCTGTGGGTCCCCCTGGGTGGGTCCCTCTCTGGTCAATGATGGACACTGGACATGATTCGTGAACTCTGGTCAGCAAACTATCTCCATGTTGGCCCTCCAGACTCTTCAAAGTTGGCATAAGGCCCTACAGACATGTGTATAATTGTGTGTGTGTATATATATATATATATATATATATATATATATATATATATATATATATATATATATATATATATATATATATATATACATATGTCTATCTGGGCAGTTATTGCCGACAGAATGATGATGGGAACAGTTTTGAATGGAACAATCACAATACACTTGGACATGATTAGATATGAAACGTGCACAGAAAAAAGACTCAGAAAACACGAGGATCATTACATAGAGGAAGTCACTGTTCTAGTGGGCGCAGATATATATATATATAAATATATGTCTATCTGGGCAGTCATTGCCGACAGAATGATAATGGGAACAGTTTTGAATGGAACAATCACAATACACTTGTACATGATTAGATATGAAACGTGCACAGAAAAAAGACTCAGAAAACATGAGGATCATTACATAGAGGAAGTCACTGTACCAGTGGGCGCAGAGAACACACAACAAGGGAGAAGATGTGAAGATCATCCCGACTCTAGCCCCCAGGTCTAACCCAATTATTGGATGTTCCAATTAGAGACATTGGCCACCACTTTTAAGTACCATGCAACAATCGCCTACACGGCTCTGAAAACTATGCCCCGTGAGTGAGATCCTCATGAACCGTTTCTCCACCTTACAATCAGTCTGCTCTCTGATTTTATTCGTTAAAATATTACCTAAAAATATGACAATTATCCTAAATTGGGGATGTTTCATTAATGGTGCGGTGGATCTGAAACCACCTTATTGTTCCCCTCCCCCCATATCAACCACCGTGACACAATCAGTGAGGAGCAAGCCCTCTGTGGGGGGGGTCCCATGTCCCCTGTCGATTATAAGAAATGCCCATGTCCCATGTCACTAAGGGGCCATCCATTAATTACATACGCACCAGGAGGGGGTGGGTGGGTTAGGCTAAATGCGTACAGATGCGTACAGGAGGGGTGGGGGGGTCTAGACCCATTTTGGCATACGCATTGTGTACGCATAGGGCTGATTTTCTGGCCATTTTTGACTAAAATTGGTACCTTTTTTTGCGCCAAATATCCAACTAAATTTTGAAAATTTTCTTGGAGTATACTCTCTCCGAGATGCAACTCATTTGTAGACAGAAAATCAGTGGTGTATGGGGGAGGGGGGGGGGGGGCGAGAGCCCCCCCCCCCCAATCACTGAGGGGGCCCTCCCCCCCCCCCCCGATGAAGATTTACCCACCAAGGGCTCTTTTTCATTATGACCCCTCTGATATTCACGAAGCCCCCCAACCCAAGTGGTAATATATATGACTCTAAATATTTTCCAACCAGATACTACATTAAGGTGAAAAATAGGCTTTTTCTGTGATTTATAAAAATGTATATTTTTTGGGAGAGTTGATATATGCATTGAATTATAACATGCAAGTACTTTATTTGCGTGTGTGTGTGGGGGGGGGGCATATTTCTCAATATCATGGGTCCAGGTTTATTCTTTTCTAGTAGGGGAAGAGGATATTTCTCAATGTCACGGAGGGGGGGAGGGCTAGGTTGCTTTAAGCTTGTTGGTAGTGGGGATGGTTCGGAGAAAGCTACTGTACTTAGAAAATCCTCCACCTCCCCCCCCCCACCCCCCGGATTTTATCATTTGGTAGTGGGTCAAAGTGAAATGAGTATGTACGCATGGGGGGGGGGGGGGTAGTCCAAATGCGTACATGGTGCAACAGGGGGGGTGGGGGGGTCTATTTTGGGCAAAAATGTGCGTACGTAATTAATGGATGGCCCCTAAGCAAAAACCTGTGTCACTTATAATGTCATTAACCCAATTGAATTATTGGGTATTCTATATAGATAGAGACACCTGAACGCACTTCAATTTTAGTTATCCTACTTTTTCCTTGTCGCTAAGCTTGATATCATGTCACTAGGCTTCATGTCACATGTCGATTTTAAGGTTTGTCCATGTCATATGTCGCTTAGGTTGCCATGTGACATGTTGATTTTAAGAAACAGACATGTCAAATGTCGATTTTAAGAAATGCCCATGTCGCCATCTCTGTGCCCCACCCCTCCCCCCGTCTGTGGGAGGTGCGGGGGGGGGGGGGGGGGTGACAGGGCACGTGCCCCTGTTGTCTCCTGGGCTTCACCGTGTCATCAATTAGCGCCGATCAGCCCATTATCGCTCACCTCAATGACTCGTCAAAAGTCGTCTGCTCGGACGCGCGGCGCCGTTTTAGTTCTGCGTTCTGACACGAGGTGGCGTGACGGCGTCAAGAGGTGCTTAGCGGCGGTTTGGCTGTTGGGAGTGGCAGAGCAGGGGTTCACATGGGATTGTCAGGGTTTATGTGGATCAATAATAGTATTATCATCACTTTTATTGCATTTCAGCTGTTCCCGATAAAGGTTAGTGAATGACATGATGTTGCTCTGTGCAAATCATGAACGCCCATAGGCCTTTCCGAATTAGCTTGGGGATAATTTAGAACAGATTTGAAAATTGTGTTGACACTTTTGATTCCCTGCACTCCTTCCATAAAAGAATAGATTAAATTAGAACTGATTCAATGTTCCAGTGTTTTGGTGTTGTCCATGCTATGACTGATTATATTGTTCCTATTCGTGGAAGCATAGGTGACAAACAAATCAAAGTTAAATCAAACCCATGTGTAGCTAAATTACTGATAATCTGTTTTTAAATCAGCATTTATAAATCAATGCCATATCGCATTGTCTCTTGCTCTGGGGGTTACGCTTCCAATTCACTGACCGAATTCCATGTCAGAATGGGACCAGAGTTGCAAATACGGAGAACACGACGCGTGGTTTATCTAATTTTGTATTCCCGCCCGGGGAGATGGGGGAGAAGTGAGACCGGGCGGCGGGGTTTGTGTTCCCGGGACTTGGTGGGAGGGACGCGGTCAGACCCTGTCCTGGTGAGGCGCTCTCCGCCCCGTACGGCGGAGGCCGAGGGAATGACGGAGGGGAGTGAATCACTTACTGTTATTGGTGTTTGTGTATTCACGTGGGACGAGTCATTGTGCGGGGAGGGCCGCTATTAAATCAGTGCTGCCTGCATTGTGGGACTATTATGGGACAGGCCTACATAATTGATGTCCTCCATATGGTCGTAACTAAATTAGTTATCGGAATTATGCATTCAGATAAATCGTACGTTACTTGCTACACAATACGTCCTCTCCCCCCATACTCCTCCTATTCTACAGTAGAATGCTGTATGTTTACCCGGTAGACCTATATTTATTTTCTCTTCTCCCTCTTTCCGCCACTTCCGCGTTTGGTACAAAGGATGCATGTACAACATGTATAGTTGTACATTTATTTTGCTGCTTCGTAGACTACCTTCTATTCTATCAGTTCATCGGGCCGGTACAAAATAGTCATTGATTACAAAATGTATTTGAAAACTGGAAAAGGGAGAGACCGCGGCGACCCAGCGCGGGGAGAAGGGGGAAAACATTGTTGTGCACATATACATGTTTAACTCACTGTATTCGGATGTGTATCATGTACACATGCATGTACAGTCATGCCTCACACAATAACGTTTTATTCAAAGGTAAATCCCCGTCAAAGAACATCACAAAGTCATAAAGTAATTGACCATGGAAAATGTAGAATATACTTAGTAGATATACACGTCATTTCCTGGAGGAGGGAATCTTGCCGTGTACCGTTATCACACCCTACCCCTCTACATGTACATGTATACCTCCTCCAGTCCCTCCTCCAGTCGTTCCCCCCTCCAGCAGCCCACACTTGAAACAATACCCAACAGGGCAGCTCCCGTGTCACGGGGTCACACGGCACAGGTCAGTCCGCGGGACGTGAGTGACAGGTGCCAGTTACTATGGTTACGTTTTGCCGCCCGCGACAACAAACACTGGAGGAGGGGAGCGGGCGGGCGGCGCGGGGCGGCGGGGGACGCGGGCCGGGCGACCCGAGACGATGAGCGGGCGGCGCGCGGACCGGGCACGTCAATCACGGCGCCCAGCGGTTATCTGAGACGCGGACGGAGCGCGGGCCGGATGGGGTAGGTCGGGCCGGATGGAGGGGGTGGTCGGCGTACCTCGGTGGTGCTACTCGAGGGTCAGGACTGGCCGCAGTGTGAGGGATCCTGTGACGGTGTCGGGGGAGAAGCAAGAATAAGCTTCTTGGGAGAAGGACGGGAGAACCACCACGAGCAACGCGCACAGGAGCAGACGGGGAATCTGAGAATGGGGAGAGAGTGAAGGAGGTAGCGGAGGTAGAGGGATCTAGAGAGTGTAGGAGGAGGAAGATAGAGGAGGGAGGAATATACAGAGAGACAGAGACTGTGAGAGAGGCAGAGAGGGACAGACACACAGAGGCAGAGAGGGACAGACACACAGAGGCAGAGAGGGACAGACACACAGAGGCAGAGAAACGCAGAGAGGCAGGCCGTCAGATCGTCCCCTGGGAAAGATGGGGATAAAGGACAGGCGCAGGGATAAAGGGAGTCGGACCCAGGAGACGGAGAGGGGTAGACAGAGAGCCACAGTACAGCGAATGAGGCAGGATACAGGATTTTGAAAAGGGGGAGGGGGGGGGCGCTCTTGGAAAATGTTTTCCCCCGCCAACCGTTGGACCAAATTTGACATAAAAGCACCGTAAATTTTGGCCAAAACGGCGGCGGGGCGCCCCCTCTAAATCCTCCACTGTTATAGTTAGGAAGGGGGGGGGGGGGGCATGTGATTGCACGCCGAGTGATTTCCTGTTCTGTTCTCATTGTGAGACTGCATAATTGTAGCCCCAGTGATTATATTCCATATGGAGTGAGTCTGAGGTGCTGAGTGTACGAGCAGGTCCCTGGGGAGGAGGTGTGGTATACTAATATAATGTTTTAGCTGCAGTGACTGAGTCTGAGGTTTGTATAGGGTGGGGAGGGGAGGGGTATAGTGTTTTAGCCGCTGTGACTGAGTCTGAGGTTTGTATAGGATGGGGAGGGCTGCGGTATAGTGTTTTAGCCCCTGTGACTGAGTCTGAGGTTTGTATAGGATGGGGAGGGGAGGGGTATAGTGTTTTAGCCGCTGTGACTGAGTCTGAGGTTTGTATAGGATGGGGAGGGGTGTACAACCGCTATCTGTATCATAACCGCTATCTGTATCAACTGCATATAGAGGTTGACCATCCAACCGCTATGTGTATCAAAAAAACGCTATGTGTATCAAATTATGTGTATCAACAAGGTGTTATCTGTATCAAGCATATCTGGTGTAGCTCTCAACGCTAAGTGTATCAAAATTGGTTTGACAAGGACTTTGTTTCAAACATTTTCATGATCTTAATAAAATGTATTTTTTATTTGAAAATGGTTAGTTTCTGGAAAATGGCCGATTCGTTAAGAAAAAGAAAAAAAATCTTGAAAACATCATTTTCCCTGAAATTTGGCCAGAAAAGTGTCAAAAATGATACAAAAGTCAAAGAACCTAAAATTGGCCAATTCTGCGAGAAAAATTGTAAAAAATCATGAAAAAGTCAAGTTTCCAGAATCTGGCTTATGCAAGAAACTTTTAAAAAGAAACATAAAGAAAGTCAAAATTCCTGAAAACAGCCAATTTAGCGAGAAAAGTGTAAAAAAAAATTCCTGAAATTGGTCATTGTTTCGAACATTGTTTTGATCTGCAAAAAAAATTGAGATTGTATTTTTCCTGAAAATGGCCAATTTGGTCAAAAATGTGTCAAAATTGATATTCAGAGTGTATCGTTAATACAGTTAGCAGGATTGATACATTTAGCAGTTGTACAGACACCCTACTCCCCCAAGAAACATTTAAGCACTTTGATACAGATAGTGGTTTGGCCTGAGAACCGCTATATGTAGTAACAACGCTATCTGTATCAACCATACCACTAGGGAGCCAGTCAATGCAGGAAAGGTGAACTAAGGTCAAGATAATTATAATCGGGGAACATGTGTAGGTCAATTGTAGGGCAGGACATCATTCTCCCTTTGAAAGGCACCTTGATACAGATAGTGGTTGGTCTGAGAACCGCTATCTGTAGTAATACCATTATCTGTATCAACCATAGCTTTCCTTAACCCTTTAAGGATGGTATGATGCCTTAATACATCATGCCCTTGGTCATATTGATGCATATATGCAGCCTTGGTGAGTAACTCACCAGGGCTGCATTCAAGCATCATGATGACCCTATGCTAGGGGATTAAGACACTCCCAAAGGGTTGGCATGAAGCACCAATGCAGCGCTGGCGAGTTTCTCGCTAGGGCTGCATTGGTGCATCATGACAACAAATGTCATCTTTTAGTAACAACTGTCATTCTAGTATGATACAGATAGCGTTCATTGATACAGATAGAGGTTGGATGTGCCTATTTTCAATGACCAAAAAGTTGTAACAGATAGCGTTTATTACTACAGATAGCGGTTGGATGGTTACTACAGATAGCGTTTTTTTATACAGATAGCGGTTGGATGGTCAACCTATATATGTAGTTGATACAGATAGCGGTTATGATACAGATAGCGGTTGTACAAGGGGTGTGGTATACACTGAAAAACTCTGGACAGCTCTGGAGTCTGTAAGGTCGTCTTACAGGACGACCCTAGGGTCTTCTAAGTGAACAGCATAGAATCAACTAGCTTCAACTCGTCAAATTGACAACCTGCCAGGTTACCATCCCACAAGAAGACCCTAGACTTGTCAAGGTCGTCAAACTAAGATAGTTGATGCAGGCCTAGATTAGCCACAGCTGGAGGCTTATCATTGCATAATGGTGGTAGGTCTAGGGTTTCAAATGTATGAGTTTGGTCTGGTTCCAGATGACAAGATTATTTTATCAATTTGTTTATATACATAACCACATATAGAAGTGATATTTGATACACTAGTGCCACCAAGGATTCACATAGTGTATCACCAAGTCTTTACTGAGAATAGGTTACTCTCCAGCAATGGACTGTAGGCTTGTGTGTGTATAATACCAATATAAGGTGCATGCACCTACTTGTGCCCTGGTGAAAGACACAAAAGAGGTGTCTTCCTTCTACACATGTGCTCTATTTTTTAAATGTTGTCAAAAGTATGCATTATTTACATTATCTTACTTTTTCCCTAGATACTTCACTTAATCCTCCATATTAACATATATGTATTGTAATTCTCAGTATTATATCAACATAGGAATTCATCAATGTGTTCCCAAGGGTACATATTTATGCTAGGTAATGGCCACCTGCAGGGAGAATGGTGAATCACTTCTAGACAGGTTTAGGGCTGGCATATGCCAGGTAGCACTAGATGGGTCTTCTTACTGAAGAGTTTTGCTTGCCAGCCCCTCTCCTTGTCAAATTGACAAGGCAATGCCAGGTTTGCCGACTCTGGATTTTTTCTGTGTAGTGTTTTAGCCGCTGTGACTGAGTCTGAGGTTTGTATAGGATGGGGAGGGCTGCGGTATAGTGTTTTAGCCGCTGTGACTGAGTCTGAGGTTTGTATAGGATGGGGAGGGGAGGGGTATAGTGTTTTAGCCGCTGTGACTGAGACGCTGATTGTGTAGGACCGTGGAGGAGCTCGGGGAGAGTAGACATAACCCATAACGCGTCATGTTGTGCACATCCACACACGGCCAACTGCACCCCTGACTGTTCCCATAGAGATCCGCGTCACTCATAACCCCCCCTCCCCCCCCCCGCCTACCACACCCCTCCCCAGCACTATACCAGGTATTTACACGGGGTCTAGCGCCTAGCAGAGATCTGCCCCCATGCAGCTAGGACGGCTGAGGGTACAGTTAGATCTACTCAATGTATACGGTGCAAGCCCTCAAACATCCGTTCAAAACCACAATGGCTATAACGCGGAGAAATGAAATAAAACTGTATGGATATGGATATAAAACAGAATAGAGGCATATGTTCACAATACAGTTAGGTGACAGTATATTTGCATGGTTATGGTACACACACGACTTCTGTTGGTCTCACGCTTTTGGTGTGTGTGTGTATGTGGGGATGCCTAGAAATGCTTTGGAAAAGTCAATAATAAACTAGTAATCTGACTAGTAGAAGTATCCATGTTTATCTACTAGTAATCCTCATACAGCATACATTTAAAGCTGTTTAATACCAGCGGTCTATCGCCTCCATGTGCTTCAGTCATGCCCCCCTACTGTGCACTGTTAGGGAGTGGTCATTTTTTAACAACAGAGGGGGGGTGGTGGATTTGCGGGGGGGGACCAAAAAAAATTGGACCCCTTGAAGGGGGGGACCAAAAAAATTTGGACCCCTCTTGAGGGGGGGGGCCAAAAAAATTACACCCCTTTTTAGCGAAAAAGCCCGCGCGTTACTATAGCTCAAAGGGGTCGGCCACGCTCATTTTCAACCTGCCTAGGGGGGGAACCGAAAAGATTTTGACCCCTCCCGCGGGGGGGACCAAAAGAATTTCGACCCGCTCGCGCGAAAATCCACCGACACCCCCCCCCCCTGTTATTAAAAAATGACCACTCCCTTAGAGATAAATATAGCTGAGCGGTAGAATCTACTGTAGTTTCACAGTATGTGCTCGGTATATGCACATGTACTTACACAGCTATATTGTATATATGGACAGTAGAATCTACCGTTGGTTTACAGTATAAATGGACGTATTTTTGGTTTCACCACTGTGTGTCCTTGTACCCGTCACCACAGTGGGGCTGCAGGATACCAGCTCACACTGGGAGGGGTGGGGGGTACCACACTCAAAAAATAAACTTGTCTCCAGACTCTTCAAAGTGACGGTCATAAAATAGATGAGTCAAAAACTTGTCTAAGTGACAAGGAAGCGGGTCTTCTAGCTGGAGATAAAAGACCCACTTGGCATGTGCCAGCCCATAACCCAACATTTGCCAGCTCCAAATTCTACTTGTGGGATGGTAACCTGATACGTTAGGCAACTTTTGACTCATTTATTTTATGACAGTCACTTCGATGAGTCTGGAGACGAGTTTACTTGTTCAGTGCATGGACTTGCTGGCATCCAGACCCTACATATCGACAGTGGAGGCTTGTGAATATAAAGGCGCATGAGCTACTGATATACTCACGTTTTACCATAATGGTAACGTTCACAAATAACGTCACCTATTAAGGTACATATTCACCCCGGGCGCCCCCCCCCCCACAACCTATCACTATCCTTTGGGAATTAGTCAATAGATATTGAAATACGGCCCAGGTCAAGTTTTCCTGTTCAGTGACGTCGTTTGTGAATGTACATAAGTACACATAAACCCCCGGGGGGGCCACTCCCTATATGATCTATAGTAGCTATGTGCGTACACAAAATCCCGGAAAAGGGGTCCTATTTGGGCCCCACTGGCGGATCCGGCCGGATTCGGCAATAGGGGTCCCTTTTGGGCCTTTTTGGGGCAAAAGGGGTATGATTTTGGGTCAGGAATATCCAACCAAAGAGTCAAAATAAATCCTGTAAAAAGGGGTATATTTTTTTTGTATTGTGGCCCAATATTAGGGTGGTATCCCGCCAAAAGGGGTCCAATTTTGGCCAATTTATGTGGGTATCCTGCTAAAAGGGGTCCAGTTTTGGCCAATTTAGAGTATCCCGTCAAAAGGGGGTCGATTTTAGCCGATGAAGGGTGGTGTCCCACTAAAAGGGGCCTAATTTTTTCACATTTTAGGGGGTTATCCCGCCAAAAGGGGGGTGTTTTGATGGATTTTTGTCCCGGTAAAAGGGGTCCAATTTCAGGGTGATGTACGCACATGGTATCCATAAATGTGAGAGTGGCCCCCCCGGGCATAAACCCCTCCTCCCTAACTCCAACCCTAAATAGCGGCTTTTCCGAAGGTACCGGTAGACTAAGTCGGTGGGGTTATCTCTGAACGTTCCCCATAAGGGTTGCTGCAGGTGGGTGAGGTGAGGCCTGTATAGTGTCCCTGCCCATTCCCCATCATTACACCCCTGTACACGGCTACACACTGATTAACCACTCACCTGTGGGGGATCAGTGGGTGGGTCAGGGGGTGGGCGGGGCTCACCTGTATTAACCTGTGTGTCCCATCACACCTGGCTGATCCCTCATTCCTGTACACCCATCTCAGACACACCTGAGGTCAAACTTAACATGTTATAAGGCCCTGAATGTGACGCTGATATAGGTAGATATGACAGGGGCGTGGCAAGCAGTGTCAAAGTAGGGGAGGCTGAGGAGTGTTTTGACCCTTTTTGACCACTTTTCACTTGACCCTTTTGGTTTGACCTTTTTGGGGCTAGTTACGTCCCTGTAAATTATGGTCAAATATCTTAAAAAGCGGACATCATTTTCAGGTAATCCCTGGCATGTATAATTAGCTACCCATAATTTACAGGATACAGCTTCTTCTCTTTCTTTTTTGGTTGGAAAACTTCCCAACATTTATTTTGGCCATGCTACATGAACGACACATTTCCTGGGCTATCACACCGTGAACTCACCCACTCACTTACTACATACACCTAACATATACACCTTACTCACAGACTAAAGGTGAAAGGTGGGCGCTGGCCTTTCCAGGTAAATTACTCAGAAGGTCAGGAGGTATGGTCTACCTGGGCGGGTCTGAATAGGTAAGAAGGGTGGCCATTACCTCCCTGGGCACACAGGTAAATAGCATGGGAGGCCCCCGTGGTGGGGGGTGATTTAACTGTATATAGATAGGCCATAACGGTATATTAGACTGCCATGAAGGAGGGGATGGTGGCCATGTTCTTCTCCCCGACCATTTCCTCCTTTCTCTCACATCCTCTTATTCTCCCTCCCTTGTTGTTTATCGACCCCCAACTTTGACACCGTTCACCCTCTCACCAATTAAAGGACATTTTATCCCCCTGTCTTTATTCAACTTCAAGCAAAATTGATCCAGCAATTGTATAAATGTGCCATGGTAGATTCAAATCCCATTTCATTGGGAAAAACTGGGTTTTGAGCTATACTTCCCATCTGAAATACGCATTGTATTATCCCCTGTCTTATCCAAGTTCAAGGACAATTGATGCAGACATTAACATACATGGGGCATAATAGATCCAAGTCCTCGTTTCTTTGGAGGAAACAGGATCTTGAGCAGTACGTTCAATCTACATTGTATTAAACTGTGGTAAAAGGGAAAAAAACTTGACAAGAAATTTGACTAAAAACCTGAGCTCATTGTTGATGCATGTATTCAGAGACTTGATCAATCCGCGTGTCACACAGATTACAGTTTAAGTATATGTTGTCGGACAGGTAAATAGAGGTAGAGGCTGGTGGACGCGGTTAGATGTATACACTCAAAAATTAAACTTGTCTCCAGACTCTTCAAAGTGATGGTCATAAAATATACGAGTCAAAAGCTTGTCTAAGTGACAAGAAAGCGGGTCTTCTAGCTGGAGATAGAAGACCTACTTGGCATGCGCCAGCCCAAAACCCGAGATTTGCCAGCTCCAGATTCTATTTGTGGGATGGTAACCTGATAGGTTAGACAACTTTTGACTTTTTATGATAGTAACTTCGATGAGTCTGGAGACAAGTTTACTTTTTCAGTGTACAGCCCTAGATCAGCAGACCACCGGAAACAGACATCTGCCCCATTCTGTGCACCTTACCGCACTGCCCCTCCCCTCACACCGTGGTCTATGGACGCAGACCACAGAGTATTTAGTCACCATCATACAGTGATTCTGGCAGCAGGACAATAATGGACAGAAGGGGCAGATGAAGACATCTAACTGAGGGTTAGAACAGAAGCTCTTATGGGAAAGAGGGACGATGAAAAATCTATGGGCTCCATTTGAGTTACATTTGAATGTGACACTTTAACCAAAATAGGGTTGATTGGAAGAAAAATGGCCTCTCTCTGTAGCCAGCATTGGGGGAAGGGGTGATCTGGACGTGAACAACACTTACTTTCAATACTAGTAAGTCAAAGGGTATTTCTGTGGTCAGTGATGTAGTAGGGGATTATGAGGCTCACTCCCGCCTCCACACTGTTCAAAGTAGTACACAGGTTGAAAGGGTTAGTCAGTACTGACTATCCTAGGTTCGTCGTTGGTGTGTTAGTTACAATGAAAAAGTTATATTCAAAAATGACTGAGGGGTCAGTCAGTAGTGGCTAACCTATAGGTTCATCTTTGGTGTGTTGTATTTGTATACCACTAGTTGGTGCCACCTGTGATGACCGCTCAGTGGCTCCCCCTAGAAATTAAAAGACTAGGGTTGGTTGGTCAGTACTGACCGACCTGACAATATTAACTTACCTCGGTTGGTCGTATAGGGAGCTAAAAAAATGAAGGCTAACTAGGTTAGGTACTAGTGACTGAGAGATTGGTCGTATAGGGAGCCTTGGGACATCAGTGTATGCATGTGTCATAGTGTTAGAGTACTGCTAGTATATATATCTTGGGTCCCTTTGAAGATTTTCCAACAGGAAATCCTGGATAGATACTAGCCCCTAAACCCCAAGGCTTGTGGCAGATATAATACAGATTCCACCACAAACCCTGCATTTAACGTCCCAAAACACAGATCCATTGAACCAAACCCAAACCCACTCCCATCCCACCGACTCACCCACTAACTGGGCATGCGCGCTGGACCGGAAGTGGCGGACATGAGACGCCGCTCGCCGCCTGGTGGTGGAGGACAGAAGTACGGCGTGAGTTCCGGTAGCGTCTCGCCAGAACGAGGCCGAGATGCTGAAGTGTGAAGGGGAGTCAATGGTGCATGTGACGATAGCCTGTTCTTAGCCTGACCACCGCCGCACCCGCCTTACCAGGGACAAACTGTAGGCGGGGGGGGGGGGGGGGGGACTCTGCACCCCCACCCCCAGCAGATGAAAGGGATAGGGGTTTAATCCCCGCCTCAATGAACTGAAAATGTAGAAAGGGAAGAAAGAAGAAACAGTGCTAGGGGTAGAGGGTTTGAGTATAGAGGTGCTGGGTATAGTTATTGTGTGTGTGTGTGTGTGGGGGGGGGGGGGGGGGGTGAAAGGAGGGCTGACCACAGGTGTGAGTTCTGACCAATGCCAAAAATGTCCATGTTCACATCCATCCCAATACTGACCACCCGACCGACCAGTCGGCGTTAAATAGTACACAGGGGCACCAGTTTATCAGCAATCATCACTCGAACAAAAGTTATAGATGGACTATTGTCAAACCACCTGGCATAGATAGTTGTTCTGTATCCAGATATTCAAATTTTTGGTACAGTGTGTGAAAACTTCTACTTTCCGGATTTTTTTTGTTGTGAATTGGCCCAACATTTCTCGTTTTCTGGCCCCCCAAAGCCCCCCCCCCCCCAAAAAAAAAAACAACTCTAAAAACGTCAAAAAATCTCATATACTGGAGATGGACTGTGGCCTTGTAGCCTCTGCAATGACCACGTTTGATGGACGTCCAGCCTGTGACCACCTCCCACTGACCACCCACTGACTGCAGGAGATGCGGTCATTGTCAGCCCTGGTCAGGTCTCCATAAAAAGGTGATCAGCAGCCTCCCCGGGCACAAAGCCCTCTATAAAAGGCAGTTGATGGACTCCAGGTTTGATGTCACGTGCCCAGGGTGGCCGTGTCACGCACAGAACCCTCCGTGGAGGGAAGAAAGGCTGAAGACAGAGAGAGAGGGAATCAGGTGTAGCATCAATAATGCATTGTTGACAAACTTATAGTGTTTCTCTCACAAAATCAACCATAGCTTATATTTCATTGTAAGTATGTAGATCTACATTACACTGCGAAGGCTCCTATAAATCACTGAGAGAATTAATTATAATATCTCATATTTACACTGTAAATAGTCAGTGTGGGAATAAAGTACATTTTACCGTATAGTTTTATAGCATCTTCATGTAGCTTTACAGTAGAGCCTACTGTTCACTACACGATGCCCACTATACAGTAAATTCTACTGTTTACGTACACACATTGCTACCATATCTACAATGCATGTAACTCCCGCTGGTCATCTACAATTATTATGTAGAGCTAGGAAAAAGGGTCTAACCAAGAATCGTGATGACCAATCTGGGGTTGAACAATTTCTGTCTCCTAGTTTGTCTCTGCATTCTAGCCTATAGGGCCTTAGCAAGATGATCAGTGGATAGCGCCATTCCCACTGGTACTAGGTCTATTCCCAGTACTCACAGCAACCAGCTTGGTCAAATCTCGTGGCCGAGATTAGGGTACAAACAGGGCTCAGGTATTGTGAGTAGGTTGTACCTGGACACTCCAAATGTCACCTGTGTCCAGTATAGTGTAGTGGTTAGCACTGTGGACTCATGATGCAGAGTACCTGAGTTCAAATCTCTTCCAGGCAATGCCTGGTAATCAAATTCATAAGTATAGCAATTTTGGAAACAGAATACATTATTCACAATACTAAAGAAAATTTAGAAATACATATTCAAAGGACATAGTGTTATTTGGCCTGGTAGGGATTTGAACTTGAGCTCCCAGTATTATGAGTCCACAGTGCTAACCACTACACTATACTGGACACAGGTGACATTAGGAGTGTCCAGGTACAACCTATTCACAATACCTGAGCCCTGTTTGTACCCTAATCTCGGCCATCTCGGCCACGAGATTTGGCTGAGCTGGTCCTTGCAGAGCAAAGGGTTATGATTGTTACCAGTGGCCCAAAAGGTGGAGCCACTGTATCTCGCTAATGCGGCATAGCCTCAATGCTATACACATCGATAAAATGTTAAAAAAAAAAAAGAAGGTCTAAGTAAATCTAACAGGCTGTATGTGCCATATGTGCCCCCACACCCAATTAGCAGGAGTATGGTTGGAGAGGGACTTGAGACTTCCCTGGGTGTGACGTCACATTGCAGACCTAACAAGGATCCACCAGACGCCCAGCCCCGTCTAGACTGTCCACCAGTCTGTCCCACTGTATCAGAGATAGTATTCACAGTGTGCGTAATTTTGTATAGTTCCAGAATACAAGGTTATACGAACAAACCCTCGTCAGGGCTTCATAAATAAGATGCCCATATGCATATCTACATTCAGAATGAAATAAATACTCGTCCATATTTATAATATAATTGGACATACACCTCTTATATCTCCAATTATTGTAAAGTTATGACATGAGATCACTGATGTGGGGTATGTTTCTGTAATGTAAGGTCGAGACTTTAGTGTGCTAGACCCAATAATCTTGTGGCTCCGGAATCCTACATTATCTGACAAGTTAGAGCCTAAAGATTGGGAGTAATTTTACAACAAATGAGAAAAATGTTAAATCTGCACTAAAGTGTAACCTCCCTTTTATGTGGTGTGTTATTTTTAGTTGGGGTCCGTTATTCACGTTAGACACACGTGTTGGAGCTGATACCTGACAAAGGGGGCCACACGACCCTCTCCTCTAGTACATGTACCGCACCTGACACCCACTGCACTGCTGGTGACTAGGGTCTAGACTAGACCAATGCCATTTTGTTGGGGATTCCCTGTGTCAGTCAAATTCTTTATTATTTCATAGTGAATACTGAATTCATGCTGCATCTCACACATAACCCTCCCCATCATCTCATGGCCTGTGGGCTCGTAAAATTATACATGTATATTGAACTAAGTATGATATAACTTAATAAGTTATGAATTCTCTTCCACTAAAAAATGTTCTTTTGCAGGGGCGGATCCAGAAGGGGTCTCCGGTGGTCTACGGGGGGCACAGCCAAGAAAATTTGGTCTAGGGGGGGCACAGCCAGGGTCCTGTACCACATATCCTATAGTTAAGAGTCATACCAAGGGCCCCTTTTCCGGGGGTCTAGGGGGGGGGGTGCCCCCCAGGTCACCCCCTGGATCCGCCCCTGTTTTGGATGATGTATTTAATCAGTACATGAGAAAATACAAAGGAACACTTAAACTATTTGCCAATCGGCTTGCCCCCCCCCCCCCCCATGAGATAACAATATACTGAAAACCATCAGTGGTGAACACGTCTCAGGAATGTTTGACTATTTATTTCATCACACAATGCCATAGCTGCTGTCTTGTAGGTCTTGTACCTTCACCATATTTGAGACCAGCAGAAGAAACAGAAAGCTAGATAGATATAGTTTTAAAACCGACGCAACCGAAGGCTGGTCAGCAGGTTCACAGAGCCCGAACCTGAAGGTTGTCGCATCACCAGGACCCTTATCTAGTGGTGGCAGAAGTAAGTTAAGGGTTTTTAAGGGTCTGGTCACTACAATAGTCAACAATACCCCCCAGTACACAACTGCCTGTTGAGTAAGAGTCACTGACTTCTGCAGATGACACTGTACAGGGGACTTAGGGTCCACTCAGGTGGAAGAAAGTCAGCAGGAGGCAAGGGGATGGGTGAGAGATATACTAGAGTTGCATAAGACCATGTTTTGTGGAATGAAGGTAAATATAGTGGAAGTCACTTGTACTAGAATTGTCGGATGTTTTCAAAGGCATTGGTGGGAAGTGGAAGGGAAGGGTTGAGAGGGGGTTACATCAATGGTGGTCAGCGGGCTAGAGGATTATTAAAGTTGGGACGTGCATTCAGTTTGGGATAACAATTACTGGCTGCAAGTTTATATAGGGCCAAAAAAAGGTTTGTTTCAGGTTGCCCGACCGACCCTATCAAAACAGGGCCGACCCTATGTTTTTTATGCAATTTTGAAGACAAGAAGATGGTAAAAAAGATGGTAAAAAAGAAATCGACCTACCTACCCTATTATTTTCTTGTTTACCTGAACATGACTATCCCTTTAGGTCCAAAGAGAGACTTTCACCAGAATTCATTAGATACCCAAGAAAATCTAAAGCTATATGTAAAAATGTAGGATGATACCCCTAATGTCAAATCTCACCAGTTGTTGGACTAACATAGGAAAATATAGGGGGAAAAAGTCAAATATCAGCAGTTGGTGGGCTGGGACACGTCTACCGGTAGGTATAGTGTTACAACACTGCCCACCTTCACCCCTACATGCCCTGGAGGAGCTAACTGTACACAGGCAGGGTATTGTACACGGCGAGGGGAGTCTGATAGAGAGAGGAGAGGGCAGAGAAAGGCTCCCTTCTCCCTGACCCCCTACACCTCCCCACCTAGCGGGAGACACCTCAACTACTCACGGGGGCCTTTAATCTACAGACCAGGTGTGAGTCCAGCCCCGGCCACCCTCCTCAATGAGGAAAGGGTCCAGCAGTGACATTGACGCCATTTTGAATCTGAGCAAATCAATCAAACGCTGTGAGGGCTAGGAAAAAAGCTGAGATTTGCAATGTATTATGGGTAGGGAGTATCGAAATGGAATGACGTCACTTCCGTAATGGAGGATCCTAAACAAGATGGCGGCTGTGGTGCAGACCCTACACAACCACAGCGCCGCCCTGTGAGTCGATTTAGAACCACTACAGACGCTGTTACACTGGTGCCCGGGGGTGCAGGAGTGTACAGGTGTGCCCCCAGTGGACACCTGTGGAGGAGGCGCTCACCAGGGGGCACCACATGGGGGAGTGCAGCCCCCGGCAGGCGGCACCACCAGCACTGGGGAGATAACTATGTCTTATAGGGGACTAGCGCATCCTGGTATCTCAGGTAGTCGGGGCTAAACCCCCATCTCCTTATCAGGCTAATCCCCTCCCCTAACACCTAGAACAAAGGTACTGATAAGAAATTTACCCATAATGCACTGCTCTGGAGTCGGGGGCCTAACCACAATGCATTGCTGCGAGCCAAGACGGCAGCCCCCATAGCCTAATGCGCGAGTCCCGTATATGTTGTGGGATCAGTATTAAGGTATTATATTGGTTGTTTGTTTGTGTAGATTAACGTCCCATTGACTAATGCAGAGGAAACTTTCTCAAGTTTAAGTTTTTCACAAGTAATCGGCCTATACTTCGGGTGATCATATCCAGGGTGGCTGAATCCATGACATGAGCTAAAGACCGAAATCCCGCTCCTACACATTTACCAGAGCAAGGATTCTTTAACCTCCTCCACCGCATAGACATGGTGTGAGAGGGACAGGCCTATTAAATATGGCCCAATATGGGCTTTCTATGGGTCTTATATATATGTATATTACATTGGATATTCAGTAGGGATCATGCATACGGCATTAAGACTATTCTATTTGTGCACGAAAGATGCACTAACAAGGGACCTCTTCCAGGGGAAGCCTTAGAAGGAGATACTGGTAGGGTAGCATGGTATCAAACTCAATAGGTGGGGCGGTGATGCCAGGATTGAATTCAGGGACTTGGTAAAATTATATATACCCAGGTTAACAAGTACTATATGGACATTACTTCGATTTTTGGATGGACTGCAAAATATAACAACAAATAACATGAGAGTTATAAGCAATAAAAATACTTGTAGCAGGCCATTGTGGACCCTACCCACTCCTAATGCTGGGGGCAGTACAATACAACATCCACATGACATCACATAGACCTGTCACCCTCAGGAACCAACCACCCAATCATAACCTTTGTTTGAAAAAAGATAATCACACCTCCTCCAAGGGCCAAGAAATTAAGGTAAGTGTGAAAAAAGAGTCAAGATTAGACTCCAAGGGAATGCCACAACGCCCCCTGGTGGGACGCCGCGGTGCATTGTGGGCCCCTGCTGGGGACGACGCTAGGGGGCGTTGTTAAGGGACGTCCCGGCGTGCACCGCGCCGTGGTTTTTATACTTACAGCTGTAACGTCACGACGTCAAGGTGTGTGTGTGTGTGTGTGTGTGTGTGTGTGTGTGTGTGTGTGTGTAGGGTATGTGTGTGTGTGTGTGTGGGGGGAGTGAAATAGTTACTGCTGAGGTGTGGGGACAGTTCAAAAAGCGTGATAGTGTCTATTTGGATCATATTTAACCCTAACCCGGGGGTATCTTTACTCTATAAGGAACTGACCTGAATTTAAATCCAAATATTAGGAACTGTAACGAGGACGACAAGGACCAATATAAAATTAGGTATGGGCCATTGGAGATGCAGCCTCACAATGATAAACAGTCATGAAGGCCATATTACAGCTGCTGAGGCTTTATTAACCTGGTACATGTATTAGTGTAGTGGAAACATGACTCGACCATCTAGCTGTTTATTACATAAATATATAGTATATATAGCTTTAAGAAGAACCTAAACATCCCCGCCCCGCCAAACATGCTCAAAGTTTCTGATGCCATATCCTGTAATTATACCTATTAGAAAGAGCAGTTACAGACTATAGGTACTGAACAGATAGGTGGCCGAGTTATGGTTCACTTACCCTATAGGATGGATCACCATAATGTACATACACATACATGTACACTTCATACCCAACTGTTAAGGAATCATTGACGCTTACACATAGACACACACAGTCTTTGCGAAAACATGCAGGACAGTGGCAATGTCCTTCTAAAATGCCACTGGTCCAGCAGATTCACAGGTGTAGCAGGACCGAATGTCCAGTCACATTTTGGGCTTTTCTGAACTAGAAGAATTCAGTTGAACTTCTAAAGCTGAAATATGTATGTCAATATACTTTGTAAAACTATATATCTATCCTGATTTGGCCATAAATGATTACGATTGAAATGTATTTTTAATGGACAAAACTCTTCTATACTTAAAATGCAGAAATCATCAGATATCTGACTATCTGGTCTTCCAAAAATGTGGCCGGTCCTTCAACATTGAGAATTTGCAGAACCGAATGTCCTGTGGGATGACAAAGTTTTCGCAAAGACTGCACACACACAGTCATCATGTTACAGTCAACTCTCACCTAATGGTCACCTCTTTATAGTGGTCACCTCGCCAATGTGGTCACTTATGGAAAGAACCGTCAAGTTTTCTCATTATTTTGATATAGAAAACTCTCTCCTATATGGTCACCTCTCTAATGTGGTCACCTCGCATTGTGGTCACTGATTCCCCAGTCCCAAGGTCCATATTACTCTCTCTACAGTGGTCAACACATTAATTTTTGCCAACAAAAACAATTATATAAGTGTGTTCATTGTCTGCAGAGTATGTTTTTTAGTAGATGTTATGTCTTTAGAAATGCTTGAAGCCAAATAGATAAAGGTATAAATGTAGTTTGATTAATTACCTTCATTTTCACTCAATATGTACACCTTTTATTTTCCATACGAATGATAATTGAAAACCTCGGAGACATACATGCATTTCTATGCTCTCTTCGATGTGGTCACCTCGCCAATGTGGTCACGTTAGCAAAGTCCAAAGGGTGACCACTATAGAGAGAGTTGACTGTATACCAAAGCTGCTCATCACCTTATACCTCTTCATGTGTTCTTGACCGGAAGTGCAGTGTCAGAGTAGGTGTCACAGTCAATGTGAGCCCCGCAAATTGCTTGGGGCGTACCTTCACACCCAATTCTCACACCTTGTTTTATTTTACATCAGAACCCATATTGAACCCATATTGAACCCATATTGAACCTGGAGCCTTTTTTCTGTTCGGAAATCGTGGGTAAAAATGTCTCATTTTTATTTTATTTTATTTATTTTAAAATCAAATCTTTATCGCATTTCTAGGGGGATGTTCTTCTTTCTAAAGGAATTTCCACATGTATAAATGTATAGCTAATAGATGTTATATAGCCTTTATAACTTGCAGCTCCTATTGTAGTTAGCCATGTTGGGTTTAGTTTCATTCAGATCTGCAATGTGCACTGTTTGTATACCCCCAGTGGCAGTATAACTGATATAATACCCTATAGATGTAGCATGTTGTGTTGGGTGTGGTTCCAATAACAGAGTTATGACTGATGGCAGTACTTCTGGTGGGTTATTGGTTACAGTTTCCTCCCACCTTAACCCACATGTACATGTCTACTCCTACACCATGTACACAACACAACAACATGCATCCCCAGCTAACAAAAATACGTAATTTTTACGTCAAAATAATAATTTTAACGTTATACAATGTTTGGTCATAATAAAGAGAATAGAGAAATGGTCTGAAACGTTGTACTGTATAACGATTTTCTTTTTGCTGCGGTTACTTCACATAATGTATAGTGTGCATCTATCCATGTACACGTATATCTACTATATATTAATAGTCTAATGGTAACATTTCTCAATATTAGGGAGTGCTCATTTTTTAACAACAGGGGGGGGGGGGGTGGTGACATTTTGCGCGGAGCGTGCAAAATTTTTTCACCCCCCCTAGAGGGGTTGAAATTTTTTACCCCCCCGGCAGGCCGAAAATCGTGCGCGTTCGCGCCCCTTTGTAGCATAGTAACGCGCGGGCTTTTTCCCTCAAAACAGGTTGAATTTTTTTGACCCCCCCAAAGAGGGGTCTCAATTTTTTACCCCCCCCGGTCAAGGGGTCCAAATATTTTACCCCCCCCCCAAATCCACCCCCCCCCTGTTGTTAAAAAATGAGCACTCCCTTATCTTTATCTTTATATCATCCACAGGTAAGATCAGTGCAGACTGCTGTTTGAGAGAGTACCATGAACCAGTTAGTAAAATGGAATATGGGGTGAAATTGTAGTTGAATTGGAAACAAGCCGACAAATGTCGACAATATCCGCCCTGATATGTTATGATGCACCATAAATGATACTCCCCTAGCCTCCTCGCTGCTTTAGTGTTAAGACAAGCGGAAAGATAAGACAAAATCACTTACAAACTTTACCATTTTTATAGGTCATGGATGGAATAGCAGACCCTACATAAACGCCAGCCATGTTTTTTTGGAACTCTCCACTGACTGTGCAGCAAAGTTTCCCTCAAATGACGTCTAACTAACCACGACGTCATCCCCCCTAGCACTCACCGTGCATTTTCATATTCCATGTTCCCTCTGTAAATCCAGACCTTAGCCCTAATGACATGTGACGTCACGTCTGGAACTGATGACGTAGAATCAGAACATGACGTCGGGAGTTGTCATGGTAACACATACGTCATAATGGTGAAGGCGCTGGTTCTGCTGGTTCCAGTCGTTGTTTCCTGTTCTCTCTACGATGTCGGGTCGGACAACATTTCTGATACATTACCGGCGCCATCTCTCTTCCTGTGCGCATGCCCAGAGTGGTTTGTGACAACAAGATGTCTCCGATTAGCCGCCATGATACCCGCGCTCCGCTCCACCAATCAGAGGCGGCGACTGCCGTGACGTCACGACCCGGGGCGCCCTCTGGAGGCAGAGTTCAGGTGCTGCGGGGGGGGGGGGGGGGAGGATGACATGGGGTTAACATGATTTGGGGTTTTGTTTTGTTTGTGCTCGATTAGGAGCGGATGAGGTAGACTGACCATAGCCCCATCCCCCTCTTCCCGACACGTGATCCTGGCATCTTAGAAACCAACAACGTTTATGCACGTTTAGTGCTTCCACTAGGCTCTCTACATTAGGCCGCTTGGCCTTGCATATTGTGTACTATTTTGTTATGATATTTAATTGACTTTATTATCATTGTAAACTTCCAAATACTGCCCATTTGGTAGTAATCGTGATATGATAGCAATTGAAAGAAAAACAGAATGTATTTGTCACGATAATTCATTCTACAGTATTACAGTCTAAGATTCTAAATCTACAATACAACGTACATATACTTATCATATATATCTAGTAAAGCTCACATATTCCACATAATGTTTATTTTTACATAAAATGGTGGGAATGTCCAGTTGAGACGAGAAGCCCATCTTTTAGATGTCATATGAGGTCATGTGACGTCTGCGGGGTCGTTGGGCGGGAAACGTGCGGGCACCAGCGGCCGTCAGCGCAAGTTAACCCTTTAAGGGCCACAGAGTGCTTTAAAGCATTGTGCCCTTCGGGGTGCATGAATGCAAGCCCGGTGAGTTACTCGCCAGGACTGCATTTGTGCATCATGACGACCCTAAGGCGGTGATACACTGGTCAGCATGATGCATTCATGCAGTCCTTGTGAGTTCCTCCTTAGCGCTGCATTAATGCATCATGACGATGGAAGGGCATGATGTATTAACCCTTTAAGGACGCATAGTGCATTAAAGTATCATGCCCTTGGTCGAATGCAGCACTGGGGAGTTACTCGGCAGGGCTGCATTCGAGATCCTGCATTCATACATCGTGCCAACCCTATGGGGTTGAGACACTCCTATAGGGGTCAATCTGGACGTCCTATGGGCGCATCCATTACTTAAGCTTGTAACTGGTGATGTCAGCCCTGATAACAGTGGTCACATGGATACAAGCTGTTACATAATGCACCCTAAAAATTCTGCAGTGAATGCTGGGTGTTATCTGATTGGCTGATAATGCATCCAGCTAGATGCCTATAGGGTCGGCATGATGAGCTATGATGCACCAATACAGCACCAATGAGTAACTCGCCATGGCTGCATTAGTGCATCATGCCGACAAATGTCATCTATTAGCGACATCCATCCTTAAAGGGTTGAAGCAGCGTCAGTATGAGTTAAAGGTGAGCAGCCCCTGATGCCCCCCCCCCCCCCAATACCCCCACACCCACCACACCCACCACACCCCCACACCCACCACACCCACCAACACCCCTACACCCCCACACCCACCACACCCACCACACCCACCACACCCACCACACCCACCACACCCCCACACCCACCACACCCACCAACACCCCTACACCCCCACACCCCCCACACCCCCCACACCCACCACACCCCCCACACCCACCACACCCACCACACCCCCACACCCACCACACCCACCAACACCCCTACACCCCCACACCCACCACACCCCCCACACCCCCCCCCACACCCACCACACCCCCCCCACACCCCCCCCACACCCACACCCACCACACCCACCACACCCACCACACCCCCACACCCACCACACCCACCACACCCACCAACACCCCTACACCCCCACACCCACCACACCCACCACACCCACCACACCCACCACACCCCCACACCCACCACACCCACCAACACCCCTACACCCCCACACCCACCACACCCCCCACACCCCCCCCCCCCACACCCACCACACCCACCACACCCACCACACCCCCACACCCACCACACCCACCAACACCCCTACACCCCCACACCCACCACACCCACCACACCCCCCACCACACCCCACCACACCCCCACACCCACCACACCCCCACACCCACCACACCCCCCACACCCCCCCACCCCCCCCCCCCCCCCCCCCCCCCCCCACACCCCCCACACACCCCCCACCCACCACACCCCCCACACCCCCCACACCCCCCACACCCACCACACCCACCACACCCACCACACCCACCACACCCACCACACCCCCACACCCACCAACAGCTGTACTAACCGTGCTACACTGTTAGAAGTAAGTAGTGTTCCTGTACAGCAACTATTGGGGGCAACTTTGGTTCCAGTAAATTCTGCTGTAGACCTACAGTAGAATCTACTGTAGACACAGACCTGAGTTCTAAAAAGGCTCACATATTCAACATCTTGGAGATTTGAACCCCCAGGTTCCAATCCATAGTCCTGAACCATGACCACTACGCCAGTGAATCCTGCATGTCAGGTGCATTGAAACACCTCCTACTTATGTGTGAATGGTAATGAGGTCAACACAGGATCCCTGGGGACAATTTTAGAACTAGACTGTTCATGTCTTAAGGGATAATATGAAAATTACCCTATTGCAGTAATGTACTAATAAGGACTGAACTACCATTAGTTGAAGTGTAATCTTGATGGCCTATAGATGTTTTTCAAAGTAAATTTTACTATCTTTCATGCAGATTGTTGAGATACATTGGTCTTATCCTCTGCATATTTTCAATAGTAACATTTCAGTGTACCAAAATATATTATACTTTAGAGTTGCATCAGGAGAAATGTAGTTTGTGTGAGAGTTTCCTGCCGGGACTGGAACCGCTGACCCTCAGACTACATCTCCCACGGCTCTACCGACTGAGCTAGAGGGGCAGTCACTATGTAGCCTGCAACAGTGGGCTTTTGAAAAGATCAGGTCATATTTGAGCTGTGGAGTATGGTACTCCCTCCAACCTCTCTGCTCTCTCTCCCTCTGGTTGCTGGTTATGGGATTCGAACCTGCATCTACAGTAACAGAATTGTATGTGTACAGCAAAAGTTGCTGTATTATCTTTTACAGCTAAAGTACTGTATAGTTACAGCACATATTAGGGACCTTTAGCAAACCCGACGTAGCTCAATAAACGCAGACGTAGCAGTGCTAACGGGATAGGCTACGTCTGCGTTTAATGAGCTTTAACGTGGTTGCTAAAGGTCCCTAATGCTGTTCACGAACAACAACTTTTTACAGTGTAAATGTGACACATAGCCGGCATGAGCTGGGGTGACGTCCATGCAGACTAGACGGACAGGGATTGTATATATAAGGAATCATATCAAATCAATCCAGAAAAAGTTGATTCTGCTACGGCTATTATTAATACCCATGCATTCACGGCCTCGACGAGCCACTGACGAAGCCTATGTCACACGGTCACACCTAGGGTTATATGTTATTGTCAACTATGCTTCAGATGTGATAGAATAACAACTGAACAAAAACTTGGCTGAATGAACCTGATGTGTACCCCTTACTAAATGTATCATATAAAGTATGAGGAATACAAGCCCTTCCCATATTTCTTAATATTTCTACACATCGACTCACACCCCGAGACGCATACCTGTATAATATTATGATCTAATGAGCACAGAATAAATTTGGAGAAATGAAATGTGACTCTGTGACCCTCTGAGGGTCCCCTCTGACCAGTGTGAGGTTCCCACACCCAGCACCAGGGGCAGTGTGTGACCCCCCCCCATCATGTGACACAACATGTTAATGTACCCCCCTCTACAGAACCCCCCGACACACCCCCCCCCCCCCAGCGTGAATTACTCCCACCACGCACGTGACAAAACTATGACAAAACACTCTCACCCCCAGACGGCCCACGTGACCCCCAGCAGCGTCCCCTGGTGGATGTCTACCATTCCACCCCTACAGACAATACACCCCCCCCCTGCCCCTTGTAGCTCTGCAGTGCATTGTCACATAATGCGAATAGCCTAAGCCATACTCGTTGTCTGGGTGATGATAGATACCACAATAAGAAGTCAGATTATTGGTTATATTTATATTCATTTTAGTTATTATTTTCAGTGTGCTAAGGGTTTATTTGGTCTCACGGTGGAAGGGCCGCTGACAACAACTCCAATCAATGCCATACTCAACGTGACCTATCATATTAAAAAAAAACACTTTCCACTTGCCCTCCGCCCCGTTCCACTTTTTACATCTGCATGTTTAATGAGCCATAATCGTTATGAATCCACGTAAAACAGGGATCACGCTCGGACGACCTGGAACAAGCCGTGGGGCGGACTGCGCATGTGCGGTGACATGCGCGCAGGGTCGGGGCGGGGAACATGGCTTTTAACCCCCTCTCCCCTCACCAGGCTCTGATTAACCCTTTGTGACCCGAGGGTCTCACAGAGCTAAATCCACACCAAGCCCCAAGCAATGGCTAGAATTCACATATAACAACTAAATTACTTTGTTCAACATGATTGAAACATTTGATGCCACACAAAATGGAGCCATGGTCATAGATATATTTTGTATTTTAGAAATAGAAATTGTAATGATAAGTCGTGTTTCCAAGTTGAATAGTTAGAACTCATAAAAGACAACAGTAATGGTAAGTGACAACACATTTATGAAATACAAGCTACAAATTCAATTGTTTGGATTAATATTTAGTTGTAGTATATACTGTAGTAGAGTGTTTTATAAGTAGACGTTGAAGAGTTATGATAATGTGTTGTATCAGGGATCTATTATTCATGATTATTGATCAGTGATTGGCCTATTAGCTGGTGCTTGGCTCCCCAATAACCCCCCCCCCCCCTCACCCCCTCACCCATACAACACACACCAGCACTCCCCGTACACTGAAAAGGTAAACTTGTCTCCAGACTCATTGAAGTGACTATCATGAAATAAACGAGTCAAAAGTAGTTTAACCTATCAGGTTACCGTCCCACAAATAGAATCTGGAGCTGGCAAATGTTGGGTTTTGTGTAGGCACATGCCAAGTGGGTCTTCTATCTCCAGCTAGAAGGCCCGCTTCCTTGTCACTTGTTTTTTTTATGACAGCCACTTGAAAGAATCTGGAGACAAGTTTACTTTTAGAGTGTACAGACTGAGGGCGACTTAATGAGAACGTTAGTTTCATGTACAGTCTTTACAATAATCCTGGTGCTGGATACCACATGTACTCTTTATGTGCTAACCCAGTCTACCGAGAAATAAGTATAACCCTTTTTTCAAAGATTCCAGTAATTACACTATATTGTGCATATATTCAGTCATGACCAATAGCAATTCTGGGAATATATGCATATATTATATTGCTATACAAATGATCCCTTAGATTTACTGACCATGTATGTTACCCGAAGCACACGTTTGATCTCTCTCCTACACACCCCCCTCATACCACTGATGGGACTGGTCATTATCTAACAATTGGGAGAAGTTTTTTTCTCTCTGGAGTTTGTTGGCACTTTGGTGAGATAGTGGACATTTCTCAGCCCCCTCAACAAGCCATGCATGGTAACGCCGAACCCCCCCCCCCCCCATTAGCAAATAATGACCCCTCCCCAAGTGGACCTGCTCTAAATGGCCGAGCACTTGAATGTCTGTTTTATTAGGCTCATTCCGAGCATTTAGGCTTTATTAGGCACGTTTTGTACGTTTAGGCACCAGTGACCTCATGGCAGATTATTAAATGCTGACACTCTGACACAAATACTATCAATCATAAGTTAAATTACGAAGAATGGTTATAAATATGATCTTATTCCTGTACTGTATTTTTCTACATTTTGACATTTTCTTTATTTCATTTTTAATGATGAAGGTGAGGGATTTTCAATGTAGTGAAACCCAGTATTTTTGGACCATGCATATATAACGTACAATAATATCACATACACGTACAACAGAAATCATGTATGCAAATAGTCAATAATTTACTAGGCTCCCCCAACGTGGCTTACAAGGTGGATTGTCACATAAGATGGGATACCCAAGGGGTAGATAAACCAAGTGCTGCAAGTGAAGCGCTGCAAGCCCTCATTGGGTGTCTGGGGATATGATAAACTCAAAGGGGATTTAGTACATGTATTCCGTATCCGCCCATTTTAGCTCAGGTACTCAAATTAGCGCATGTCCCGTTTTAGCGCAGGGTAGAAGAGTGTTTCAAAATAATATTGACCATTAAAAATTGATCTCAAATAAGCGCATGTCCTGTATAAACGCAGGGCAAATGGGAGGATGAAATATTTAAGCGCAGGGGCGCTAAAACGGGCGGATATTTAGACACCAGCTGATGCATTTTAAACAGTCTTTGCGAAAACTTTTTCATCCCCCAGGACATTTGGTCTCAAATTTTTAATGTTGCAGGACCGACTACATTTTTGAAGGACCGGGTAGCCACATATCACATAGACAATTTATACATTTTAAGTATAAAATAGTTTTGTCCATTAAAAGCACATTACATTGGTAATCATTTATGGCCAAATGAGGATAGATATATTGTTTTACAAAGTACATTGACAACATATTTCAGCTTTAGTAGCCCAACTGAATTATTCTAGTTCTGAAAAGCCCAACATGTGACTGGACATTTGATCCTGCTACACTTGTAAATCTGCTGGACCGGTGACATTTTAGGTGGACATTGCCACTGTCCTGCCAATGTTTTCGCAAAGACTGTTTAAAGGGCGATTTTCAGGTCATGCCCCCTCCTAGATCCACTGCTCTGACACTCCTGTTAATGGACACCTATAGGTGTACAGAGTGACTACAGTTACTGGGGGTTCTCAGTTTGAGATACTATACAATATAGAATACATGGAGTGTGTACTAAGTGACCCCAGCACTGGTACACCTGGCGGGGGAGGCTGTAAGCTATTGTGTCAGACAACATGATGGACAAACACCCAGTCTCTCCTCATCGTGAGAGGGACATAGCTGCCTCCATTCCATCCATGCCTACCTGTGGCTCCCCTGTACTCCCCTGTTAGATCACTATCTGCCCCTGTTAGATCACTATCTGCATTAAAGCCACACACGGGGACTCCTCAGGGAATCAGGATGAGGCACTTATTGAATACTCTTCACATAATTATGACCTATTCATATCACACAGCTTATTTCATGTAATGAAAAAACTAGCATCTCATTGGAAAGATGATTGTACTTTTTGACACAGTATATTTCAATGGCTATAGCCTGGGGCAATACATTCTGTGATAAGAACTTATCAATCCATTAAAACACCCCTCCCCGGGTCTGTATCTGCTTCCCCACCAATCCTCCTAGAAGTGCCCCTATAGAGCCCCCCTGTGCTGCCTGGGTGCAGATCCCGTCCCCCGGTGAGAGGCCC
This sequence comes from Harmothoe impar, assembly GCA_947462335.1. Taxonomy (NCBI): domain Eukaryota; kingdom Metazoa; phylum Annelida; class Polychaeta; order Phyllodocida; family Polynoidae; genus Harmothoe; species Harmothoe impar. Next base: position 7,165,436 of record OX381714.1, on the reverse strand, counting down.
TACAGGTACCCCAGGAGCCTGTTTCCCTTTAGTAATTGTGGATAAAAATGTATTTTTTTAACGCGTTTCCTTGAGTGAAGAAATACAATCATATTCGTTAGGAAAATCGTTTAACTATCTGAGACATAATAGAAAGTAAGAAGTACAAACATAATTGACCCCCAAACGTGCTCGTGTCCACAGTATTTCTAAGTGCAAACGAGATCGTTTCTAGAGAGAAAAACGCTCCAGGTACCCCAGGTAGGGTGTTGTTGTCCAGGTGAGGGGTCCCCAGGTAAACACGTGTGAGGGGGCTACCTGTGGGGCTACCTGTGGGGAGGTATGTTAGGGATGCAGGGTGTGTGCCCGGGCTGTGAGAGACCACTGACTGGGGCGGTACGGGAACAGCAGCATGGAGGGTTTTCAAACACAACAACTCATCTCTATAGACTGTTCATTGAGTACACTTAGGATACATTTTGGGGAGGTGGTATTCTCGGGAGAACTCTCTACGATAGATGCAGGCTTGAGTAGTGTACATAGACAGAGGTCCATGATAATCTGTCTGAACGACAGGTTTCTCCATGAGTGGTGCATTGGATCATATCACACTAGGCTCTGCCTCGTGTGATACGATCCAATGCACCACTCGTGGAGAAACCAGGGGTTCAGACTGATTAGAGTGCATCTCTGTGTTTATTTTATGTAATGCTTGATTTCATCAAAATATACATGAAAATATTGGGTTCATAGCTATTTTGATGATGTCATCGTGGAGAAACAGGCCATGGAGAATGAGCATCAGTTTCTCCACGGTGGTGTGGAGAATGGCCAGTTAAGTACTTAAGCATAGTAACTTTCTTTCTCCACATGAAATAAATAGATTTCCTGACATATAATTTCTTACACGTATCTCGACCTAAATTGTGTGGTCAGCAACAACGTCGTCCTAGGGTATCGGAGTCCTGAGCCCCTCAAAGATTTATTCGATGCTTAGTACCACAGCTCAATATACTGAAGTCTAAAGAAAAAAAGGGAATCTCATGAATCGCAAAGTCGGGGAGCCCCCAGACCTGTTACTAGTGTTAGTACATTTGTATACTTCTGGAAGTGTGAACAATACACACCCACATCTGCCCACCAGAGATTGCCGACTCTCGCGATGATTTACGAGACAGGACGAGAGGTCAGAGATCATGTGACATGGACGTAAATCACGTTCAGCAGAGAGGGGAGCAGACAGAAAGTGGTGTGTGTGATTGGATGCTACAGACCTCTATGGTGTAGGGGTGTAACGGATGCAGCAGACAGAAAGTGGTGTGTGTGATTGGATGCTACACACCTCTATGGTGTAGGGGTGTAACGGATGCAGCAGACAGAAAGTGGTGTGTGTGATTGGATGCTACACACCTCTATGGTGTAGGGGTGTAACGGATGCAGCAGACAGAAAGTGGTGTGTGTGATTGGATGCTACACACCTCTATGGTGTAGGGGTGTAACGGATGCAGCAGACAGAAAGTGGTGTGTGTGATTGGATGCTACAGACCTCTATGGTGTAGGGGCGTAACGGATGCAGCAGACAGAATGTGGTGTGTATGATTGGATGCTACAGACCTCTATGGTGTAGGGGCGTAACGGATGCAGCAGACAGAAAGTGGTGTGTATGATTGGATGCTACAGACCTCTATGGTGTAGGGGCGTAACGGATGCAGCAGACAGAAAGTGGTGTGTATGATTGGATAGACCTCTATGGTGTAGGGGTGTAACGGATGCAGCAGACAGAATGTGGTGTGTATGATTGGATGCTACACACCTCTATGGTGTAGGGGCGTAACGGATGCAGCAGACAGAAAGTGGTGTGTATGATTGGATAGACCTCTATGGTGTAGGGGTGTAACGGATGCAGCAGACAGAATGTGGTGTGTGTGATTGGATAGACCTCTATGGCGTAGGGGTGTAACGGATGCAGCAGACAGAAAGTGGTGTGTGTGATTGGATAGACCTCTATGGCGTAGGGGTGTAACGGATGCAGCAGACAGAAAGTGGTGTGTGTGATTGGATAGACCTCTATGGTGTAGGGGTGTAACGGATGCAGCAGACAGAATGTGGTGTGTGTGATTGGATGCTACAGACCTCTATGGTGTAGGGGTGTAACGGATGCAGCAGACAGAATGTGGTGTGTGTGATTGGATGCTACAGACCTCTATGGTGTAGGGGTGTAACGGATGCAGCAGACAGAAAGTGGTGTGTGTGATTGGATGCTACAGACCTCTATGGTGTAGGGGTGTAACGGATGCAGCAGACAGAAAGTGGTGCCTGTGTGATTGGATGCTACAGACCTCTATGGTGTAGGGGTGTAACGGATGCAGCAGACAGAAAGTGGTGTGTGTGAATGGATGCTACAGACCTCTATGGTGTAGGGGTGTAACGGATGCAGCAGACAGAAAGTGGTGTGTGTGATTGGATGCTACAAACCTCTATGGTGTAGGGGTGTAACGGATGCAGCAGACAGGGTGGTGTGTGTGATTGGATGCTACAGACCTCTATGGTGTAGGGGTGTAACGGATGCAGCAGACAGAAAGTGGTGCCTGTGTGATTGGATGCTACAGACCTCTATGGTGTAGGGGTGTAACGGATGCAGCAGACAGAATGTGGTGTGTGTGATTGGATGCTACAGACCTCTATGGTGTAGGGGTGTAACGGATGCAGCAGACAGAAAGTGGTGTGTGTGATTGGATGCTACAGACCTCTATGGTGTAGGGGTGTAACGGATGCAGCAGACAGAAAGTGGTGTGTGTGATTGGCTGCTACAGACCTCTATGGTGTAGGGGTGTAACGGATGCAGCAGACAGAAAGTGGTGTGTGTGATTGGCTGCTACAGACCTCTATGGTGTAGGGGTGTAACGGATGCAGCAGACAGAAAGCGGTGTGTGTGATTGGACAGACCTCTATGGTGTAGGGGTGTAACGGATGCAGCAGACAGAAAGTGGTGCGTGTGATTGGATGCTACAGACCTCTATGGTGTAGGGGTGTAACGGATGCAGCAGACAGAAAGTGGTGTGTGTGATTGGCTGCTACAGACCTCTATGGTGTAGGGGTGTAACGGATGCAGCAGACAGAAAGTGGTGTGTGTGATTGGATGCTCTATGGTGTAGGGGTGTAACGGATGCAGCAGACAGAAAGTGGTGTGTGTGATTGGCTGCTACAGACCTCTATGGTGTAGGGGTGTAACGGATAACTGAAATACACAATTGTAAATTTAAATAAAACCTGGATATTGCTTTCACTATAGTTGGCATACTGTTACGTCTACCTGGTGTCCATTCCAACATTAAATCAACATTTTAATGTCAACGTTGTTTAAGAATAAACATTTTAAGTTGATTTTAATAAAACTTGGATATTGTTTTCAAGTTAGTTGGCATACTGTTATGTATACCTGGTGTCCATTCCAATATTAAATCAACATTTTAATGTTAATGTTTTCAGAATCAACACTTTAAGTTGGAATTAAAATGTTTCAAATTGATTTCATGTCATTCAATACTAGTATACTGCATCATCATTGGTCCTTGGTGACTCAATTTTTAAATCCAACCGGCCAGCAACATTGTCTTACTGTTGATGGTTGTGAAATATTAAGTCTTGGTTAATTTTTCCTGTGCCCACAGGAGTAGAACAGGATGTTCTGATCCTTTTAAAAATATGATAAAAAATATGTAAACACTTTCATGCTATATAGAAGGCTATACAACGACCTAGGGTAGATTCAGCCTGAGTCTGACACATACCCTGAGATGGACAGTGAAATTTGAGGTTATCTATGTATCTACACTGGCACTACTATTTCTAGTGTTTGTTCTCTGGTAGGAATAACATTTAAACGTTATCGTTATTATACAAGCTATTGAAATGCCTGAATAATCACAAAATCAAGTGTCCGTCTCAAGGTATGAGTCCGACTCCAGGTGAATCTACCCAGTTCGTTGTATAGCCTTCTATATAGCATGAAAGTGCTTCCATATTTTTTACATCATTCCCAAAATGGCCACCAGTGCGGGGCGGCCAGTTAGCAGTGCTGACATGTTTGTATGCAGCCTCCATATAACAGTGACAATACACACAGCGACCTGCCCAGGGGATCACTCACTGGCTGCCTTTATGTCTGACTGAAGGCCGTGAAAGCTGTCAGGGCAGGCTCTTACCATGGAGGATTGGGCCTGGTATGTGTACTAGGTGAGGGTCCTGCCACAACTAGGTGAGGGGGGTCCTGCCACAACTAGGTGAGGGTCCTGCCACAACTAGGTGAGGGTCCTGCCACAACTAGGTGAGGGTCCTGCCACAACTAGGTGAGGGTCCTGCCACAACTAGGTGAGGGTCCTGCCACAACTAGGTGAGGGTCCTGCCACAACTAGGTATTGGTCCTGCCACAACTAGGTAAGGGTCCTGCCACAACTAGGTAAGGGTCCTGCCACAACTAAGTAAGGGTCCTGCTACAACTAGGTAAGGGTCCTGCCACAATTAAGTGAGGGTCCTGCCACAACTAGGTAAGGGTCTTGCTACACCTAGGTAAGGGTCCTGCTACAACTAGGTGAGGGTCCTGCCACAACTAGGTGAGGGTCCTGCCACAACTAGGTAAGGGTCCTGCCACAACTAGGTAAGGGTCCTGCCACAAGTAGGTAAGGGTCCTGGCATTACTAGGTGAGGGTCATGGTATCACTAGGTGAGGGTCCTGCCACAACTAGGTAAGGGTCCTGCCACGACTAAGTGAGGGTCCTGCCACAACTGGGTAAGGGTCCTGATGCCATGTCACAACTAGGGAAGGGTCCTGCCACGACTAGGTGAGGGTCCTGCCACAACTGGGTAAGGGTCCTGATGCCATATCCCAACTAGGGAAGGGTCCTGATACAATGTCACAACTGGGGAAGGGTCCTGATACAATGTCACAACTGGGGAAGGGTCCTGGTATAGGCCCCCTGCCACGAATATTGGGTCAACTATCAATTTGTCAAATTCATGGTTGAAACAACATTGAAATGTCAATACTAAGTGACATGGTCAAAACACCAAAAGTTATAACTTAAATTATTTGATCTACCATGAATTTATATTAATTTTAGGTCAACCTTGACAACAATGATCAGCTATTAAATTTTCAACATTAGTTCAAAGAATCTCAGAATATTCTACAAAATGGTGGGAACTCATTCTAGGCCTTACACAGCAGCAGCCCAGCCTGAAGGAGTGGCTGACTATAGACCAGGTGGTGTCCTCCTGGGTAAGTGGAGCAGGTAATACCTGTATGGTGCACCGGGACAGGGCTCATAACGTGGTAAATACATACCTGCAGTGCTGGGGGGGGGGGGGGGTAAAGCCGGAATTATGTGTTTCATGTAACAAAATGATCAAATCCATGTACCATAAATTCCCACGTATAACCCGTATCTCGCGTATGACATGCACCCCAACTCACGTGAACGTTGAACCCATTTCTGGATCTGAAAAGTTGTGTTCTACATGTAGTACTGTTCTCTAGTAATAAAAACCCTCGTATAACCCGCATGTTTGGTATCAAATGAAAGCTGTTTTTGGAAACTTACCACAGACCCTGCCTCGTGTTATTTAATGCTGTATTTGTGTTTTTTTGAAGAAGACCTATTAAAATAAAATAATATACAAATTCAAAATAGAATGTGAATTTCGGATGTAATTGCATTTTGTAAAACATAGAATGGCGGTAGAAATATCACAAAATGTGATTGAAATAGTGTAATATTGTTGAAGAAATGTAGGGTTTTCTGTTTCAAGATGCAAAGACATACGTCCTTATTTGGCCTATGTTGTCACATAGCGTTGAGTAATAGATTGACGTATATTATAGCTCTCGCCACTCATAGTCATAACAAGACGTTTATACCTTGATTTTCTTTCATGAAAAGGTGTCGTTCCCCTTTGAAGTTTTCAGTACATATCCAAGTAGGTGATAATTTAGTATGGCGTTTATGGATCTTCCCTGTGAGACATGTCATGGTGGATTATAGTTATTATGAGATCTTCAGATGATATGATATTTAGATTACTGGTGTTGTTAAAGATAGAAAGAGATAAATGTTTAAATCGATGGACTGTCCTTTCCCCCAGTTCCATGTACATATATAATTGAAAATAACAGTATTGATAAAGTAGAGATAGAGTTACCGACAACAACACTAGACTAATTATGTTTAGAGATATTTAGATGAAGATAATTGAGAGAGTCGTGGAAAATTCCTATTTCTATAATTGAGAAACCTGCAGGGAATATGATCATGATTCATTCTCAACAGCATGCATTGGCATTTCATATGTGACCTCACTTTAGTTAACTCACCTTTTAATAACACACTTTGAAATCTCAAAACTTCCACTAAAAGCTGCGGGTCATGTAATGAACTGGGTGTAGCATGGCTGTTTCATCTTAGATTTCCCAAGTACAGATGTATGTATGAAAGTGTCACATAATGCAAAAGGGACTGCACAGGACTATCTACCACCAGTACACTCACCTAGTTAAGAAATGCGTCCGTTTTATAGGTACCATCCGCTAACCTACCTAATTGGGGCAAGAGTCTGTGCAGGACCACATACCACAAGGACCCTTACCTAGTTGTGGCAGGAGCCTGTACAGGACTAGGTGTCACCAGGATCCTTACCTAGTTGTGGCAGGAGTCTGTTCAGGACTAGGTACCACCAGGACCCTTACCTAGTTGTGGCAGGGTAGGACTAGGTACCACCAGTACCCTCACCTAGTTGTGGCAGGAGTCTGTTCAGGACTAGGTACCACCAGGACCTTTACCTAGTTGTGGCTGGAGTCTGTTCAGGACTAGGTACCACCAGGACCCTTACCTAGTTGTGGCAGGAGTCTGTTCAGGACTAGGTACCACCAGGACCCTTACCTAGTTGTGGCAGGGTAGGACTAGGTACCACCAGGACCCTTACCTAGTTGTGGCAGGAGTCTGGGTAAGAACAGGTACCACCAGGACCCTTACCTATAGTTGTGGCAGGAGTCTGTACAGGACTAGGTACCACCAGGACCCTTACCTAGTTGTGGCAGGAGTCGGTTCAGGAATATGTACCACCAGGACCCTTACCTAGTTGTGGGCAGCAGTGTGGGTACAGGACTAGGTGCCATCAGGACCCTCACCTAGTTGTGGCAGGAGTCTAGGCAGGACAAGGTACCACCAGGATCCTTAACTAGTTGTGGCAGGAGTTTGTACAGGACTAGGTACCATCAGGACCCTTATTAGTTGTGACAGTAGTCTGTTCAGGACTCGGTACCATCAGGACCCTTGCCTAGTTGTGACATGAGTCTGTTCAAGACTAGGTACCACCAGGACCCTAACCTAGTTGTGGCAGGAGTCTGTGTAGGACTAGGTACCATCAGGACCCTTACCTAGTTGTGGCAGGAGCCTGTACATGACTAGGTACCATCGGGACCCTTACCTAGTTGTGGCAGGAGCCTGTACATGACTAGGTACCATCAGGACCCTTACCTATAGTTGTGGCAGGAGTCTGGACAGGACTAGATACAATCAACACCCTTCGTACCTATAGTTGTGGCAGGACTATCTACCACCAGTACACTCACCTAGTTGTGGAATGGGTCCAGGCATTACATTTGTACCAACCCTATCTAATTGGGGCAGGAGTCTGCACAGGACTAGGCTAGTTCAGGACACTTATCTAGTTATAGAAGGCTATAGAAGTCCAGGCAGGACTACCATATTGCACCTCTTGCCTCCCTCTTGCCTCCTCCCCCTGGGGGAGTACCTGGGGGAGGTATTGACAGACAGGCGGCCATGTAGCACTGACATGCCGCACCTTACATGTCACTGCCCCTCACCCCTAACTGCACCTCCACCACTCTCTGTCCTCTCACAACGTCCTCCATGACTACATGTACATGTGTAGGCAAGGGTCCTGGCAGTGCCGCATGATAGTATGATACTATGGTCTTAATACCGTAGACTGGGCTTGGATATATCCTTAGACACAGCAGGGCTGCTTGAATTGGAAAGTAGTATATGTACAATGCAGTGGGCTGTGTCTCACGACCTTGGGCCAATGTTTTTGTCTCTGACCGGGTGCCAGCTCTGACTGGGTGCCAGCTCTGACTGGGTGCCAGCTCTGACCGGGTGCCAGCTCTGACCGGCCTGAATAAAATCGGGTTATTTAGGGCAGATGGAGATAGAATTTGGCTGAAAAAGGTGAATGGATGTCATAACTCTTTAAACTAGTCATTACTTACCCATTTTTATCATCATCTGCCCTAAATAACCCGTTTTTATTCAGGCCGGTCAGAGCTGGCACCCGGTCAGAGCTGGCACCCGGTCAGAGCTGGCACCCGGTCAGAGCTGGCACCCAGTCAGAGACAAAAACATTGGCCCAAGGTCGTGAGACACAGCCAGTGGCGAATCCAGTAATTTGAAATGGGGAGGGGGGGCGGGTGCGCTGTTGGAAAAATTATTCTTCACATAACTTTTGAGCCAAAATTTACATAAAAAAACCTAAACCCCCTCAAATTCCGCCACTGCCATGGCATTGCATTAAGTAGGTAGGACAACGCTATTTTAAAAAAATGATCGGAATTTATCATATATTTCAAAATGATGGGGGAATCAAGTGAAATCCAGATATGTAACGATTATTCATCTACTATTGATACTTTATTTTCTATGATTTTCTGAAAAAGAAAAGTTAGCACCATGCACTATCAGCTTTTACCACTGTGTTACTCCTTGGATTGGTCCCAGGCTCTTCCCTGGCTAGATACTCAAGGGACTGCGAGAACTCTCCCAACTTTAAGGGGCTCTCTAGCATTAGCTTTTAGAGATATCATCATTCTGTTTCTTGCATTCGGTTGGTTAAAATCTTTTCTCATTGGTCAACTATTCACTTTTTTTCATTATTTTTTTTAAAGTAATTTTTAATCAGGAGAAAACAGGTTAGGCTCCTTTTAGAATATGCGGTGCCTATATGCTCCTGGCTCCTGAGGGCCGTCATTAGAATAAAGTAGTTACATCAAGTAGTCATATCATGTGTGGTGCTTGACTAATATAATATAGGACACTCTACTGGAGGTGGCATTTTTAGGGTAATCAACCATTCTCAGGGAAATGATTATAGCTCAAAATATCCCGCACATTTTTATTCTAAACCAAAATATTCTTATTTGGGAACCTCTATACTAATTTGTAGCAGGGGGCCCCGTTGGGCCCAGGTGGTTTTAGGGTATAGAAATTGCCTTCAAAAGTGATGAATCTTTGTTATACATGATTAATGTAGTTATTGTTGTCATACGATACAAAATATAACATCTACCTTTTCCATGCAATCAGTAGAGTCCTTTTAAACCATATCTGAAAACATTATGGAGCAAGATTGAACCCTCTCTGAGTTTTCTGTATAGCTAGCCCCTGTAACTGTCCTGGAAATGTGGTTTCAATTCACCTGCTGACACAGCAGTTCCATTAAACGTACCAATTAAATTCTCATTATCTATAGTCTGAAAAACTATAAACTAACATGATACATGAAGACACATTCTTTCTTCTTTCTCTGGATATGCCATGCATCATTATAACATGTTTTTTGGCTGAGAAATCAATGAATCCATTTGGGCTGATTAGCACTGTGACAGATGCAGGGCTGTGAAAGCGGTCCCTGGCTGTCCGCCCTACATTAAGACTGTAAGTAATGTTTGGGGGGTCCACCAGGCATAATATAAATAATCCCAATCCCACATTGCAGGACTCTGACTAAGATTGAAAAGCACTTTGGTTTAGGATAATAACAAGAACATTGTGATAGGAAATCTCTGACAACATGGCCGTGGTACTGTCTATACCCTATACATGCCAACAGCAGGGTGTGGTGGGTGAAAGGTGCACTTCTAGTCTGCGGCAAAGACTGCCTGATTGCCTGGAGTTCACACCTTCAGGTAGCACAACACAGTTACCATAATCTCACACCTGTCACCTGCTGTTCTCCCCTGCACTTTGATGTTGGATCCTCCCCACTCACTGTCAGCTACTTGTGACACCTATTGACACCTCTGTGTGACAGCATGTGACAGCAGTGTGACAGCATGTGACAGCGGCGTCAGGACACACTGACGGGGCTCCCTCTGAGCATGATTACATCGTGATAACAAGTGGGAGATGAAAGTAAAGAAAGATAACCAGACATACAACATATTAAAACTGATAGGGAAACCTTATACCATAACAGAAACTGTTTTATGGGGGTTACTACGGTCAAATGGTAACTAAATGTACATCTATATGGAAAAAAAAACTAGGATCAGGGGGAAAATACTTTTAAATAATATAATGATATTGATAAATATTAGTTTCTTCCAATCTTAATAACGCTTTCTTGTTTGATCATATCTTTGCATCTTTCCCTCTTGATCTAAACATGACAATATCTGAATATATCATATCTACTCCCATCCATTAATGTACATCTGCCCATTTTCCCCATATGTTGATTGTGTTTTTGAAATAAATCCCTATGTATAATATACGGAGACAAAACATTGATAACTGTGACTATACCACCCAGTGGTTTTGTAATATCACGGGTACATAGACAAAGGTCCATGGCAGCAGGGTCATTTTGGATCGCTCCTCCCGAGCTGAGACTGGGGAAGTATCCCACGAAGCCAAAGGCTGAGTGAGATGCAGCCCTAGCTATAGTCCCACAAGGTTCCGAAATTATCCTCACCATGGGCCTTTGTCTTATTTCATATTTAACATATGTTAAATAGTGATAGCAATTTAAACAAATGATGACATGCACAGGCCATGTGATACGGGAACATACCCCCCCCCCCATGGGATATGGGATTTCTAGTACTTAAGCATAGTAAATGTCATATCCACAATGAAATAAACATCTGATCTCAATGCTAAATGCCCATGTCTTCACCAATACCCAGACCTATCAATCTGTTACCTGTGATATTGGCTCACCTGTATGGTTAGAGCTCACCTGTATGGTGTAGTAGCAGCAGGACTGAGGCCCCCTGGGTGAGGGCTTCCTCCAGGAGGTGTCACCATGACAACGATCCCACCAGGCCCCTGCTCCCAGACAGACCGTGGAGGCGCCAGGTAGGGGCAGGTAGAGAGGGGTACAGCTACACAGCAGGCCTGTACCTAGCCCTCTTCGCAGGGTGGTTCGTTCTTTGATAAGGTGGAACTAGATAAATTCAATGGTGGAACTTGTTGGATTTTCATTAAAAAATATGCGAGTAAGGACTCGATTTATACTAAAAACTATAATTTGAATGAGCCATATACAACTGTATAACAAAATCGACCATGCTTTCATGGTTTACTCTCTAGAGACCTTAATAATTGTCCGATTTACAAACCGCGAAAACTGGCATGGAGCTAATTACCTCCACTTTCAGGCCAGATAGGGTGGAACTTTCTTGGTCCATCAGGGCTGTGGTGGAGGGGGGGGGGGTCGTTCGAACCGACGAATCCCCCCTAGTTACGGCCCTGCACAGGGAGGTGTAGGCACAGGTAGGGGCAGGTAGGGGTACAGATCCGGGGTACAGGTATAGAGGTAGGGTCGGGTAGGGGTTCATAGAGAGAGCACTGGGATAGACCACGGCCAATTGAGATTGCCCTTAGTTGTTGGGTTATTTTGGCTGATTAATGGGCCGATATTCTACTCTACAGCCACAGAATATGAATTTATGTATTATGTGTATTGCAAAACATGTCAAAAGTAGCCATACCGTGGGGTACAGTATCACTGGCCATACACATATCATCATAGAAGTTGTTCATATTGAGGATAGCTTTTGATATTTGGTACAAGTTAACCCCAAGTTAAACCCTGCTTATATGCTCAAATACCCCAGTTTATGTAACCTCAAAACGTTTCTGTTTTGAATTCTCATCCAATTATATAGATAGATACATGTATGCAGTCTTTGTGGAAGCTTTTTCATCTCACAGGACCTTCGGTCCTGCAAATTCTCAATGTTGAAGGACCGGCCACATTTTTGGAAGACCAGATAGCCAGATATCTGATTATTTCTGCATTTTTAAGTCCATAAAAATACATTTTAATCGTAATCATTTATGGCCAAATCAGGATAGATATATAGTTTTACACAATATATTGACATACATATTTCAGCTTTAGAAGTCCAACAAATTCTTCTAGTTCAGAAAAACCCAAAATGTGACTGGACATTCGGTCCTGCTACACCTGTGAATCCGTTGGACCGGTGTCATTTTAGGAGGACATTGCCACTGTCCTGCATGTTTTTGCAAAGACTGTGTGCCACCACTTGGGTGACTGCAGAAGGTATAGTACACAGGTCGGGGACCACTTATATAGGGCTGAGGTAGACCACGGGGTGGGGTACAGGTATAACTAAGTTACCAACAGTCTAACTGTACCAGAGATTAGGAGTTTTTTTTGTGGTTGTTTTGAAATTGTCTGTATCTCTATATATCAACCACTGCATGTTTGCTTCAAGAATCACCCCTCACCTAACCACATCTAATAAATATTTAGCTTTTTCAGATGAGGCTTGATTCAACACTCTGTGCAAGCATCTAGTCTGCTTCTATACCTCACGACTTTACATGTAGGGGACACAGATGTGAAACTGTAGAATCAAATGGTATGGACAAGGACTCACTTAAAGTGTACTTAGGGAGTGGTCATTTTTTAACAACGGAGGGGGGGGGGGGATGGATTTTCGCGTGAGCGGGTCAAAAAAAATTTGGTCCCCCCCACGGGAGGGGTCGACATTTTTTTGGTCCCCCCTTCAGGCAAGTTAAAATTCAGCGCGGACAACCCCTTTTAGCTATAGTAACGTGTGGGCTTTTTCATTAAAAAGGGGTGTAATTTTTTTGGTCCCCCCCGCAAGAGGGGTCCAGATTTTTTTGGTCCCCCCCCTTGAAGGGGTCAACATTTTTTTAGTCCCCCCCCAAATCCACCAACCCCCCCCCCCTGTTGTTAAAAAATGACCACTCCCTTATAGATTTGGTACAAGTTTGACATTAACACTGCTTACGTGCTCAGATAATTCTGTTGGAATTCTCATCCCTCCCATTACTATATGAACTATGTCTCATTTTGAAGAATGTTATCATATTTTGAAGTCGGATCACTTCGTGTAATAAAATACATATACAGTTAAAGCATTAACACGTAGTTTGAAGTATAGATAGAGGTAAATATGCTGACACCATTTGGATGACTATAGCAATGTGAAAGACTGTGTCATCGTGTCAATCTTTAGGTATATAAGAACTTAGAGAAAAATCCCTGTGGGTCGATTTTTATCTCTAATTTTCCTGCATCCGTCGATATTTAAAAGGGCCCAAAAGGTCTGTGTTGCCGTGTCGCCCGTGTCGATGTTTACCCATGTACAGGCACAGCAATGCCTGGATCCACATCACAATATTTGGCATTTATTTCACCATTCCCTAAGGAGCTCACCCTTCCTCTATACAACAGCATATACTTTAATGCACACCTGTGTCGTCCATCTTCTGGACGTCCTGACTGGGACCACCCCCCAGCTCATGTCTTATAAATGGTCTATAACTTACACACCACAAACAGCGTCCATTCTCCTCCACCTGAACACCACCAACCCCCCTGTGGTGTCATAGGACGTGAAGGGGTGGAATATTCACATGCAATTCAGCTTTATTTGGGAAAAAATATGAAATGGAAAGAATAATATTCAAATGAAAAATCTCAGCAAAAAGTGATAGTTTTTGATTTTGATAGTAACCTAGGAAAGCGTAAGGGGCAATAAACAATATGGCAATAATGTATATATATGTTTTATGTGTGGAAGAATAGAAACGTACTTTAGAGGTAATAAAACGTCCCTTTATATTAAAGCAGCATTGTAGATCACACCTAGATAGTCCTACCCCAGTGGCAGTCCCCACCCCTAGGGTGCCGTGACTCTATAAGACTGTACACATACAGAGAGGGACCAGTCAAACAGCCACTACGGGGTGTATGCTTGATTCAACACTCTGTGCAAACAACTAGTCTGCCTCCATACCTCTCTCTCTACAGCCAAAAAATATGTAATATAACACCATGCACTTGGCATGTTGGAACACATTTATAGAGTCACATTGTATAAGCAAGGACTCACTTAAATTATACTTTTAGATTTGGTACAAGTTAGACATGAACGCTGCTTACATGCTCAGATAATTCAGTAACTAATGTACACCCTCAGAAAAGTGTGTATCTGGTTCAAAGAAAGAAGAAACAGCGTCAAAAGGGAGTCCAGGTTGCCTCCAGAATGACTCCCCTCTTTAGGGAAGCCCAGGCTGCCCGTGACTCCCCTAGGTGACTCCCTAGCCTACCTAAAGGAGTCACCTGGGGAGTCACATAGTTCCCTGACTCACCTTAAAGGGAGTAACATGAGGAATTGGGCTCCCCTAAAGAGGGGAGGCATTCTGGAGGCAGCCTGGACGCGGTTTCTTTTCTCTGTGTTGCAATTCTCATCCCTCCCTTTACTATATGTGACATGTACTGGGAAAAAGGACCTTAAGTAATGCACCTATATGCTGACAGCACTTGGATGACTATAGCAATGTGCCTCTACATGGGTACCCACAATTTTGACCATGTCGCTGTGTCGACTTTTAGCCGAAAGACTGTGTCATTGTGTCAATCTTTAGGTATATAAGAACTTAGAGAAAACCCCCTGTGGGTCGATTTTTATCTCTAATTTTCCTGCATCCGTCGATATTTAAAAGGGCCCAAAAGGGCTGTGTTGCCTTGTCGCCCGTGTCGATTTTTAGCCATGTAGAGGCACAGCAATGCCTGGATCCACATCACAATATTTGGCATTTATTTAACCATTCCCTAAGGAGCTCACCCTTCCTCTATACAACAGCATATACTTTAATGCACACCTGTGTCGTCCATCTTCTGGACGTCCTGACTGGGACCACCCCCCAGCTGATGCCTTATAAATGGTCTATAACTTACACACCACAAACAGCGTCCATTCTCCTCCACCTGAACACCACCAACCCCCCTGTGGTGCCATAGGACGTGAAGGGGTGGAATATTCACATACAATTCAGTTTTATTTGGGAAAAAATATGAAATGGAAAGAATAATATTTAAATGAAAAATCTCAGCAAAAAGTGATAGTTTTTGATTTTGATAGTAACCTAGGAAAGCGTAAGGGGCAATAAACAATATGGCAATAATGTATATATATATGTTTTATGTGCTGAAGAATAGAAATGTACATTAGAGGTAATAAAACGTCCCTTTATATTAAAGCAGCATTGTAGATCACACCTAGATAGTCCTACCGATCGTCCTACCCCAGTGGCAGTCCCCACCCCTAGGGTGCCGTGACTCTATAAGACTGTACACATACAGAGAGGGACCAGTCAAACAGCCATTATGGCGGCCACTCCGGGGTGTCCATTTTAAATACATAACTCTACCCAACCCATCAGGACACATAAGGACGGCACTGGGACGTGTTGAATCGGGGATGTCGCCTAAACCCATATTGTGATAGTGCCTAGTGGGTGCAGGTATGCTAATGCTAATAGTGCTTGCTGGGTGGGGCGCGGTGCGGCTTTTACTATGTAAAGTGTATGGGGGGGGGGGGGCCTCCTCGGGCAGTTCACTTTCTGCATCCTACTCAAATGCTTGTTTACTTATAATATTATATATATATGCTTATAATGATATTTTCATGTATATATTATCTTAGGGAATAATGAAAATAAACATCAGTTAAATGATTTGAAGGACAACAATGATATACGTATATGTAAATACTTGATATATAGTTTGAGGAGGGGGTCTGTGAAAAAGCCCTCAGCGACTGACCACTACAAAGACATCCCCGGAGGTGCTATGACCTTCAGGTTAGCAGATAACATAATTATGACCTCTAGGTGGGCCTCAGATGCCCCCCCCCACCCCCCCACACACACACAGACACACACAGAAGGCTGGGGGATTGGTAGACCTACACTGGCGCGCGGTGCGTGCGTGTCAGCGCCGTGCCCGTCTCCATGTCTAATATTTGTAGGAATATGGAGAGAATGTCAACACGGCGCGGCGTGATATGGGGACTACCATGGTGCCGGCACTACAGGCTAGAGCCGTCCTGCGGCCTCCGCCACACAACATAGTCCCTATATAGAGTCAGGTATAGAGCCCGACACAGACCCCCGACTGACGGACACAATCTCACTAATAGTACCCACAATGCACCGGGGCCTCACGCCCCAGGTGACAGCGGGAAGGGCCCAGGGGTGTCGGTAGGGGGCGTGAGGGGGGGGGGGGGGGGCTTTACCACCAGAGAGACAGCTACGGCAGAGGGCGCAGAAAAAAGGAGAGGAGAGCAGCGATGGCAGGGTCTTTGATTAATGCGTCGCCGCAGGGCAAACAAATGGTTCACTCAAATTAGACCCGGCTCAAATCGTATCGGTTTTCACCCTCCGTGATCCCGCCACTTCTGTTCTCCAGATCTCAGCTTCTAGGCATCCCAGAATCCTCCTGGCACCGGATCCGGAACCGTCTCAATGTGGGGATTCTGGGAATGTAGATTAGCAGTGGCAGGGACGCCGGTAAAGGCACCATAATGGCGGGTGTGGTTTCCGGTGCGCGGGTTGCATTGTGGGGCGGTACGTAGCAGTGTATAGCTGATACCTGGGGGCGGCACGACCTGCGTCCTACCTGCGTCCTACCTGCGTCTTACCCGCGTCCCACCTCCCCATCATGCACCCCGCCCCCACGGGACGCGCGTCTGTTCGCTACATCCGGGATCCAACACGAGATCCCGCGAGATCTCCCACACAGGGGCCTACCTGCGGGTACCAGCAGTGTGCGGCGGACGCTGGTCGGCCATCTTGGTGTCTGATAGCGGAGATATTGGCCGTTTTGTTGTCACCATGGGGCGGGGTGGTATGTGGGGTGGGGGAGGAGGGGAGGGTGGGGGAGGACGGTAGTATCTTTATAGTGGCCGCAGCCTCCCCTCCCCCTGACCCGGCCCTGAACACGTGTGGGGAATTATTGCAATTAATACACAGGGTAACGGGTGTTTTAGGGCGGCCGATGGGGGCGCTGCGGCGGCCGGGGGCGGAACTACACCGCCCGGCCTTTGACGGGCAGCGGAGCGAGGTGAGAGACTCGGAGATGGATCGGTGAGATAGGGGTAGTTAGGGCCTCAAGGTGAGAGGAGCAGCCTCCTCCTAAACCTCCCCCTCCTACTCACACACCTACACAGGTGTAACACGGGTACCTGTGTAGGCGGCCATCTTGTCCCCCTTGTAACACACGGTGTAATGGGGCTGTATAGGTAGGCCGCCATCTTGTCCCCCCTGTCACACACCTATAGTGGTATAACAGGGGTACCTGTGTAGGCCGCCATCTTGTCACCCTTGTCACACACCTATAGCGGTGTAACAGGGGTACCTGTGTAGGCGGCCATCTTGTCCTCCTTGTCACATCTTGTCCTCCTTGCCACACACACCTATAGTGGTGTAACAGGGGTACCTGTGTAGGCGGCCATCTTGTCCCCCTTGTCACACACCTATAGAGGTGTAACAGGGGTACCTGTGTAGGCGGCCATCTTGTCCTCCTTGTCACACACATATAGAGGTGTAACAGGGGTACCTGTGTAGGCGGCCATCTTGTCCCCCTTGTCACACACCTACAGAGGTGTAACAGGGGTACCTGTGTAGGCCGCCATCTTGTCCCCCCCCCCTTGTTACACACATACTTATATAGGTGTAATGGGGCTGCCTGTGCAAGAAGCCATTTTGTCCCCTCTTGTCACACAGTGGCGCTGACTGTGTAGGCGGCCATTTTGTCTCCTTATACCGCCTGTACTGCTGGTTCCTCGGTGCAGGAACCAGTGAATATACCAGTTCAGTGCCCTTCCATCTCTACCACTGCAGGGATCCTTTACATGTATTAATATAATGAAGATGGGGGCGAGGGGGGTGCTATAGGATCCCAGTTGGCACATAACATTGCATCAACATTGATAGCTGTTTGTCAACGTCGATTCAATGATGATTCAATATCTAACTGTATTTTGTGCCCACTGGTATACAGAATGAATTTATTTTTGTGATAATATTTAGGTCAATAGGATCTTAGGCTTATCCCATATTTATTCATGTACCAACAATTTCCAAATCCCAGGTATTCAAGGTAGTATACATGTATGTACCTTGTGCCAGGTAGACCCCTATCTACCTACCCCAATACACTTATACCTGTGGGGTACCAGGCACCCCCTGTCCCCCCTCCCAGTAATTTACTCAGCCCCCATCAACATCCCATCTCCCACAATAACACCAGTAACCACTGTGTGCATATATCTCACTGTTGGCATTAGCATTCAACCAGGCCCTGGGTCTGTGTCAATCACCACTGGTGGTATGGACTATGGTGGCAGCAGGGGCAAACCCAGGAATTTTTGGGAAAAAGAGGGGGGGGGGGTCAAACAAACCACCGACAAGCGTCGCGTCACAACTCGCAGAGGATCAAAATTTCATTAGGAAATCTTTTTTTAACTTCTTTTTAAAAGGGGGCATCCCCTGAATCCGTCCCTGGACGGTGGGTGTACACACCCAGTGGGCACAGAACATTGAATCTGGTTGTCAATGTTAATCTAATATTGATTCAACATTGATTCAATGTTGAACTGAATTTTGTGCCCACTGGGCATATGGGATATGGCGGACGGGGGAGGGGGGGGGGGTAACATTTTGGTATATACCTGGTTTAGAAATGTGTGTTAGTGTCTGTTTATATTAGGAAAGGGGGTATTCGGTATTTACGGATTACATTGAGCTTGGTTGGGTTGAACATCCTGGGATATGAGCAACTAGTGTGTATGTAGGGTGGGAGGGGGGGGGGGGGTGTGTGCAACATTGCTGCGGGGGCTTTATAAAAGTACCAAATATAGCATATATTGTATCTCCCCCATGTGGCGAAGACAATCATGCCCCTCCCTCCTCTCCGAAAAGAGAAAAGCTCATAAAGCCTCATAAAGGTACATTTACTGTCTTACAACCCTCAGTGTAGTACTGCTTTATCAGCCCCCCCCCCCCTAGGCCACTCCAAATAATATACTTGTTTCTCCGCCCGCATCACCAAAATCACATTTGGAGATTTTTAAAGATTTTTTTTTCGATTTTTTCTTGCAAATTTTAATGGAAAAACGTAACAAAATTTGACAAGCATATGAGCATATTTGGTATCAAATTACAATTTACAGTGCAGCAAATGTAATGGGCTGGAATAAACATGCATATCTACAACTTTCGCTGATTCTTAATCTATAAATTACTATAATGTGAACTTGGTTCCCCAAGAACCTGCAATATCCTACACGATTTAGGCCTCAGCGAAAAAAAAGCAGCAGAAAAAAAGCGCCCTCGTAATATCTCATGGCTTGCTGATGAGAAACAAGTATATTATTT
>OX381714.1:7102251-7145737 GCA_947462335.1 Harmothoe impar | reverse complement strand
ACTTTTATTACACATAAATATCCCTTATTTATTCATGCAATCATAATGCCTTAAGGTTTGTATTTAGATTTTTTGTTTCTTAGTGAATAAAATCTGTAATATTTGATTGGTTATTGCATTCATCGTATTTCTACATTGAAATACCGACTTTTTTTCTTCTTTACATTTCACTCTCTTCTTTATGTCATTGAAAAGGAAATAATAATACCAATTGCCCAGCTAAAAACTGTATTGAGCATTTATCATTAAAACATTGCTTATATAAATACATTTTAACAGTCTTTGTTTTGTGTTGAACAACACACAATGGCTTGGAATATCAACCCTGACATTGATGTATAACACGTTTTATGTTTAATTCATTTAAGTTAAACATGATGAATTGGGAGATATATTGTTGGCACAAAAAGGGATTACTGACCCCTTGACATGTAAATCAATCACACAGGGAGGCAGAATGGGACCACCTGGAGTTGGCAATGAGTGGAGCAGCGCAGGGTCTCCTGATAGGAAGCCCTGACGCTGTGTGTGTAGGCTTATAGCACTGTGGGGTAGGGGGGGGGGTGTAAAGTTGGGGGGCTGGGGGGGGGGGGGGGGGGTGCTGGTGATTTCAGGAGTCTATTTAGTCTTTCATATAATAAAAATGATATTTCCACACCCTCGTGATTACTTTTCTGTAGGCCTACCCCCCCCCCCCCCCTCCGCCTGCTGGTCGTAGCGATATTTTCGGGGTGCAGTGCCAGTAAAAGAGGAAAAAATGGGGGGAGGGGTGGAGGAGAGACATATTATATAATAAACTGATTTTTTATTAAATTTAGTAATATTAATATGTAATCATAATGAGGACGAGGAGGGCGTCTGCTTAGTAAGAATGGTATGTACCGGTTGTGGACAGGAAAGGGAAAATACTGGAGGTATAGGGAGGAGGAGGGGGGGGGGGGGTTGTTGGGGATAGGGGGAGGCCAGATTAAGGGGGAGTCCCATCCCAACTTCAAAAAGGATTTAAAAAAGAAAGGGTTATAGGCGCTGGTGAGAAGTCAAGGACGCGCCCCTCCCCATGGAGCGGAGCACAAAGACGGGGCTGCTGTATCAAAAGGTGCAGTGTTAACCTTGTAAGGTCGGATGTCGCTAAAAGATGACATTGGTCGTCATGATGCACCAATGCAGTACCGGCGAGTAACTCGCCGGTACTGCATTGGTGCATGATGCCGACCCTTCGGGAGTGTCTCTACCCCGTCGGGTCAATAATGCACCAATGCAACACTCGCAAGGGCTGCATGCATGCATCATGAGGACCAGGGGCATGATGCATTCATGCATGATGCCATCATTAAAGGGTTAATGGCGGCCGTCTACCCGAGTTGATCGATTTGCCTCCTCACTGATCATGTTGGTTTCTCGTCTCCCCAGAGGTCACCCCCTGGTGGCCTCCCGCCGAACTACCCCCGCCATTTTGAATAGAGTCGCCCGCTTTTGTGTGTAGAACTTTTGTTGTTCGCCCAGACAGAAACTTTATGGACTCGGTGGGGCAGATCGCTGGAACCAGTTGTGGGTTTTTGCTTTTATGGAGGCCCAACTTGGTAGGGACGAAGCACAATGTTTGTTTACTCAGAACGACGCCAGCGTCTCCACAGCGTCTTCTGTCGGCGTCTGCGGATTGCCGCCATTCTGCTGGATGTCGTCTGCTCCTGGCTGTACGTCACACGTCACGTGACGTGCCGGCGTCCGTGGGTAATTAGCTGGCGGCATGATATGGGGGGATGTCAGAGCTGGAATAAACACAAATACATCACACGCAGCCCACACACACACTAAACATTCCTATTGGGGGCATCCATAGACACACATTTAGCAGTTTATATACCAAAGGAAAGTGCTCAATTGTATCATGGCTATCCCTGGAAACAAATTCCCGTGAATTCCCCCTGAATAACACGGGTTGAACTGGGGTCAGTCCCGGGAATAACCCGGGTTCTATTCCCGTGATATCACGGGATTCTGTGAGCAAAATTTCCCGTTATATCACGGGATTCTGTTAAAGAGGGGTGCATGGGTTCGAATCCCATGCTAGTAGACCTGAATGGTTCTAGTGAACCTGTCTAGTGTGATTTATCTAAATATTCTTACAAAAACATCCACATACATTCCTTTTGACCACTAACCAACATATGCTTGTCCTGTTCGGGAACTGAACCTGCTACCCTTAGACCCATAGTGCCGTGCTCTAGCGACTGACCTACTGGGACATGTATTGGGAGAGGTACATGATCTGCGACCAGTGGTGACTGTACTATAATATATTATGTATACATAGAGTTGTTGTTGACAAAGAGAGAAGCAGGATAGACATGAGGGACCTTTAGCAAACCTAATATAGCCAATTAAACATAGACATATCCTATACTTTTAACACTGCTACGTCTGCGTATAGTAAGCTTAGATGTACATGAATGTAGATTTTCCCATTATTTCTTTCATGCAAAAAAAAAAGATCACTAGGGATTTGAACTATCCACCTTCAGATCTACAGTGCCAGGCTCTACAGACTGAGCTAACCGGGCTTGCTGAATGGTTGATGCTTAGGGTGATAGAGTTTCATTCTGCACCCTCTCTCTGTGATACAAATAGGGACCTTTAGCAAACCTGATGTAGCTCCTTAAACGCTGATGTAGCAATGGCAAAATTGTAGGCTACATCTGGGTCTAATGAACTACCTTAGCTTTGCTAAAGGTCCCTATTTTTCCCATCATAGCTCATTAGGGATTTGATCTCTCCACCTTCAGATCTAAAGTGCTAGGCTTTACAGACTGAGCTAACCGGGCTTGCTGAATGGTTGATGCATGGAAAGGTAATAGGGTCCTGTGGCAATGTCGACGCAGCCCATTTAGAGATGACGTAGCCTATGCCTGTAACATTGCTATGTTTGCATTTAATGAGATATGTCAGGTTGCTAAAGGTCTCTAATGTTTCATTCTGGACCCTCTCTCTCTCTGATACAAAACAACTGTATGAAGGAACCATTTAACATGGGGCATTTTGCACGTTTAACACATACACACACTTGTATTCTCCCATTAGTTGCGGTGTTAAAGTGATACTTGCAATCCCTCAGGAGATTCATAGACTTGGCTTTTGATTTCTAATTCTAAAGTAATTAGTAATAGAAACTAAGCTTTCCAACTACAAATACATTGTCCCGTGCACTAGCATGTGGACCATTGAAACAGGGAGAGGGTGCAGATTAAACACTAGCATTCCATGCATCAACCATTCAGCAAGCCCGGCTAGCTCAGTCGGTAGAGCCTAGCACTGTAGATCTGAAGGTTGAGAGGTCGAATCCCTAGTGATCTTTTATTTTTGTATCAGTCATTTAGAAAACATTTCTTTCACACCAACATATAGAAGATACATTTTTAATGTTTTTTATCATCAACTCATGCTTGAATAAGGTAGAATTACACCTTTGCTATGGTGTGCACAATTCTACCCCATTGGTTCAAGAATTGAACTGACAGGGGTTCGAACCCACATCCTGCTGATTTGCTGGGGTAAATCCCGTGATTTTACAAGATTCTACATGTAAAATCACGTCTTTTAATCCCGTGATATCACGGGAAATTTTGCTCACAGAATCCCCAAAACTTCCCGGGAATATCCCGTGACTTGTTACCAGGGTATTCTATCTCTGATTCAATCGTGTAAGGTCACCAAAGCAACCTATGTGGCACCTATACGTCAGATTTAAAAGTTGCACTGACTCAGTAAGGTTAATATGAAAGCAACATTCCCACTGGGGACATTCATAGACACATACTTTAATAGGAGTTTTCTATATACCAACAGAAAGTACTCAATTGTATTATGGCTAGTTTATCTCTGATTCAATTGTGTAAGGTCACCAAACCTATATGTCAGATTTAAAGTTTGTCTTTTAGGCCACTCAAAAAAAAAAAGTTGTTTCTCATCACCGCGCGCATCATAAAAATCATGATTTGGGGAAATTCTTTTTTTTTTTTTTTTTTTACATTTTTGATGAAAAATATGCTAAAATTGCCAAAATATTGGCAAATTTGGTATCAAATTAAAGCTTATGCTGTCAGCAATGCAATCAGCTAGGTGTAACTTGCATTGTTACAACTTTTGCTGATCAATAAACTCCAAGTTACTAAAATGTGAAAATTGATCGCGAAATGTCCAAATTTCCCTATGTAAATTGCCCCGGGTAAAAAAAAAAAAAAATTAAATAAAAAACGCCCTCGTCATATTTGTCATTGCTTGGTGATGAGAAACAATTTTTTTTTTGAGTGGCCTTAACCTCATGCATGGAAATCAAGCAGTGACCCAGTAAGAGTATTATGAAAGCCACAACATGTTAATCCTACAAAAGTGTTATAATTCTTTATTGCATCAATTGTCTCCAGGATGCATTTTCTATGCAACAACTAATTTCAAAGAGACAAAACAAAGTTTTCCAAGGGCAAACTTCCCCACGAAACTGTAGAGCTTCAATGCAGCTTTCTTGTTTTAATCTTGAAGATCTCGACAAAGAGAGATTCTGAAGTGAGCATCGAATACCGGTAGCTCACCTGGATTTTGATATTTCATATATTGTACTATATTGATATCCTCTGCTTGTTTTTAAATACAGCACAGCCTATTGATACAAAACAGAATAACCCCACAGACCACGGTATACCCCAAGGCCCCCCCCCCCTCGGCCTGTCCCTAATTTGTCTCAGATGCCACAACAAGGTGCCTCAAACAGTAGCAGTTTTGTGGTGGGGTAAAGTTACGAGTTGGGTTTCACCTATTTCACCCATTTCAGGCCGTCACCAGGTGCAACATTCTGCGCCGTCTCAGGTTTAACGTCCCTAATCCGCCACCTCTGTCAGCTATCAGCCACCAAGGGTACAATGGGTGAGGTGTACATCCTGCACTCTCAGACAGAAATGACATCATGCTCGTTCCCTCCCTTCAAAAATACCCCCTTTTCCACCGTTTTTGGGTCCGAAGATGACCCCTTTTTGAGGAAAAACGTGGACATTTCATGGTAGAAAAACACCTCTTTTTTCTACAAAATACTGACATATTTTTCACCAGCCCCTTTTTCTGAAATTTCAAGAAACTTTCCCTCCCTCTATGGTTCTGCATTTCTCTTGTGTGCTAATTTTATACCATATATTGAGAATCCTACTACAACCTTTATTCAATGTGGGTGTTCAGTCTATAAAATACCACATTTTTGATAGATCTAACAACTTGGCCGCTAAATATACCCCCTTTTTCTGGAAAATGAGAAGTTATCTAGGGGAAAATGCCCCATGGATTTCCAGGCAGAAAATGACCCCTTTCTGTGGAAAAGAGCTGACATTTCCAGGCCAAATAACACCATTCTTTCTTTGGACAATATGCTGACTGACATTTTCCAACTGTACATGTCTATCTTCTTAATGGTTGGAAGTAGCAATCTTGAAATGAGATGTCATTTCCAAACAGCATAAATCTGTAAAAACACCCTTTTATCTCGGTAAAAGACCATCTTCTTTCTTGATTCCATGCAGGGGTATTTGAAGAGAGAAAAACAATTCTTCTTGTTTTTGAGAACGAGCATGAGGCCACTTTGGTCTGGGTCACTTTGGTCTGGGAGTGCGGGCCGGGGTCTATACACAACACCCCATCTGTACCCAGATCTGGGGGAACTCACATATATACAGGTACAATACATAATTAAGGCATAAAAAAAGAGGAGACCAAATGAAGACTCCATTTTCAATTTTAATTGGAACCGATTCAGGAACCAATTCATTCCGAATGAGTTCCTAATTACCTATTCATCCTGCCCCTCTCCCCATCCAGCACCCTCTACCATACCTTTATACACCCCTCACACTGCCTGTCTGTGGGTGTGTGTGGTGAGGGGTGGGGGTAATGCCTCCAGGGCATGGTTCCTTTTTTACTCAGCAGGGGGCAATACTGGGTTTCTCAGGTGCCCCTACAGCCGGGTCCTACAGCCTCATCCGGGGACCGTTAGGGGACGCAGGTGAAGGTCCTACATAGGGGTGAGGGACAGTTTGCTATACTGGTCATCTTAACCTCCACTGAGCCGAGAAATGCATTTTCTAAAGCAATGAACTTATTTTATAGTCTTGATAAACTTTATCAAAACAAACTCTCCATTTAAACCCCTATCAAAAGCTCACAATGTTATTGGCATATTTAAGATCAGGATCATATGAAGCAAATGTTAATATCATTAAAAAAAAAAGGGTTTTTGGAATTTGAAATGCCATTTTGTCTATAGCCTTCCAAGCGAAAATGTAATTTTATGGTGGGTGGGGGATGTTTTATTCCATTATATTCTATAACAGTTAACTCTGCATAAATAACATAAGTTTCTTTGTTTTAGCTCTGTATTGATTACAAATGCACTTTAACACACCTGGTGAAGAAAACAAAATGGCCCCAAATCCTGAAATGAGCGTCGGCCGACTCCCTTTGTCTCAGTATAATTGAATTCCTGCGCGACCATCCGTTTGTCGTACCACATAAAAAGTAGTCCCGCCCGGGCGTCACTCGATACTCGACAATCAGACCCGGGCTGCGGCCGGTGCAGACTTAATTACAAATTAAGCTCTCATAAAGCAATAGAAAACCAATTCTCAACGCCGTAATCCAGAGGACAAGGGGATGAAAAATGAGTGAAATAGACACCAGGTATCGACGGCCGCAGCTGGTTAGGGTTACCAGGGGTGGGGGGGGGGGGGGGTCGGAGAGGGGAGGAGGCAGGGCTTGATTCAAATCTTATGGCTTTTGAATAAACTGAGTAGACACAGATTTTACAGAAATTTGACCGGTTTTGAAATGTCGAGTAAAAACGGCGGTAAGGAACGCTGCTGAGATCAGTACCACCTGTTCCCGCTAGGAGCGTGGCAGGTCGGTCACCGGAAGTGGTTCTGGTGGCACTTCCGGTGCAGCACTTGTACCGAATGGATATGGATTATGAGAATAAAGACCACGTCTACAGGACCGTCTCCACACCACAATGTGAGGGTCCTGGTGAGATCGCCGCCATCTTGTTTCCGGTACCCAGCTCACACAGTGGGACAGCAAGGAACCAGCTATTATTGTGCCTCTACATGGGTACCCACAATTTTGACCATGTCGCTGTGTCGACTTTTAGCAGTAGAACAGTGTCATTGTGTTGATTTTTAGGTATATAAGAAAAATTCCTGTGGGTCGATTTTTATCCCTGATTTTCCTGTGTCCGTCGATTTTTAAAACGGCCTAAAACGGCCGTGTCACCGTGTCACCCGTGCCAATTTTTACCCATGTAGAGGCACATTATTACAGTGCATTATGGGAAAAAAACAAAATTGTATTGACGTCACTGCTGTAGGGAATCCTCGGGGAATCCCTACAAAATGGCTGCGTCTGAATCTAACCTCAAACAGCAGCAGCGCCACCCGGTGGTGGAATGGTGCACCAATAGGTTATTATGAAGGATGAGGTATATGTTAGAGCCAGACCCACGTCAGTGTAGAGAGGGGACGTGTCACTGTGCGTTTGTTCTGTACCCATCAGGGGGATGTGACACTTTATTTCAGTTAACAGGAGAGGCACAGTGATGTATAGATTGTCCTACTGGCACGTAGGATAGCAGGGGAAATTAAACATATGAAATGTGAAAAATGAAAAGGTGTTGTCAAGCAGGCAGCATTACTTTATTTCCAATTATTGAATCAGTACACTGATATCATAAAAAAAATCATTTTGAATAAATCGTGTAAAAATATAGGGAAAGGCTAATAATCACAGATCATGGGGGAAAGCAAAATATGGGTAAAGAAAACAGCAGAGGCCACAAACACGTTTATAAACCACCACAAGATGTGGTGCAGAGGTCTTTGTCAAGGAGCCAAGACAGTTAGTGCGGGGGGCGGCCTGGTCGGGGCTATATCCCTGATTGGAGGCCCAGCATGCCCCCAGGGCACCCCTCCCCCCTCACACACCCTCCACTCATCCAGCCAGCCAGAGATGTCATGCACAACTGCCCCCTTTGAGGGGATGGCAACATTTGAGAGTGTCTGTGTGGTGCAGGGTCCTTTGTGACTATACATGGGTAGCCAGAATTATGACCGTGTCGGCGTGTCGATTTTTAGCAACGGTGCCGTGTCGCCGTGTCGATTTTTATCTTATACAAAGTTCTCTATTTCTTTGTGTCCGTCGATTTTTAAACCCCCCGTGTCGCACGTGTCGAATTTAAGAACCCCCCGTGTCGCCGTGTCGCGCGTGTCGAATTTTACCCATGTATAGTCACTCCTTTTGTTACTGCCCTCACCAGTCCCCAAACCAGCAGCCTCCAGCCCTGGAGGAGAATGGATGCCAATATGGTACTGCAGTGCTTCTGGGTTAGGGGAGGGTCTGGGAGTACGCAGCGCTATCATCCTAGAATTCCCTTTAATATGTGGAATTATTGCCATTCATTTGTTTTCTCCTCCAACAGCACTTGGCTAAAATAAAGTGTCCCTCAGGCAACCTGACCCAAACTAGAAAAACAGGCCGACCGAAGTAATACATTGTAGTTTTCAATTTTATTCTTTTTATAAATACATGTATTTGATAATGCATCTTTATGACATCTTTAGGTCATTTGTCATTGTGAGCTGGATGTGTTTATCTGATTTGGCAGAGCTTACGTCAACCCAACAGGACCCTTACTAAGTTGTAGAAGGGGTCCAGGCAGGACTGCCCCCAAATCCCCTTCATCCTCTGACCTTCACCCCACAAAGGTTGCGCACGCGCAGTCGATACTACTAATCAAGGGCTGTACTGGGCATGCGCACTGCCGTCTAGTGAGACGCGGGGTTAGTGGAGGAGGGATTCTTCTCACCTCCCTGACAGAAGATTGCCACAGTGGTGTGAAAGTGGTGTGTGCACGTGGTCCGACTGGATCCAACCCTGGGGGGGGGGGGGGGGGGGTTAGTCACTCTTTGATGCTAGGTGCCCCCCTATTTGGTCATCTGACAGCCCCTTGAAAAGGTGCATTATTTTTACAGCCCCCTATTTTCTAAGAAGTCAGATGACAGCCCACTGTTAAGAGGCCTGCTCCACTTAACATGAGGTTATTTTGAAATTATATAAATCACTCAAATCATGTATGAGATTTAAGGGTTCATTATTTCTATTTCAATTGTGACAGCCCCTGATTTAGTGAACCCAATTCAGTACTGTCCAGTCATTGACAGCCCCTAATATTTTACTTTTATATAATTAACAGCCCCGCTTTTTCTTGCTTTGACGTGCACACAGCGACAGATCTTCGGGTAGTTACAGCAGTTGGTACCCATTCCTATACTGAGTGCCCCCTCCCCCTGGGGGATCGAAGACGATATGGGGAGTATTTTCAGGGGTGTGGGGCACAGGGCAGGGGTCAGACCCATAACTGGGGTGCCTCTGGCTGCCTGAGTGGTATCTGTGTAGCTGCATACAGTTGGCACACAATGTAATATGGGACAATTGGTCTGAAGTGGTTTAAAGATGGGTTATGAGCTCATTTGAGGTAGATTTGTATTCTTCAGGTTACATAATATATTTGTGTTCACAATGACTATATCCCTATACTGAACTATTATTCATATATATTTTAAGTACCGGAATGTATTAAAAGGTTACACATACAAGGAGTAAATATCTATATTAATGATACTAAAGTAATAATTATGATGAAATAAAGATCTTCGGTGTATTAAATAATGTGGGTAATGTGGCCAAAACATGATGTTTCCAAAATAAATAGAGTGCAGTAGTTCCCATGTATATGACTCATACCATTTACATGTACAAATGTAACTTTAAAAAATATTCCTCCAAGGGGCAATACATTGTGAGCATCATCCATACCAAGCAGCAATGGCCACATTCTGATTCACACCTCAGTGCTGGCTCTATGTCAGTAAATATACAGTAATCTGACATTAGAGTACATAAAGGTAGCTCACAATCGAGTCGCAACCAAAGCAGCACAGATCACAGGGCACCAACTCTCACTCACTAGGCCAAAAAAAAGGTGTGTTTCAGGTAACATGGTCTGAAAATCTAGGGTAGGTAGGTCAGATTTTTTTTTTTTAATATATATTTTTTTACTTTAGCCTGAAAAGTACCCAGAAATCGACTCACACACTACAATGCCGACTCGCCGACGACCGCCTCGACTCATGAACTATCAGATCGACCCTTAAATAACCCCAAAATGACCCAAAATATAAATATTTTTTCAAAATTGCATAAAAATTTCTAGGGTCGGCCCTGTTTTGCTAGGTAGGGTCGGGTAACCTGAAACCCACCTTTTCTTCTTTTTGGCCTTCTCTGTCTGAGTGCAGCGGCATCTTCAGGTGACAAGATGGCTGCTGTGCCGACCAGACCCAGCAGCATCACAGAGTGGAATAAAGCACCAACCTCATCGCAGTGAGTTAGGATGGGGTAGGCTATCCAGTGTGTAGGTGTGATGATGGTAGTGATTGAGGCTGTGCTGCCATCTAATTTGTACAGGGGCTGGGTACAGGGGTAGTAATTACCTCTTGTACTTAGCTGGTCACGTGGGTGCAGCTCTACACCTGTGTAGGGGCACTGAGGGCCATTAAGGAGACCTGTGCCTTAAACCTACAATCACAACAATTATTCATTCCAGGTTGTTGTTTTTTTTGTTTTGTTTTCAAATTTCTTCCCTTCAGAATTTTAAACCTACATTCCACACAATGCCTTATTTCCTTTATTTCATCTTCCTTAAAATGCCATTCTCTTCAGAATTTTATAATATAACAATGCCACTTACACTAAACATCATGCAGATTGATTTGATTCAGATATTTATCTACAATGGTTGACACATGATATACTATACTTGTGAGGACAAGGAATATGCAAATGTATACCAAGGGGGTTACAATTGCATCATGTTGAATTGTTGATTGGCATAAATCAATCATCTTTTGAAGACAGAAAATATAGAAATAAATAAAGTCACAGACAAAATGTATGTAAGTCTTCACCGGGACACAGGTATGACTGAGACCAGAGGAGTGAGGTACAGGTGAGAGTAGAGAGGACAGAACCCAGGTAAAGTGTGCCGCGGTCTGACTTCAAAGGACGTCGCCAGGGGGCGCGCCGATACAAGCAGTGTTTTCATACCACTAACGACCTCAGTATGGGGGAACAGGGGGGGGGGGTGTAAGGGGGCCACCCCCCCCCCCCCCTACCCCCACCCCCAGCCTGGCTGACCATTGTCCAGCCACAAGGACCTCTCCTTTATCTGATCCAGGCCACGCGACCCCAGCTACAACAAAAGCCCTCAAGTAGGCCCCAATGCCCTTCCAGAGGGCCTCTAAGGACCCTCAGGCTGCAGCCTGTTGACTCTAAAGCTAATGTCAAATTCAAAGCAGTTGAAATCCATCCTCAGAGATGCTATCTATCACTCTAACCTGCTGACAAAAAGTCTATCTGGTCTAATCTCCAGTCTCCATTTCACCCTGAATGCAGGGGTGGAGTGGCAGTGTTTGTCCGTCGTCACCTAAAGTTAATTTGTGCCTTTGACTGTGTGTGTGTTGGTGCCTCAGTGAGGATGTGAGGCGTGTGTAATCCTGAACCTGGGAGCTGTTTATGTTGAGGATTAGACCATGCTGCCGCCTGGGGGGCCGGTGGTATTTTCACTACAGCTTCAAGAGGTAGATTTAACTGCAGTCACTGCCAAAGGATGGAAGCGAAACCTCCAGTGAAGGGGAACAGAATGCTCTATGCACTTTAAGAAATAGCATCAATATTTCAATTGTGTATATGTAACCCCCCCGAAATTATGTTATTTCAACTACCAGAGATATATCCAAGTGCCATTAGGCTAAATTAAAAAAAAAGGTGTGTTTCAGGTCACCCGACCCTACCTAGCAAAACAGGGCCGACCCTAGAAACTTTAATGCAATTTTGAAAAAATATTTATATTTTAGGTCATTTTGGCGCTATTTAAGGGTTGATCTGATAGTTCACGAGTCGAGGCGGTTGACGGCCAGTCGGCATTGAAGTTCATGAGTCGATTTCTGGGTACTTATCAGGCCAAAGGTTAAAAAAAAATCTTAAAAAAACAACAAAACTGACCTCCCTACCCTAGATTTTCAGACCATGTAACCTGAAACACACCTCTTTTTTTTGGCCTTATTAGATAACATATCACGTCCAGACTGATTTATGTATACTACATTTAAATATACATGTACAGGATTACATTTAAAAACAGCTAACACTTGTATAAATATGTATAGACTATGACAACCACGTGGTAACAACAGTTTGCTTCCCGGAAATCGATTATGATAGAGACTCATAAGTAAATGGTTTATCAGGACCACATGTATTTGCATATTAAATCCATTTAAATTTCAGATTCAATATTTGATATTCTCATTAATCCATGCAGAACTCACATCCTGTGCTGAGAGATTGCTGGCACATAAATCACTTTGAATAAACTTATTTCCTTATCGTCAAATCAATTTCTGTTTACCATCTATTCCCATATATTTTAAATCAGAGGTCCTGTGCAGCACATAACGTTAAACAAACCCTGTCAGGGGACGACGTTAGCCCTTTAAGGGCTGCATAGTGCTTTAATATACTGTAGCCTGTGTCGTCATATGCTGCATTCATACTTCATGTCGACCTTATGGGAGGATATCAACAACACATGGTCGACATGATGCATGAATGTACTGGTGAATTACTCACCACCAAAAAAATGAGTTTCCCTAAAAGTGAGTCAGAATGTTCATAAATAACACAATTAACTCCCTATCTACTCCAGTCCTTTTTATTCCATCAGATTTTGCTCTATTTTGATTGTATTGCCCGATATAATATAATGGTCATTTTGGAATAAAAGCATGCACGGTTTTATTGCCCCCATCGAAAATACACCGTGAAAAAACATAGTTGGACCCCATGGCACGCACTTTTCGAGCTGATACTGGCCATGGATACAATTTTAATGTCCCCCAACCCGGGCCCCCAACCCCCAAATAATTTGATTTTAAAGGCTAATATTGAGGTCATATATATATATATATATATATATATATATATATATATATATATATATATATATATATATATATATATATATATATACATATACATACGTCTTTATTTAAAATTTGGTAACTATGGGATATACTCACTTTAACCAGTATGCGGCCCTTGTAGGGTTACGGTAAGACCTTATACCGTCAGCCACCCCCCCCCCCCCCCCCCACGACCATAACCAGCTCCATCCCCCGTACACGGTCCCCCCATACAGGGAGTCTCTCCCACCCCCGTGTAATAGAAAATAACTCCAATTTCCCAGAAAGTGCCACAAGGGCTGCGGCCCCCAACTGGGAGCAGGTTATTCCGACTGAGGAGAGAAATGTCGTCAGGTTTTGTCTGAGCAGACGATATTTTCCTGATTTTCATTTTGGCACCAAAACACCAATTTCATATATGGGACACCAATGAGGAAACACCGAGATTGTTTTTGTTTTGGCAGACAACATTTTTCAATCATTGTTAGTATTCAGCCCCAGTACCAGGATGTAAATTATATACCCGGCGCTTATTAATTTCAAGTAGACTTTTACCCGGCGCTCATACAAGTCAGGTGCTTATTCAAGACCAACATTAACATATTTTCAACACCACGCTAACCCCGGCGATCATTGAACACGGGCGCTTGTATTAAGGCCTGGCTCTTATAAAGGCCACTACACTGAAAAAGTAAACTTGTCTCCAGACTCTTCCAAGTGACTGTCATAAAATAATCAAGTTAAAACTCGTCTAAGTGACAAGGAAGCCGGTCTTCTAGCTGGAGATAGAAGACACACTTGGCATGTGCCAACCCAAAACCCGACATTTTACGAGCTGCAGATTCTATTTGTGGGATGAAAACCTGATAGGTGCCTCTACATGGGTGCCGACAATTTTGACAATGTCGTCGTGTCAATTTTTAGCCAAAGGATCGTGTCGTTGTGTCGATTTTTATGTATATAAGAACTTACAGAAAGACGTGTGCAGGTCGATTTTTACCCTTCATTTTCCTGTGTCCGTCGATTTTAAAAAGGGCCGTGTCGCCGTGTCGAATTTTACCCATGTAGGGGCACTGATACACTGTAAAAACAGTGTTTAGGCTGTAAATGTCGTGTTTGGTGGCTAAACACTTTTCTAAACACTATCTTAGTTTTGGAAATTGTTGTCGTTCACTATCTTGTCCCACATTTTTAAACACTTTTTTCCATCTAAACATGTTTGATTTCTAAACATGTTTAGATAAAACATGTTTAGTGTGCAAAGTGTTTAGATCTAGTAGGTGTTTACATGTATAGAGTTTAGACCAAGGAAGGGTTTAGATATATAGTGTGTAGAACTGTAGAGTGTTTACATGTGTAGTGTTTAGAATTATTAGGCATTTAGATGAATAGCATTTAGATATTGTAGGTGTTTGGTTAAATAGTGTTTAGGTGAAGCTGATGTGTTTATAGTGATTGTAATGTGCATATTAGGATATATTATTGGTCCAATTTATCATCTAATATTCAGATAGCCTGGAATTAGTAGTATTTTATAATACTTCTATAGAGCGTCATCACATATGTTACATAGCATCCATACTAAGTAACTGGGAAATGTGTACAACAGAATGATAGAGGGAACATTGCTATATTTTTTCTTATGTCCCATAGAACAGGTGTCCCCAGTGGTTATAGCTTTTCTGCACATTATTTCTTTTAGTCTAAACCCCAAATCATAGACCTCCTTTTTGCACAATAATAGCCATATGTTCCCATATTTGAATCACTCAAACGATATGATTCTTTGTTTGTTTATTCAAGGATCAGTTTAGAGATGGGTGGGGAAAGTCCATCCATCTACTTAGCTGCCACCTGGTGGGATAAAATTGTGTTTAATATCTAAACACTTAAACATGTTTAGGTCTAGTGTTTAGATGTTTAGATTAAATGTGTCTAAGTCTAAACTGATAAAGTATTTAACATGGTTACAATGTATATGTTTAGTGTTTTAACAAGTATACCAATTATGACAAACAGACACAGCCATGATCCAGTTTTAGGCAAGACACTATATTTCCTTGTTTATAAACTGTGCCCCAAATATCGGCAGGGGATCTCACTCCATTAATCACCACGTTTCTGGTTCTGACTTTGCTTTTAATTGGAATACTCATTTCTGCAGATTTTCTGAACTTTAGAGAAAAGGCCAAGCTTATGTTTGGATCATAAGCATTCGAATTGCATTTCAATAGGTTATAAAAACCTGCTAAGATAATCGGAATAATGATAGCAAAATGATTGGCATACTAGAGAAAAAATGTTCCATGCACTATTTGGTATCTAAACACCTCACTGTTTAAATGCTGAACAGGCAGTCAACATAATGTTTAAAGGCTAAACACAAAGAAAATGTATGTTTAAATAGTAAACACCCATCTGCATAAGTGTTTACTTTCTAAATGTCTAAACACATGTATGTCTTTGGTGTTTAGGCATTTAGAAATTATGTGTTTAACATACATAAAGTCTGTTTAGATGTCTTAAGTGCGTACAGATTAAACATGTTTAGCTTTTTTGGTGTTAAAGTTAAACACTGTTTTTACAGTGTAGGTTAGACAACTTTTGACTCTTTTATTTTATGACAGTCATTTAGACGAGTCTGGAGACAAGTTTACTTTTTCAGTGTACGGTATTTGCACCCGTCTTGACTGAGTCAACCATTGTCAACTCAGGGCCAAGGGGACATCTACTCTCGCTCTGCATGTCTGAGATCTCGCCCAGCCCGAGATTGGCCATTCAAGTCCCCCCAGTGGGGGGCATGACCACCCCTTCCCCACATGAATTTTTCATAATATTTGGATATCAATTCCAGCAATATTGCGTCGGCCGCGTCACCCGATCCCTCCCTCCCCCTTGTCCCCGGGCTCCCCGGCGTCCCCATCATTAGGTCTAATTAACCGCGGGGCAGGGCGGGAAGGGGAAATGGCTGCCCGTATCCATGGCAACGATTAGTGAGTGAGTGATGCCCGTTTTAACGCCATATCTCCGCCATTTCTAATAACGTCAGCTCTCCCCACTTCCCGCCCTGCTTCTCTGGGCCCAGAATGGCGCTAAATGACCTCACTGCGCATGCTCCAGCGCCTTTTGGGATAATAACAGGCTGAAGGGAGGCCTGGAAGTAGTAGGGGAGGGTTAACATTAGCCCAATGCAGATAACTCTAAGGTTGTAGGTCAGATTGGTGGTTCTTACTCCCGGCAACATATACTAAGACCGGAGGGAATTTTTACTTTGATTGAGAATACAATGAAAACGTTATTGAATATCATATACAACAATGTATATATATATGAGAAATTCCTGGAAAATTGGAGACAAATGCCCTAGACCAGACCCACTTTGCTTAAATAAATATCACAGGATCTGGCTAAGGCCGACAAAGAGGGATGTTGGGTATATGGTTAACCCTGGTTCACGGTGATGGTATCTCATGCTAATGATGTACCACCCAACATATGGGCTGGCCTTCAGATGGGAGGTTCACTCTACTGTACATGAAGTAGCAGAGTTGCCTGACACAAACCCCACTTTGCCGCACCCTGACGCGGCCACCAAACGGTTGGCAACGTACAGCAGACGACAATCAGCCTGATTTTAGGCCAGACTTGCCGCCCTGTAACCCCCTCCCTAACCCTTTAATGGCCGCAGAGTGCTTTAATGCATCATGCCCTTTATCTTCATGATGCATTCATGCATCCCTGGTGTCGGAGTCCACTCACCAGTGCCATACATTCATTCAACATGCTGACCTTATGACCCGGCCTCGCGGGGTCTGATACACTCCTGTAGGGTCGGCATGATGCTTGAATGCAGCACTGATGAGTTACCTGCCAGGGCTGCATTCATGCATCATGACGACGAAGGGCATGATGCAATGATGCATCAAAGCAAAATGCAGTATTTTACTCTTTGAGAAACCATGAAGGACAGTGGCAATGTCCACCTAAAATGCCACCGGTGCAGCAGTTTTTTTTTTTAGTGTAGCAGGACTAAATGTCAAATGTTGGGGTTTTCAGAACTAGAAGAATGCAGTTGTGCTTCTACAGCTGAAATATATTTGTCAATATACTGCGTAAAACTATGTATCTATCCTCATTTGACCATCAATGATTACAAATAAAACTATTTTATACCTAGAATGGATAAATTGTCAAATATGTAACTATATTCTCTCATTCAAAATGTAGCCGGTCTTGAAAATGTGCAGGACCAAATGTCCTGTGGGATGAATTTCTTTTTCGCAAAGACTGTCCTTACAGAACTATGAAACCAGTGAGAGGTGCTTACAGGACTACACCACCAGTAAGAGGTGCTTACAGGACTACACCACCAGTAAGAGGTGCTTACAGGACTACACCACCAGTAAGAGGTGCTTACAGGACTACACCACCAGTAAGAGGTGCTTACAGGACTACACCACCAGTAAGAGGTGCTTACATGACTACACCACCAGTAAGAGGTGCTTACATGACTGCACCACCAGTAAGAGGTGCTGGGGGCGGGCTGGAAGTCGTCTGCCACACTCCAGGCTCGTGCAGTCTCATTGTACACGAG
Organism: Harmothoe impar; assembly: GCA_947462335.1. Lineage (NCBI taxonomy): Eukaryota > Metazoa > Annelida > Polychaeta > Phyllodocida > Polynoidae > Harmothoe > Harmothoe impar. The sequence continues at coordinate 7,128,040 of OX381714.1, read as the reverse complement.
CAGACGACTTTTAGCTCCGGGGCAAAAAGGGCGGGAAAACTGTTATTGGCAAAATATCGGGGTGCTGGTGGTGTGTGGGCAGGGTCATCAGGGGGACGTTCACGGGCGGGAATGGGACGTTAGGGGCTTGGTGCCCCAGGGCTGAGGTCTCTATGTGTCTTTATGTTAATTAAGGAGCACTGCCGGCCATATGGGTGTGTCTGGTGCCCGGGGAGGGCACTGGTTCTTTGCTGGTAGGTAACAAGGGCAAAACTACAGACCACATATTTTATGATATGACAGCAGGCTAACTTTCCCTTTATCAATTAACAACCGCCCTAATTTCCTCAGATGTCCTCATATGTCCGCACACAGCTTCCTGCTAGGACTGATATTGTATAAACAACTGGTGAGGCTTAATACAGGAAATACATCATTATTAGAATGGGGTTTCTGGCATGAAATCTGAGTACAAACTGACTGTAGCAACAACCTCCATTTTCAGAGCCTTTCGCACAGTGACAGCCCCTCCTTTTCTTACATTATGGCGTGTCACAGCCACAACCCGCCGGGCCCATTTTGCAGTTGGTACCCAAACCAGGGTTGAGTGCCCCCCCCCTGGGTCTGGGGGTGGGTGGGTGGGTTAGTGGGTGGGTTAATACGGCAGTCAATAAGACATAAAGGTGTGTGCATCTCTGTGTGCACACACACGTGACGTATTGTACGGGGATGTACACCCCACATCTGCCTGATAACTGGTTTTACTTTTTTTTGATGTCTTGAAAGGGAAATTGAATTCAAATTCAAATACAGTTGCAAGGTCAATTATTTATTGGGTTCTAATTTATTGCATTGTATACAAAATATCATCTGGGCAGATCTATGTTAAACACACACAACTTCAGCCCCAGTTATATGCAGCTCGATCTGCTGAAATATATGATCAAATTATTCAAATTACGTTTAACTCATTACCCTTTATACTAGAAAGTCGATGTAAAGGGTAAAAAGTTTAAAACGGCTTGCAGGCTTAGCTATTCTTTCTCAACTTATATTGATCAATCTGAGATGGAGTAGGGTAGGAATGACCTCCCGGGAATGACCTACAGTCTACTCAAAGATGCCAAGGGCACAGGGAGTGGAAGTGTTGCTATTACTATAGTAGGAGAGGGGTTGAATTAGAAAGGCATCCAATGCCACAATTCCCCTAAAACATGTGTCTACATCATCACAATAATGATTTATTTCAGTCAGTTAAATACCACCTTCAAAATCAACCCTCCTATTTTTTTGTCGTTTCAGGACAATTTGGGTTAAACTGCACTCATCTTCTTATACGGAATAAGGTCACCACAAAAAACGCCCCTCTCTTAATTACGAATGCAGGGAGGGTCAAGCAGGAGTAAATTGTCGTCTGGTACACTGTAGTTTGTCCTCTTTTACCGCTCTTTTAATTGACATCACACACGCTGCCAGTACTAACACCCCCCCCCCCCCCCACACACACACAGCTCCCGGACTCCGCCCACTAGGAGGGTAGGGTCCAGAGGAGGACCACGGGTCAGTCAGTCTACACCAAATCCTGCAGGACACCGGCTATAGCCGGCAGAGCGCCTGCCGGGCCGAAACAAACGTGGGTACTGCCGGCCCGAATAACTGGCTGTCATCTGCAGGTCTTTGCCTACATGCCAGTTTTTACGGCTTGTAAATCGGACCAGTATTAAGGTTTCTACAGCATAAAATAGAAAGTATAAATATTTTCTGTAATTTTCTTCACTGATTTACATATTCAATTGATTTGTATATTTGTAACATACAGGGTAACACTATTTACTATCACTATTAGTGTGATAAGTTGCCTTTCATTTGATTTTTAAGTACCATAAAACCTCGCGTATAAGCCGCGGCTAGTACGCAAGTCAGATCGGCGGTGCGGCTTATAGCATCGGCCCAGGGTCAGGGTGCGGCTTATACGCGAGTTTTTGCTACTATGGCACAGTACTAAAAGTCACCATAATCAGATCCCTGGTGCGGCTTATAGGATCGCCCCAAAGTCGGGGTGCGGCTTATACGCGAGTTAGGCTTATACGCGAGGTTTTACGGTAATAAGATTGTACTCCGATATTCAGGCCTGCCAAAAATACTGCAAAATGAACTATCTGCAGGACCGAATGTCCTGCAAGGTGAAAAAGACTGGGGTCAGCGACATCTTGATCCTTCAATATAACGGCGGCATACTACCCGGAAGTAACATTGACGTCATGTAGTCAATGTAATGCAGATGAGGAACTTCCGGCACAATGCTGACCATTCAGGAGTGTATCATGGGGTCGGCATGATGCATGGAGGTCACCTTCACCAGTAGTATACAGGTACATACACAGAAAAAATCTAGAGTCGGCAAACCTGGCACTGCCTTGTCAATTTGACAAGGAGAGGGGCTGGCTAGCAAAACTCTTCAGTTAGAAGACCCATCTAGAGCCACCTGGCATATGCCAGCCCTAAACTTGTCTAGAAGTGATTCACCATTCTCCCTGCAGGTGGCCATTACCTAGCATAAATATGTACCCTTGGGAACAAATTGATTAATTCCTATGTTGATATAATATTGAGTATTGCAATACATATATGTTAATATCGAGGATTATATGAAGTATCTAGGGAAAAAGTAAGATAATGTAAAAAATGCATACTTTTGACAACATTTAAAAAATAGAGCACAGGTGTAGAATGAAGACACCTCTTTTATGTCTTTCACCAGGGCACAAGTAGGTCCATGCACCTTCTATTGGTATGGTACACACACAAGCATATACATTCCATTGCTGGAGGGTAGCCTATTCTCAGTAAAGACTTGGTGATACATTATGTGAACTCCTGGTGGCACTAGTGCATTGAACAAGACTGTCTTATAGACTCTATGGTTATGTATTTAAACAAAATAATCTTGGCAGCTGAAACCTGACCCAACTTATACTTTTGGTAATCCTAGACCTGTCACTCTTGTGCAATGATGATCCACAGCTGGGGCTAATCTAGGTTTGCATCAAAACCTTTTAGCTTGACAACCTTGATGAGTCTAGGGTTGTCTTGTGGGATGGTAACTTGGCAGGTTGTCAATTTGAAGAGTTGAGGCTAGTTAATTCTATGCTGTTCACTGAGAAGACCCTAGGGTCATCCTGTAAGACGACCTTAGAGACTCCAGAGTGTTTCAGTGTACAGGGCTGCATTCGACGACAAAATGCAGAGCACCTATCAAATGCTCTGGGATGTAATATGGCAGGGAGCTAGATCTAAACTGGTGCAGTATGTTGTGAGCAAACTAATGGTTGAGAGCAGACTTCGGGATGGAAATTTACAAGAAATGGCTCTGCCATTCTGCAATCCTGTATACACTAACAGTAGCGCCATAGTCTGTGTGTTGGTTGGATTTGTCTTGTATGCATGCATGTGGCCATGACAGCACCCCCTGTACAACCGCTATCTGTATCATAACCGCTATCTGTATCAACTACACATAGCGGTTCACCATCCAACCGCTATGTGTATCAAAAAAACGCTATCTGTATCAAATTAAGTGTATCAACAAGGTGCTATCTGTATCAAGCATATCTGATGTTCCTTCCAACGCTAAGTGTATCAAAATTGGTTTGAGGGTGACTTTGTTTCAAACATTGTTTTAATCTGAATGAAATGCAATTTTTTTATTTGAAAATGTAAATTTACAGGAAAATGGTCGATTTGACAAGAAAAAAAAATCAGGAAAATGTAATTTTCCTGGAAAAAAGCCAATTTGGCCAGAAATGTGTCAAATTGGGAGAAAAGTCAAAATACCTAAAAATAGCGATTTTGGTCAGAAAAGTGGCAAAAAAGATCATGGAAAAGTTAAGTTTCCAAAATCTGGCCAATTTGGCGAGTAACTCATGTATCAACCATACCCTTGAGGATGATAGGTTAACAAGGCAATGTAGGAAAGGTCAAGTAAGGTCAATAGGTTACATGTCTGTTCGTCCAATCATTTACGGTACCTGTCCCCCCTAATCCCATGCCCCATAAACACAACACTAAGATAACGCTAGAAATACAGTTTCCTTGATGTATGAATTGAAATACTGTCTGATACTAATCATGACTGCAGCTCTGACGAGTAATTCTACAGTGCTGCATTCAAACATCATGCATGATAAAGGGCATGATGCATTAAGGCATCAAGCCGTCATTACATGTATGACAGCCCCTGTATCACCCCTTGATCAATTAACCCAATAAGTGATTGGGACAATGGTGAATCAAATACACTATGGTATCAATAATATTATGTTGCAATCATGAATGTGCAAAGATAATTTGTCCCACCTGTGATGCCATTTATGGTATGATACAGATAGCGTTTCTTGATACAGATAGCGGTTGGATGTGCCTATTCACAGTGACCAAGAAGTTGTAACAGATAGCGTTGGTTACTACAGATAGCGGTTGGAGGGTTACTACAGATAGCGTTTTTTGATACACATAGCGGTTGGATGGTGAACCGCTATGTGTAGTTGATACAGATAGCGGTTATGATACAGATAGCGGTTGTACACCCCCCCCCCAACACCCCTTGTCACCCCCCCCCCCACCTTTGTCACCCCTGTACACCCCTACCCCCGGGGCAGTGCCCCCTCCCGGGCTAACGGCCCTAATGAAATTGGCGCCGGTTAAAGATGGCGTCCAACCCGTTACAACGTTCTGCTGGTGTCCGGCACAACACATGTTCCGACCGTGCGGACGCCGCTGGTAGCCGGCGTCCCGGGGGGAGGGGTGGGCTAAATGTCGTCTGGGTTTGGGCGGCAAATGGATGTGGGGGGGGGGGGGGAGGAGGCTTTAGGGGAAAACTGGCTGCTCATGAACTCAGCTAGGACATAGATGTCTTCTAGTTCTAGTCACACCAGTGACATCCATTTAAGTCTATGGTCACACAAACGTCATCCTCTCTTGGAGATGACGGATGACAGAAAAAATTCAGTTCAACTTTGAACTGAATTTGTGCCCGCTTGGTTATAGGTCATCTAAGAGCCTTGAAATAGAGCCCCAGTATTAAAAGAAAAAAAACACGTTATGCAACGTTTAATAACGTTTCTCTGTGGCTCTTTGATGTGGCAAAACGTTACATAACGTTTAAAAAACGTTATTGGACGTACAATAATGTATTTTTGTTAGCCGGGGCCTCCTAAGACGCCATGCAGTATTGCCAAACATAAGTCCAGTATTTCCTGACCACTGGAAGGTGTGTTGCTGTGCAGGGAGGTAGAGGGCGATAGGTGAGTGCATGTTTATAACTCTGCTCCGTAATAGTTCTAACGTACCAAGTGGAGCACGCAGAGCAGCTAAAGCAGGGTAGACACTGCCACCTAACGTCCCGACCCGCCCCATCTCGACCCATCTCGACCCTCCAGGCGGGTCCAGTCGGCCCGTGTATGCCTGCTCCCGACCCAGATGGAGCGGATCGGGGCCAATCGTGAGATTTCAAGCAATGTTTGAAATCTGGGCCAAACTGGGGGTCAGTGGGGGGTCCAGATGGGGGTGGTCGGGGCTAAAGTGTCCGTGTATACTCATTCCCGACTCAGTCGGGGGGTGTCGGGAGTAGTACAGCCAATCAGAGAGTACCTGAGAGTCGCATGATGGTGCCTAGACGGTCGGGAGTCTGACCAAACTACAGCAGAATAGTGCAGTGTATGCCCATTCCCACCTCCCGCTCCAACCCAACTCGACTAAAGACAACTGGGTCAGTTGGGTCGAGATGGGGCGGATCGGCGGAAAAGGTCTGTGTGTATACCATGCTTCATGGAGCAGCTCACTTTGAACACTTGAGCACCTCTGTGAACCTGCTGGGTGCACAGTTGGGACACGCTGAGAACCCCAGGGTGACAACACAACACGGTTAGGCCAAAAAAAAAAAAGGTTTGTTTCAGGTCACCCGACCGACCCTTAGTATGTAAACAGGGCCGACCCTACGTTTTTTTATGCAATTTTGAAGAAATTTTTATATTTTTACACTTTTTGGGGGTAAATTTTAAGTTTTCAAAAGTTTTGAAAAAAATCTTCCCATTTCCATACTTTTTTGGGTCAATCTTAGGGTTATGTAAAAAAAAAAAAAAAAAAAAAAAAAATCCGACCTACCGACCCTAGAGTTTTATCCCATGTTACCTGAAACAAAACTTTTTTTTTATTTGGCCTTACAGCACCTACACAACTGCCTATCTCTCCATGCTCCATGCATGGTGTCCCACCAGTGGGGGGGGGGGGGGGGGAGTACTTTTTATTAAACAGCAATGTTGTCGACTTTGGTCATGACCAAACCTCAGCAAAGTTGCCATTAACATTTTTCTTTTTAGGAACGATCCATCATTTTCGCCAAATGGCAGAATATTTATGACAGACTTATGCTGCAATTAAGAGTACAACAAGACTGTGAAAGGGGTACCCCTGGTTGACTGGTCAACTGATTAGAGACTACATTCATATGTCATTCTCAAAACGACGGTACTGCCACCTGCCATTATTTGTTATGATGATGATCCAGCTAACAAAAAGACGTTATTTTACATCAAAATAATGTTTTTAACGTTATATAATAGTTTGCTATACTAAAGAGCCATAGAGAAGATTTATACAACGTTGTATAATGTTTTTTGTATACTGAGTAGGTCGTCACTACTGATGAGGTCTGGTACCCCTAGGTTATCAGTGTATAACACTATATACCCCCCCTGCCCAACACAGTGCATTTCCAGTTGGAGTATACACTGAAAAAACTAACAGCGTCAAAGGGGAGTCCAGGTTGCCTCTATAATGACTCCCCACCTTAGGGGGCCCAGGCGGCCTAAGGGAGCATAGGCGACCTAAGGGAGTCACCTAGGAGAGTCATATAGCTTCATGACTCACCTAAGGGAGTCACATAAGGACCTGGGCTCCCCTGGAGAGGGGAGTCATTCTGGGGGGAGTCATTCTGGCAACCTTTTGACGCTGTTTCTTTTCTCTGTGTATGGTGTCACTGCCGCGTGATCACCATTCAACCTTCTACACCAACACCTGATAAGGCCACGTGATCTGCATTCCCACACACCGGAAATGACAGGAATGGGTTCTGTGCGCATGCGCCGACAGCCAATAATGGGGACCCTCATTGCCACAGTTTGTAGACTATGGTGCTGCGTCCTTCTGCTGTCAGCCACTGCTAACGGGTGTAAAGTTTGTACAGTGCCGCAGCCATCTCGTTGGGGATTCCCTATGGAATTGGTATCCTTCAATTCTGTCCCTATTGTCACATGAAGAATTGTTGACTCAGCAGCCCTTTAATATTAACCATAATGTGTGGAACATCCCACAAACCTGTCTCCAGACTCGTCTAAGTGACAAGGAAGTGAGTCTTCTAGCTGGAGTTGTCAGATTGAAGACCTACTTCGCATGTGCCAGCCCAAAACCTGACATTTGCCAGCTGCAGATTCTATCTGTGGGATGGTAACCTGATAGTTTAAAGCTTTAACTCGTTAATTTTATGACAGTCACTTAGACGAGTCTGAAGACAGGTTTTCTTTTTCGATGCATTTTCCATCAGCAGATTTGGAGGTGCTATCGGCCAGTAGAGCGTCCTATGAGCCGGTAAAGTACACTCTGTGTATTGTTGTGGCTCTACTACATAGAAAAAAGAAACAGCGTCAAAAGGGAGACCAGGTTGTCTCCAGAATGACTCCACACTTGAGGGGAGCCCAGGCGGCCTAAGGGAGCCTAGGTGACTCCCTGACTGACCTAAGAGTCACCTAGGAGAGTCATATAGCTTCCTGACTCACCTGAGGGCGTCACATAAGAACCGAGGCTCCTAGTCATTCTGGAGGCAACCTGGACTCCCTTTTGATGTTTTTTCTTTTTTTCTGTGTATTATTCTAAAGGTCATGGCAATTTGCGTAGTGCCCCAGAAAACAAAGGTATGTAGTAAAATCTGTGTAGCGTGTGTACGACATGTTATCCTCCGTATACATGTAGACATATAATACGCTGTCAAAAGACAACATATAAAGATCATTGACATACTATGAATATAGCCTGTCAATATATCGCCAATAGTACCCTGGTATTGTCATGTAGATCCAGTTGGTATTACTGTAGAACAGCAGGGTAGACACACTGCAGACACACTGGGGACACATTGAAGATAGTGAACAAAGGTATATATGTAGTATACTTTGTGTAGTGGATGTACGACATGTACTACTATACGTATACTTGTAGACACATAATAAGCTGTCTATAGACAACCTATAAATATCCTTGATATACTCTAAATATAGTCTGACAAGGTATCTCCTATTAATTATTATAGTCCCCTGGTACATGTATTGTCATGCAGTTGGTACTGATGTAGATAGCAATGTAGACACTCTGGGGCCCGGATGGGGGGGGGGGGTACTCAGTATAGGAATGGGTAACAACTGCTGAAACTACCCAAAGAGCTGTCGCTGTGCGCGCACCGAAGCAAGATAAAGAGGGGCTGTTAATTATATAAAAGTAAAATAGTAGAGGCTGTCAATGACTGGAAAGTACAGAATCAGGAACTGACACATTTGAAATAGAAATATTGAACCCTTAAATCTCATACCTGACTTGAGTGATCTATATAATTCCAAAATAACCTCACATTAGATGGAACAGGCCTCTTAACAGTGGGCTGTCATCTGACTTCTTAGAAAATAGGGGGCTGTAAGAATAATACACATTTTCAAGGGGCGGTCAAATTACCAAATGGAGGGGGCTGTAGTTTCGCAGTTGGTACCTAGCGTCAGAGAGTGACTAAGTACCCCACACCCCCGGGCTCTGGGGACACACTGGAGGACGTGACCTAGTTCTGCTACTGCCACCTTTATTGACTGATGTGTTGGCCACCAGGGGGTCCAGGAGGCTCCACTACACAGCCGTGATTAGACGGAGCCGGAGCCTAAAGCGACGTGAAGGTCCTGCACATAACACTGCCACAGCTATAGGTGAGGGTCCTTCACATAACACTGCCACAGCTATAGGTAAAGGTCCTTCACATAACACTGCTATAGATGAGGGTCCTTTAACATAACACTGCCACAGCTATAGGTGAGGGTCCTTCACATAACACTGCCACAGCTATAGGTAATGGTCCTTCACATAACACTGCCACAGCTATAGGTAAAGGTCCTTCACATAACACTGCTATAGATGAGGGTCCTTTAACATAACACTGCCACAGCTATAGGTGAGGGTCCTTCACATAACACTGCCACAGCTATAGGTAAAGGTCCTTCACATAACACTGCCACAGCTATAGGTAAGGGTCCTTCACATAACACTGCCACAGCTATAGGTAAAGGTCCTTCGCATAACACTGCCACAGCTATAGGTGAGGGTCCTTCACATAACACAGCCACAGCTATAGGTAAAGGTCCTTCACATAACACTGCCACAGCTATAGGTAAAAGTCCTTCGCATAACACTGCCACAGCTATAGGTAAAGGTCCTGCACATAACACTGCCACAGCTATAGGTAAAGGTCCTTCACATAACACTGCCACAGCTATAGGTAAGGGTCCTTCACATAACACTGCCACAGCTATAGGTAAAGGTCCTTCGCATAACACTGCCACAGCTATAGGTGAGGGTCCTTCACATAACACAGCCACAGCTATAGGTAAAGGTCCTTCACATAACACTGCCACAGCTATAGGTAAAAGTCCTTCGCATAACACTGCCACAGCTATAGGTAAAGGTCCTTCACATAACACAGCTATATAGGTAAGGGTCCTTCACATAACACTGCCACAGCTATAGGTAAGGGTCCTTCACATAACACTGCTATAGGTGAGGGTGCTTCACATAACACTGCCACAGCTATAGGTAAGGGTCCTTCACATAACACTGCCACAGCTATAGGTAAGGGTCCTTCACATAACACTGCCACAGCTATAGGTAAGGGTCCTTCACATAACACTGCCACAGCTATAGGTAAGGGTCCTTCACATAACACTGCCACAGCTATAGGTAAGGGTCCTTCACATAACACTGCCACAGCTATAGGTAAGGGTCCTTCACATAACACTGCCACAGCTATAGGTAAAGGTCCTTCACATAACACTGCCACAGCTATAGGTAAGGGTCCTTCACATAACACTGCCACAGCTATAGGCTCCAGTACACTGAAAAGGTAAACTTGTCTCCAGACTTGTCTAAGTGACTGTCATAAAATAAACAAGTCAAAAGTTGTCTAACCTATGAGGTTACCACCATACAATTAGAATCTGGAGCTGGTGGATGGCGGGTTTTGGGCTGGCACCTGCCAAGTGGGTGTTCTATCTCCAGCTAGAAGACCCGGTTCCTTGTCACTTAGATGAGGATTTGACTCATTTATTTTATGACAGTAACTTGGAAGAGTCTGGAGACAAGTTTATGTTTTGAGTGTAAGATGGCGGTGGTGCAGTGTAGACGTTATACCACACAGCGGCTGCATGGTACTGCAAGCTGAGGTGGGTTGTCACGGTGGTATGCCGTGAGTGGAGCTGCTCAGTGGTAAAAAAGCACACAGTCTATATATAGCAGCTGCTCAATGCTAAAGGTGACTGTAGGTCTATATATAGAGTCTGAGAGCAGCTCTATCTATAGACTACCTCAATACTGAGTCCTTCCTCTTAGGCCCCAAAAAAAGGTTTGTTTCAGGTCACCCGACCGACCCTATCAAAACAGGCCGACCCTACATTTCTCTAAGCAATTTTGAAGATGTTTTCTGTATTTTAACCACTTTTTGGTCAATTTTAGGGTCTTTGGAGAGGCTGGCTAGTACTTTCATGTTTTAACTCTTCCTTTACCGATCGCGCCTTTTGGCGAATTTACCCCTCAAGACCGATCGCGCCTTTTGGCACAAAATCGGCCGTTTTTTGGCCGATTTTGGCCGATTTTTGGCCCTCTGTACTTTGCTTAAAAATTGGTAGAATCCCATGATTTTTTCTGACAGTGGTCTATGGCATATTGTCTCTGCACATCTCAATCGGTTTGTACATACACTAACTATTCTAAAAATGCTAGGCATCTCAACTTGTATGAGATTTATCTCATTTTCAATATAATTTTAGCAATATTTAAGGCAAAAATCATGAAAAATGTCAAACAATATTGTTTTTTGGGTGAAAGATGATTTTGCCCAATTTTTCATGCTGAAAAAGATGGTACCAAAAGTTTAGGTCTATTTTGATGCATTATGGCCTGAATATAAGTTGCTATGGCAACATATACACTAAAATAAGCTAAATTAAATTTCAAATAGGGCTTTATCTCCCTAATTTGAACACATAGAGCGATTTAGGGTATCTTACTTTCTGGTCATTCGATACTGTTTATTTTGTCATAGATGTACTTTTAATAAGAATATTTACAAAATTCTTTCAGTTTCTGAAAGGTTAGGCCATCCCCTACATCCTAATATTCCATTTAAATTTCATCTGAAACAAACTGGTTTTGGGAGAGGTGCCTTTATTTGGGACGTGGTAAAGGAAGAGTTAAAAAAAAAGTAAAAAGAAAAAATCCGGCCTACCGACCCTACATGTTCTTGCCATGACGATGATGTTACCATGTAAACAATTTTTTGGGCATAAATGACACTGTAGGTCTATATATAGAACCTGAGAGCATCTCTATCTAAAGACTACCTCAATACTGAGTCCTTCCCCTTATAGACAGGAAGGTGACAGTGGTTGGTGACAGGTCTGCAGAGTGAGCTACTGCTACCCTGGACCCCCGGGCTGGACTATGAGCTATTGCTGCGGTATTGCTCCACTATTCCGGAGAGCTACTTAGGGAGTGGTCATTTGGTAGCAACAGGGGGGGGGGTTGATTTGTGGGGGGGGGGGACCAAAAGAAATTGGACCCCTTGAAGGGGGGGGGGACTCAAAAAGTTTGGACCTGTCTTGAGGGGGGACCAAAAATATTGACCCTTTTTACCGAAAAAGCCAGCGCGTTACTATAGCTCAAAGGGGTCGGCCGTGCTAAATTTCAACTCACCTGAGGGGGGGGGGGAGGGACCAAAAAGATTGCGACCCCTCCAGTGGGGGGGGGGGGGGGTTGACCCGCTCGCGCCCTTAGATGCACTATAACAGCACTAATTATTGCAGTCAGTGGCCGCCCGTGGTAGTCTCTAGTAATGTTTTAGGTATCGAAATTGGGAGTGTATACCGTATTTATACCTGCCCCGTGTATAAGCCTGGGGAAAAGGTGACTTAGTGTTGTATAAGCCGGTCCCAGCATATAAACCCGGGGGTGCAATATGTACTAAATGAAAGTCATATTTCAGGCCATAACTCCACTTCTACTTGGAATTTTTACATAATGGCCCCGTGTATAAGCCTGGTCAGTTTACCACTTAGTACAAATGTACTTGTATACCGGCTAAGTCCAGGCTAATACACGGGGTATTGATAGCGTGGTGCCTGCTACAAGGTCCCAGGTCCCTGTACTACTAGTATACTATGTACTACTGACATCTGGTTGGTAGTGCAGGGGGGGGGGGGTGCACAGTTGGAATTACATGTAGCGGAGCAGTAGAATCTACTGTAGTCTAACAGCATCTACTCGGTTTATACCACGGTATTAGTGTATATGGGCAGTGGTATATACTGTTGGTTTACAGTTTTAAAGGACGTGTTTTTGGTTTCACTATATTTACACTGTGCATAGGCCACCATAGGCCACTAGCGGAATGTATTTTAGACCAATGAAATCATTCCCTCTATTCACTACGGCATCGTAGGGTGCATTATGTAACAGTCGGTACCCATTGTGGCAGCTGTTACCAGTCCTTATCTCGCCAGTACCAGCTTAAGTAATGGCCGCGCACATAGGGAGTCCCGCTACCCGGGTATAGCGTTGTGCCTGGTACAAGGCCCCAGGTGCCTATACTACTCACGGGGCGGGCAGACCGGGCACAGAGGCGGCCCGTGCCCGGCCCAGGACGCACCAGGGGCCGGCGGGGGACGTCCTGGGACGGGCACTGTCTAAGTGTTAGATAGACTACACCTGGACACGGTTCTTCCATATACCCACTGCCCCACCAGGTCTAGACGAGGTGTCATACACCGAGTCGCTGACCAGTGGGCAGTGGGTATGTGGGAGAAGCCTGGCCAGGTGTAGGGTAGGTTCACCACTTTCAACCGGTCTGATCCATGTTTTTTCATGAGCTACCTTTCAGGTCTAACTGCTCCTAGAGTTTTTTGTGCATATCCTTCAGAATTGAACCAACCTTTAGGTATTGCTCTGGAGAGTAAAATTCACGATGTCTTACAATGCCATATATCAGTTTACAGTATTTAATTCCATGATTTATCAGAGTATTCAGAATTGCCCCTTTTCACCCTAAGTCAGCCAAAATGCACCTTGAGTCAGCCATATTACAACCACCAGAAATATGTGGCATAAACCAGTAATCTTCTGATTTTCATCAATGGATGAATGCATGCATCATATATCAATATTGTTACAACTAACAATAGAGAAGAAAACGATTTATTGAATATGAAATAATCAAGACAAAGTCAGTACTAGTAGTATGGGGGGCCCTCTAAGGTCATTATGGCAGATTACATAACATGACGTAATGGCGCTGTCGAGATTTCGGGTGGCGTCTTATCGCATCTTGTCGCGATAAGAAGTAATTTGATTCTGATAAGGAGGATAACGTCTTAAGGAGGTGATAAGAAAGCTGACATAGTTGGGGGCAGTTTTGAACACGTGACGTCGGCCATCTTGGATTCGAGAGATGACGTAGCGGGACGGGCGCGAACAGGTTGAGAGGTTCGCCATCTTGGTTTTCGACGGGTATAAAGAGACCCATGTAATAGGTGCTGAAAATCTATGAGTGAAGGTGGACATTTCTATTCAGTGAGGCAGGGTTCTTTCAGTTCTCACACTAAATAGTCCCATCCTCCAACAAGCCGACTTATGCTACCCACCTTTTGTATGTGATAAAACATAGGCAGTACATCCCATAATACCTATGATACACTGGGCCTACATGTGACTTGGGTCCTGTTGTGGTGTACATGGTGTATTGGAGGTGAGGGATGATATGACACTAGCGTTTCTTTCGGTCTGGCATTGATGTGCCCTATGATAACAGATGCTATGGTAATGTGAATCCATTGTAGTATCCAGGTGTAAAACTGGCCATGTTTCAAGGTGAAATTATACATATCACTCCTGTCTGCCTGGTCCAAACATGTGTCAACCTGTATGTGAGCCCTGGTCGCTATCCCAGCCAAAGTCCACTGATAGTGTACTGACCACTGCATCTACCTGATAATGCCTGCCAGACCAGACTGATAACGACCCGGTCATGACATATATGCAAGATCTCCCCCCATGGGCTCAGCTACTACACAACCTTCACCTTTACAGAATGCCTATGATGGTTCTGGCAGTCAATTTTGAGCTTTTTTGACATAAATGTTACAAAATTCTACTTTTGATAGAACAATGTCTAAATCCCTTGATCATTAGTAAATACTAGATAAGTCATCTGCCTCTACAGAGTGTCACTTTTTAGTAACTATTTAATTCAATGTACTGAGTATGTAATGAACTGTATTATTAAATGCAATGGCTTGCTTTGAGATGAAAAAAAAGAAGCAAAAACTGTTTTCCTTGGATATTTTCATACAGTTTATTTTGTCAATGTATCATACAAACATAGTAGTGTGATTGGCTGAAATCAAAATACTACAGTATGCACAGTTGAATTAGGATTTAATAATCATTGTTTACAACTGAGGCTCATGAGTACATATTTACTCTAGATTAAAGCTTTTCAGTGCAGCTTTGCTACTTTTTAATGTCATTGGCTTGACTCAGGGGTACTGTCATTGTCTGTCTCATCCATGTTCTCCTCATCATCTGTCTCCTCCTCATCATCTGTATCCGAGTCAATATCATCATTGAAAATTGATTCGAAATCAAGCCGATGGTTCCGTAATGCCTTGTTTATTGCTTTATCTTCTGTTTGGCCTTTGGTGATGTACTTCTCCACCTTGTCTAAAATGACATTTGTGGTCCTATGTTTTCGCAGGTCTATAGCTTGTTCTAGATATCTCTTGTATATCCTGAAAAATTCCTTTTTCTCATGTCCCTCCATTGCTTTATCCTGGGCTGATTTCCACATCCACCTCAAAGTATCATTCACTGCACCCCCGTCTTCACTTTCGGCATCAGCTTCTAGTTTTGGGTACTTTGATTTGGGTGTCTCATCTTCATCGTCTGTGTCACCCTGACATTTTCGGGTGTGCCTCAAGTAATCATATATGGATCCATACACAACTCCACACCCATCACATGTGTGGAGTTTTGGAATGTCACTTCCTACTGCCATAGTATGTCCCTTATCAACAGGTTCCTTCTTATTCTCTGTGATGATGACTTCACTGCTGTTTGTTCTCAACTGAGGGCTGAAGCTAGCTTCATTGGTTCTTATAGTTGGTTGCCAATGCAACTGAGGGCTAAAGCTAGCTTCAGTGGTTCTTATAGTTGGTTGACAATGCATGTTAGGGTTGGGTATGAGCCTATCATTGGGCTGCATGTTTGGTTTATTGATAACCAATAAGTGACCATGAGGTACTGATACAGCTTTGTCATACTTATCTAATAGATAATCACGTTTTCCAGGAAACATTTGTTGTGCGATGGTATGAACTTCTTGTTTGTCAGCTGGCATATCAAAAAGCACTAAATAGTGTGAATTTCTTCTAATGGTTTTGGTCCCAGCTCCAAAGAAATTTTGCATTATCGTAATGACTGACAGATTACGATGGTGACTTCCTCTAGTGTACAAATGAGTCACACGCTGATCATTCCCAGCTTCAGTCATCAAATCATCGAGCACTAACAAGTTGTTCGTGTTTGGGTCAAAGTATTGTTCATCTTCCACACCTTTTGGTATACCTTTCACAAATTCAACTCCCTTTATCCTATCATACAGGGGCTGCCATTGACTGTAACACCAAACTATTCTCTGTGGTGCGGGGTGAATCCAGCTTGATATGTTTTGCAACACATTGAATATCCAACTTGTCTTGCCACATTGTGTTGGTCCTGCTATTATCATAGTGAAGGGATGACAAAATGTTACAAGTGATTGCTGAGGGTTGGTAATTCCCGAACTCCGGGGCCCAACAACTGCAGGCATACCGGGCGCGCCTACAACCGCGGGCGCGCCTACAACCGCGGGCGCGCCTACAACCGCGGGCGCGCCTACAACCGCGGGCGCGCCTACAACCGCGGGCGCGCCTACAACCGCGGGCGCTCCTACAACCGCGGGGGCGCCTACAACCGCGGGCGCACCTACAGCTGAGGAAGCGCCTACAACCGTGGGCCCTGCTGTGCCTCTGTGTCTAGCCGCCCTTGCACCAGTGCCTTGATGTATAGTCAAACATGTCGGTGCAAGCATAGGTATGGTGTCACCTCCAGGTGACGCAGCAATAATAGGTGTCTCATTTACAGTGTCTGTATGGAACTTTAAGACATGACGCTTTAAGTCACGATGCCTTGTAAATCCAGACTGACATTCATGACAATGATGCTTCTTAACCATGTTGACTACTAGACTTCCTAAAGCCAAGTGAGGTAAAATACAATTGCAAGCTTAGTTATCATATCTTGTTTGTATACCAAACATTGGATCGAGACACTATAAAAGATGTGTTCATTCAACAAGAAGGTTCATATCAACAAGGCATACAGCAGAAACAACATCTTAACCAATAACCTATTATAATAGCATGGAGCACTTCTTGTTTTTGAAAAGCAATGATTGTCTTGGATATTTTCCATGTAACAAACCTCTCCACTTCACTATCCGATTGGCAGAGACATTAAACCTTGACAATGGTGAATGGTTTTGTGCCTTAAGAGATATTAAGACATACTCAAATACTAATGCTGATATCTATGTGTATTGTGATATCATCAAGGAAAGCCATATTTTCGGTACAAAATTACCTATTTTAAGACACATAACACATGATCTACATGGCAGGATAATTCAGACCTATGACGCATCTATCAACTTTAAGATAACCAGGCCTGAATTGACTTTCATAAGCATAGACATAAAGGCTGGACTGCAAGCGCCACCTACTGTTCCAGATGAGACTTATATAAAAGCTGGACTACCACCAGCCCTCTTATTTCCAGATGAACCGACAACCTGTACACTTCATTTGTTTCAGAAGTGATCATGTCTCTAGAACAATGGAAAAGACACTTCAAGAATATGGCTATGGGGAAATCTAAACCTGACAAAAATGGTTTGTGGTGGCTAGAAGACTACACTAATGATGCACCTAATACAGCGACACCAGTAAAAGTTGTGAGCAGCACACAACAACATGTGGAACAGGCTAAAGCTAAGAAACGACAACATACCCAAAATGCTGAGCGAGGAAAAAAACGTCACAGAGTATTATCTGAGGCAGGTCTGAAGAGAATAAAACGCAAGACAAACTCGAAAAGTCATCAGAAAGCTGTTGGACCTCATGCTGTGAAGAGCAACTATAAGCTGTTAAAGCAAAAATCATCACTAAAGGCCTTTAAACTCAGTAAAAAAAGTCCACGGAAGGTTAATATCAAGCATACAACTTAATCGTCATGTCTGCACACAATGATAACCTTGCTTTGTTCTACAAACCACCCAAAGACAAGTCTGTTATTTCTGCAGAATGGTTGGAGATAAGACCAATGGGTGAACTCAACTCTGAGGGAGCTCTCGAGTTTAACATATCTGGCAACGGAAATCGCTATATCGATTTGGCTAATACACGTCTACGGATCAAGGCACGAATCATTCAAAAGGATGGCAAGACCCTACCAGGCTCTAATGAAGCGGGAATTTATCCTGACAATGCTAAAGTCGGACCTGTTAATTTGTTCTTGCAGTCCATGTGGAAACAGGTTGATGTCAGCATTCAACAACAAGTAGTCTCACCAAACGTATCCACCATGTATCCATACAAGGCTATGTTCGATGTCCTCCTAAACTACGGACAGTCTGCAAAAGAGTCTAAGCTTCAGTCTCAGATGTACTTCAAAGACACAGGGTCATTGGACAGTGCCGATCCCATCAAAGGTGGTAACGCAGGTCTCATCCAGCGGTATGCCTATGTCAAAGGTAGTGAAGAATTTGAACTGTATGGAAACTTATACCTAGACTTATTACAACAATCCAGATATTTGATGAATGGAATCCAACTCAACTTCAAACTCTGGCCTTCGAGTAATGAGTTTAAATTTATGAGTGATGCAACCAGCCCTGGCTTCAAACTGGACATCAAGGACGCCGTTTTAATGGTAAACACTGTGGAACTATCACCGAATACCATAGTGGCCCATGCTGAACAGTTGAAAATGTCGCCTGCTTCTTACTTTTTTGATCGTACAGACATGAAGTCTTTCGCCATCGCTAAAGGGCAATACGGATGTACCTTAGAAGACATCTTTCAAGGGGAAATCCCCAATGAACTGACCATTGCTCTGGTAGAGTCCTCTGCCTACATGGGGGCTTATGACAAAAATTGCTTCCAGTTTCAACATTTTGATTTGAACTTCATCGCATTGTATGTCGATGGTCGTTCGACACCTGCCGCTCCATTGACACCAAACTTTGCTAACTCTACTTACATGTCTGCATTCAACACCTTGTTCAGTGACCGATACGATTCCGACACGGGAAATTTTATTAACCGCGACGACTACGAGTCTGGTTATTGTTTGTATAAGTTTCCGACTTGTAATTTACATTGTACTGAATATGCCAAAGAGGTTCGCCGGGGCCACACTAGATTAGAATTAAAGTTTGCCAAAGCATTACCTCATGCAGTGACCATGATCATCGCTGCAAAATTCCCAGCACAAATTGAAATCGACCAGACAAGAAATGTTAGAATCATAAGTACATAGTGAATAAAAAAGTCTGTTCCACTTAGACTCACTGTTTTTGTTGTTTATTAACTGGTACAAAAATATATGCAAGTACAAAGTGAATTAGGAAATGTAATAATTTCTAAATAATAGTAATATCATAGGTCATCAATAACACTAAATTCATAGTAATCACGGGCTCTATCAATTGTCACTACATCTGTTTTTGGGTCTGCTCTATGCAAACATGTTATAGCATCTTTATAGTCTACAAAGGAAATGCCAAGTAAATCCTTTACCCTTTTACAAGCCTCATGAAGCCGAGTTGTTGAGATACGTAGATGAGAGGGTCTTGCATGGATAACCAAATTTAACCTTTCATCCAGACATCCAAAACCCATATGGTCTTGTGTACTAGGACTATTGTTCTGACATCCTTCGCAATATTTTCTAATTCTGGCCTCAAATTCCAAGTCAAGGATGTAAAGATAGACCTTTCTTACTAAAGTGACTGCATCCTCCTCAATTACCTCTGCCACATCTACTTTTATCACACTGTCCTCATCATAATCAGCAGATAAGCCATCCCGGATACAGTTCTCTCGTCGCAAATACAATTTTGACGACATGTTTCTTACTGTACCTTGAGCAGAAATATATTTCCACTGGTACAGTGCAAGTCGCCCAATCTTTCTGCGCTTTGCAGTCCTAGATTCCTCACCATCAATTCCATAGTCAGGACATATGTCCTCAGGATGGTCATCATCAGAAAGCACATCATGAATAATATCATACTCCTCTGTAGTAATGTTCATGGAACGTAGTCTGAAATACAAGCATTAGTCATTGATTTATTACCTTGAAATATTTCGCCAAGTTATTGAACCTGGACTAAAGAATATCATAGTGATGAATTACCAATGGAGCCATAGAGAATATCAAATATCAAATGGTTAAACTGCAGCTAGATTTTCTATGTATAATTCAATCATGTATAATATTAAATTGAAATTGAACTACCCACAACAACTGTTTCATGAGTAATGTGGTTAGTTATTTGAAAATAGCAACACTTACATGCCCCCCTATTCCTATTCTGTTCAGCCGATTGAAGCATACATACGTCTTGTCCTGATCATCTGATACTGTTACCTTCCAACCATTCCTTTCAAACAAGCATCTTTCCCCTGGTCCTCCAAGTTTCAAGAAGTTGGCGTATTCCATTGCAGTCTTAACAATGCCCAGAGGTACAAAAAGGGTCTTGATATCCAGCAATGTCTTCCTTTGTGTAAGTTTAACAAACTTATCACTAGACTCCCAGTACAGGGTCTCACTAATTTGGCTCTGAATCATGTTGGAAAAGGTGTCTCTGTTGAAAACTGTTTGCAGGAGCTATGAAATGGTATGGTCCGGTATCTGCTTTATACCCTTTCATGTCATGTGACTCTACTAGGTCACAAAACCATATATGGAGGATCTAGCTGACCTTTGTAGCTTTACCATCTCTCTATAACTGCAAGATATGAACCACCAGGGGCCTGTTTAGACTCGTCATCCCACATACCCAAAGATAGTAATCCTTCACCCCAATGATACTCTCTAAGTATTAACCATTGATTAAGGGTTCAAAATTGACTGCCAGAACCATCATAGGCATTCTGTTAAGGTGAAGGTCGTGTAGGGGCTGAGCCCATGGGGGGAGATCTTGCATATTATGTCATGACCGGGTCGTTATCAGCCTAGTCTGGCAGGCATTATCAGGTAGATGCAGTGGTCAGTACACTATCAGTGGACTTTGGCTGGGATAGCGACCAGGGCTCACATACAGGTTGACACATGTTTGGACCAGGCAGACAGGAGTGATATGTATAATTTCACCTTGAAACATGGCCAGTTTTACACCTGGATACTACAATGGATTCACATTACCATAGCATCTGTTATCATAGGGCACATCAATGCCAGACCGAAAGAAACGCTAGTGTCATATCACCCCTCACCTCCAATACAACATGTACACCACAACAGGACCCAAGTCACATGTAGGCCCAGTGTATCATAGGTATTATGGGATGTACTGCCTATGTGTTATCACATACAAAAGGTGGGTAGCATAAGTCGGCTTGTTGGAGGATGGGACTATTTAGTGTGAGAACTGAAAGAACCCTGCCTCACTGAATAGAAATGTCCACCTTCACTCATAGATTTTCAGCACCTATTACATGGGTCTCTTTATACCCGTCGAAAACCAAGATGGCGGACCTCTCAACCTGTTCGGGCCCTTCCCGCTACGTCATCTCTCGAATCCAAGATGGCCGACGTCACGTGTTCAAAACTGCCCCCAACTATGTCAGCTTTCTTATCACCTCCTTAAGACGTTATCCTCCTTATCGGAATCAAATTACTTCTTATCGCGATAAGATCTGATAAGACGCCACCCGAAATCTCGACAGCGCCATTACGTCATGTTATGTAATCTGCCATAATGACCTTAGAGGGCCCCCCATACTACTAGTACTGTACCGTAGGGAAATACAACTGCATTATGAGCTATCAATACAAGTAAATATTATTTGTATGAGCAATGAGGACTAAATATAACATTATAGACAGGCAGTATGGAGTTCTATTGAATATATCGGGGGGCTCTGCCCCCTCAACCCCTTGCCCCCCCTCTTTTTGTGTTTCACCCTTGCCTTGTATACACTACACAAGTAGGCCTACTATCTTTAACCCTGTAGTAGAATAGGGTATTCCCGGAGAAGGAGGGATTCACAAGGGTAGGGGGAGAGGTCTTAGACAGAAATTCAGGGTGAGAGAATTCCAGGGGGGATTCCAGAGAAGAAAACCCCATGGTTGACTTAGGGTATGAGGTGGCTGACTTAGGGTGAATTCATGGCTGACTTAAGGTGAAATGGGTATACCTTATGAAATCAGTTCTAAAAATGATTTACGAAAATAATTTCAATAAAGTCATGAGTTGTGTAATTTAGATACATATCCAGCTCACAAAACCAATCAACACTGTGTATGAAAGGAACAGATACTTCTAATCAACTACCAAAGAGTATGAACAGTGGAGAGATTTTCATTTTCTGTTTGTCAAAACAGGTCAAACAGGGGTACTTCTGACTGATTTTACAATATGAAAAAGAGTGATGATGCAACTGCAATGTGCAGTATATTTTTGGAAAACACTTTAACTCTTAAATCAGTGGGAGTTTATTGTCACCAGATGCATACTAAACTTGTAATTTCATGTCAAAAGTGGTTGACTCAAGGTATGAGTTTGACTTAGGGTGAACCTACCCTAGTCTATCTGATTTAACCCTCGGTTATGTCAGTGTATACAATATACCCAAGGTGC
Source organism: Harmothoe impar (assembly GCA_947462335.1). Lineage (NCBI taxonomy): Eukaryota > Metazoa > Annelida > Polychaeta > Phyllodocida > Polynoidae > Harmothoe > Harmothoe impar. The sequence continues at coordinate 7,105,743 of OX381714.1, read as the reverse complement.
GATTCCTTTGTCTTGGGTGTTACCCGTGGGTTAACAGACAGAGGTCCATGTGTATGCACCGGGAGGAGTATGCGGGACTAGCACATCCTGGTACCTGAGGTAGTCCGGGGCTAAACTCCATCTCCTTATCAGGCTAATCTCCTCTCCTCACACCTTGAACAAAGTAGTTGATAAGAAATTTTCCCATGATGCACTGCTCTGGAGTCGGGGGCCTAACCACAATGCATTGCTCTGAGCCAAGATGGCGGCCCCCATAGCCTAATGCGCTAGTCCCGTGTAGAAGGACGCATTTACACAGAGAGAGAACCACTCAGACAAGACATTTACAGCTGAATGATCCATGTCACTCTGGTATTTGCCTGTTGACAACCATAGCCGCGGCTACATTGTACATGACAAGGTTGCAATTTGAATTTTTAGGGGGTACGCATTGTGAGTATTATGTACTATTATCTTTGAAATTGTTCATTTTAACAGTGTAGATTCCCTGTGAACACACGTTGCTGCCGTGTGGTGGGATGGGATATCCAGGTTTCTACACAAATTAAGCTGGGAAACGACGGAATGAGAAAAGAATAATGAAAGTTATCCTACAATCTAATATATAGGGCGAGAAACCCACTTATTCCATGACGCTATACATAATGACATCATATACTACTATGCTTTGGCGGGAAAAGATTGGGTTTGATGTAGGCCTACACACAGGTGTCTGGCCATCGATTCAGTACGGACTATGACGGCCACGTTATCTCAACATCTCTTACAATACATCACCCTTTTATATAACCTACACTGGGCCCCTGTACCTCTCCTTGTCTCAGTGTCCCGGAGACCACAGACGCTCTGGTGACAGGTTTCATTTCTCCATTTTGGACAGTAGATTTACTGCCATGAACTACGCTGGATTGATAAAAGTTTTCTACTCTGGTTCAGTAGGAGAGTGAGGAGTGCCGGGCGCTGGTGACCCCCCCAACCCCTTCTCCCCCTCCCCCTTCCGCCTCCCTGGTACCACAAGGGTGTGGGGCGGCCCCTGAGTGCCCTTGACCCGGCGGGGAGGGGTCCCCCTGCCCCTCCCACTCCCTGCACCCCCTTGACCCGCCCCACCCCCCACCCCGTCCCCGGGGACCACAACAAGGGCCCTCGGCCTCCCGCCCCCCGGCACCCAGACCGTACGGTGCCGGGCGGGCGGCTGACGGGACCTGCCGGTCTCCCTCCCGTCACGCCGCCCCCTCCTGCACGGTGTGCTGCCCCGGGGAGGGCTTCACGGTGGGACGGGCACCCAAGGAGGCTGGGTATAAGGGAGTGGTCATTTTTTAACAACAGGGGGGGGGGGGGGGGGGTCGGTGGATTTTCGCGCAAGCGGGTCGGAATTTTTTTGGTCCCCCCGCTAGAGGGGTCGAAATTTTTTCAGTCCCCCCTCCAGGCAGGTTGAAATTGAGCGCGTTCGACCCCTTTGAGCTATAGTAACGCGCGGGCTTTTCCGCTAAAAAAGGGTGTAATTTTTTTGGTCCCCCCCTCAGAAGGGGTCCAAATTTTTTTGTCCCCGCCCTTTAAGGGGTCCAAATTTGTTTGGTCCCCCCCCCCAAAATCCACCCCCCCCCCCCTGTTGTTAAAAAATGACCACTCCCTAAGGGGGATGCGTGACTACATTGTGTGGATGGTGAATGCAGATATTGCTCCCAGCGGTCAATGTCTACTTGAGTTCTGGTGAGAGGCTGATTGGTGAATGAGACACGCAGGGGACTGGAGACTGTAGTGGATGGTTCTATCTTTAATCTAGCTTACAATTCATGAATGTTTACATTTAAGCAAATTAAAGATGCTTCAATTCGGTCTTAACATGGCTTCAATTGCAGCAAATGTCATGGAAAGGTCGCCATGGGACCTAACCGGCTTTAAATGGCATGTATTGGACTGAAATACACTCAGTGTGTATTAAAGCTAAAAGTGTGACTTTAAGCATCTGCCATCTGCTTAAATGTAAACATCCATGCAGTGTCAGGCTGGTGTTATCGTCACCGATTCTACATCGCTGCACACCACTGCCCCAGCCCATGTTGTAGCTACCGGGGCCTTGTTCTACAATAAATTGAATTATCTCTAAAGGTTGCAGAGGATTATATTATCATTAATTGATGCTAGCCCAAACTCCAAATAAGGTTGAAACACCTAAACACATTAAATCAAAACACAATGGTAATCTTAACACTTGGAACCTAAACACCAGCATTTTCTAAGCACTTCATGTCTAAACACCTGAATTTCTAAGCATGTTTAGCCCCTAAAGATGTTTCCAAAAGTGGGACAGCGATCGAAGTGCCTAGGAAAGTGTTAGGAATCTGAACACTTGCCCCGAGAGTGTAGATGAGCAGCAGAATATATTTCACTGCTGGTTTACAGTATAAAGGTGCTATTTTTGGGTTCACTATATGTACAGTGCATGCAGGCAGAAGGTGGGTGTGCAGCGTGTGGCTGGCCCCCCTCCTGTATCATCCTGTCACTCTTATGTAAACAAGGAAATTGTCTCTGCCGCTCTCAATTACCCCTGACCACGACCTTACCCCTATAGGGGTATAGACGCCAAGACACGATACCGTGCCGTTATACATGCAGACGATATGAATAATTCACATCACGCTTTATTTCCTCAATTATACATTATACATGTCATGTCCATGTCATGTCTCCGTCCTTAAGCTATTTAAGGACAGCATCTCGCCATTATAGTACGTTTAATGCACTATTACTATTCCCTTGGCTCTGCTCAAATAGTATGCATAAATGTATTGCAACATACAGAAGTATCATGCCAATCCCAAAGGAGTAACTAGTGTGTCGTCATGCTGCATGAAGGCTGCAAGCATTCACGCATATATCAAACACATATTAAACACATTAAATCACTATGCGCCCCCTAAAGGGTTAGTAGCTGCCATGACACGTTGAGTGGTCAGTACATGAGGACAGTTATAACCTCAGCACGTGGCACAAAGTAAACACCCATTTAGCCCCTGGCACACCACACACCTTGATGTACTGCTGTATAGTAAGGGAGCGGTCATTCTTTAACAACAGGGTGGGGGGGGGGGGGTTGGGGGGGGGGCAAAAACATTTGGACCCCTCTTCAGGGGGGGATCAAAAAAATTGCACCCCTTTTTAGTGAAAAAGCCCGCGCATTATTATAGCTCAAGGGGGTCGGCCACCCTCAATTTGAATTTGCCTGAGGGGGGACCAAAAAAATTTCGACTCGCTCACGCGAAAATCCACCGACCCCCCCCCCCCTTTTTTTGTTAAAAAATGACCAATCACTAAGGAGACAACACGAGGGGCTGCACATCCACCTTCTGCATGCATGCACTGTAAATATGGTGAGCCCAAAAAATATCACAGAGAATGCACATTCCCCCAGACCAGCCTGTCTTACACTGGATGCTGAGCCGGCACGCTCAGGTCAATACAGTCTGTTTCTGGACACCCGGACGACCCTAC
>OX381714.1:6816614-7102051 GCA_947462335.1 Harmothoe impar | reverse complement strand
CCAGTGTTGGTTTTAAAACGATATTATCATCATCCTATATCTTCTCTTATATTCTCTCTCTGTCTCTGTCTGCCTCTCTCTCTGTCTCTGTCTCTCTCTCTTTCTCTCTCTCTCTCTCTGTCTGTGTCTCTATCTCTCTGTCTCAGTCTTCCTGTCTCCCTATCTCTCTCTCTCTCCTTCTCCCTCTCCCTCTCCCTCTCCCTCTCCCTCTCCCTCTCCCTCTCCCTCTCCCTCTCCCTCTCCCTCTCCCTCTTCCTCTCCCTCTCCCTCTCCCTCTCGTTTGGCCCATTTTGTACATTTGTTTGTATTTCACCAGTTGCCCTTGCCGGTTCCAGGTGTGGGTCAGGTGACCCCCCCCCCCCCCACCCTACCCCCGTCACCTGGTGACGTAGACAATGACGTCCCAGCCCCCTCCAGGGTGGTCCCGGGTCATGTGACGTACACGTGACGTGTGACGTGTCCCCTGGTGGTAGGACACGGAACTAGTGACGACACAGACGCCCTCTGTCAGCGGACGGAAACAACACACCTGTCATGGCCGGGGTTGGGTGTGTTAGGGTTTAGGGTGTGGAGAGGGTACAGGACAGGACGAGTAGGATGGTGGACAGGGGACATGTGATCTGATAGCTACATCTATCACATATCAACACATCGTATAGCATGAGGAGACAGAGAGACAGGAATATGTGGAAAGACACGCATATATGTGGTTATAGTTAATAAAATGTGAGTTTGGTGACATTCATCTATTCAATTAATGTTGCATTCATGATGAAAAGCTGTCCCTGGCCAAACTCATCATGATAAACACTGCCTTTTGTAGACTTTGGTCCTTGCCTCACTGAAAATTGTAAACATTGAGAAATATCAAATTTACAAAAGCTGATTTTCTTTCAAGTACGCGAAGTATTAGTAGCTATTACTTGGATCTTCTGGCTCTGTCCCAAACGAATAAGTAGTATAGTGGAACTGGTCACAATGGTCATGTTTTACTTTATAAAGGGTGTTTTAGATTGGAGTTGGCATGTAACTTCCCACAGACCCTATGGGGACCACATATACAGTCAGATTAAGCTTGTAGTACTTAGTTTCTGCCACTAGAGGGCACCACTGTCCTGCTTATCGCTTCCAGCAGCCGTGGTGGGTCGGGGCAGTATGGGGGGGCCTCCCCGGGGGGTCCGCCGGCCCCCTGAAGGGCCTCCCACCCCAGACCCCTACATCACGCTCTCCCACCTCCATCAACGACTTTAATTAAATTCTAGGGGTGTGATGCTCGTATTTTATGTTTTAATTAGATGTATATGATTAATGCGTGGCTCCCCCGGGCGTGGTTTAGCTGTTTCCCACTGTGTGGCGCTGATAGACATGTCAGGGGCAGGATTATCTGTCCGGTACGGCCAATACTGACTGTAAGGGGGAGATATAGCTCACACTTTATTATAGATGATACTAGTTGCCAAGTTTTTACTGATTTGTCATGGTATATGGCAGCAAGGGTATCACATACACGTTTTATTATCAATTATACTTGAATCAAGCAGTCCTCCTATATAGCTATGGAACAGGAGGAGAGGCGGGAAACACCTCCGGTACCCGGGGAGGGCACTGGCTCTATGACAGTACCTGCCAACTGCCAAACTACCGCCCGCTTAAAACAGGACCTGTAAAACTTCCGCCCCTCATGAATGCAGAGGACCGCCCCCTGATTCCATACAGAGAAGCCACCGCCCCTGTTATTTCAGGGACCCCTGTACCACCACCTTTATTCCCTGATGTAAATAGTGCAGTAGACATGAATGATAATTGTTCTCTTTACATTTTATCATTTACACCTTGCTGAGACCCAACTACTGCCCCTTAGTCTACAGTAACCACCCCCCTTTTTTTAGGGTGCTGAGAGTCACCACCCTCTCATTTTTGAGATCCACCGCTACCGCTTCCGTGGGCCGTTTGGCAGTGGGTAGCAATTCAAACCTGAGTGCCCTCCCCGGGCTCCGGTAGTTCAAACTCTCATCCTGCTTTACATAACCTAAGCTGGGACTCCACTACCCGATTTTCTCATCTGATCGGACCTATTTTCACGAATCGGACCCAAATAGATTGTCAATAATATATAAACAAACCTGTAAACATAGGCTTGTTTATATTTACATCTGTTTGTGAGAATGGTTCAGATGTGACAATAAATCGGGTTGTGTAGTCCCAGCTACAAGGCACAACAATAACACCGAATTCGGGCAGACAGAATCATGCATGAATTGGGTTTGTATAATCATAATGGGTGAACTAGCCATGCGGCGGTGGAGACGTTAAATCACGCTGCATTGAGAACTGGCTGGTAAAAGTTGATCAACTATACCGGAGTCGGGGTAATTGGGTGGTCGATCATTCTTCTATTGGTGGTTAGGTAAAAAAAAAAAGGTGTGTTTCAGGTTAAATGGTCTGAAAATCTAGGGTAGGTAGGTCGGATTTTTTTTTTTTTTAGTTTTTTTCTTTTTCACTTTGGCCTGAGAAGTACCCAGAAATCGACTCATGAACTTCAATGCCTAATCGCCCACGACTGCCTAGACTCGTGAACTATCAGATCGACCCTTAAATAGCCCCAAAATGACCTATGATATAAATATTTTTTCAAAATTGCATAAAAATGTCTAGGGTCGGCCCTGTTTTGCTGGGTAGGGTCGGGTAACCTGAAACACACCTTTTTTCTATTTGGCCTTATGTAATGGGGATGGATCCCTAAATCTGACATGCCGACATGGCCTTTTTTTATGCGACATGGAGCTTAGTGAAATGGGGGGACATAAGTAACATGAAATCGGGTATTTCTTGAAATCGACATGGGACATGGAGATTTTAAGTGACATGGCATGGCCATTTCTTGAATTCGACATGACACTACATGCGACATAGGGACAATATGGCACAAAATGTGTTTAGTTGTTGTTAGGCCTACTGCATGTGTGAGGTACCGTGAAACTATCACTTCCTGCGGAGAGGACCATTTCTCACTCAGGAGTCTCGTTACATTCTCACGTGAACGACGTCATTGGTGCGAGATCTAAACGATGGATACTCACAATACTCCCCACAACACAATACATGCATCTTGTTAGTGACACCCCAATTAACCTCCCCACCCCCTCCCAAAAATGAACAAATGACATAAGCGAAAACTTGTTAAAAGAAAGAGGAGGGTGACATTTGCAGGCAGCGTCCATTTTGTGTGGGGTTCTCCATGTTGACAGCACGGCGTCCCCAGATGAAGATCCATGGGGGAATCCTCTTAGGGTGTTGGCGGACAGAGTGGTCGGGCGGGGAGCATACATTAATTATGAGGCCGTTTAGGGGAGCATCCTTTTGTGAGTGGAACAGCTCCGAGTGGCTCAATAAGGACACAATTTACGCCTAATTCAGGGCGAGCAGCTCACAGAGCAGCTCACAGAGCAGCTCACAGAGCAGCTCACAGAGCAGCTCACAGAGCAGCTCACAGAGCAGCTCACAGAGCAGCTCACAGAGCAGCTCACAGAGCAGCTCACAGAGCAGCTCACAGAGCAGCTCACAGAGCAGCTCACACAGCAGCTCACACAGCAGCTCACACAGCAGCTCACAGAGCAGCACACACAGCAGCTCACACAGCAGCTCACACAGCAGCTCACAGAGCAGCTCACGGAGCAGCTCACAGAGCAGCTCACAGAGCAGCTCACAGAGCAGCTCACGGAGCAGCTCACAGAGCAGCTCACGGAGCAGCTCACAGAGCAGCTCACAGAGCAGCTCACGGAGCAGCTCACAGAGCAGCTCACGGAGCAGCTCACAGAGCAGCTCACAGAGCAGCTCACAGAGCAGCTCACGGAGCAGCTCACAGAGCAGCTCACGGAGCAGCTCGGGGGTAATGAGTGGGGGTAGGTGAGTGATGGGGGGGGGTGGGGGGGGGGGGGTTGAGGGGCTCTAGGGAATAGCAATGGGAACTAACTCGGTATTGGGGAGCAACACAGGGGGGGGGGACTAGCTGCTCAGGGTGGAGAGAGCAGCTCATGCATGGCTCCTGGTGGGCAATGCTCCCCCCGTTTTTGTTTTTTTAATACAAAATTCACCTTTTGTTTAATTCAAAAATTTCAGAAGTTGGGAAGGAAGCATTTTCCAATAGCGCTCCCTTCTTTTCAAAATCCTGTATCCGCCACTAGTGAGGAAGAAGCTCATAGCGGGGAAGCAGCTCAGGGCGAGGGCAACTTATGGTGGGGGAGCAGCACTTGGTGAGGGGAGCAGCTCATGGTGAGGGGAGCAGCTCAGGGCGAGGGGAGCAGCTCATGGCGAGGGGGGGGGGCAGCTCAGGGTGAGGAGCAGCTTATGGTGGGCAGCATCTCATGGTGGGGGAGCAGGCCATAGTGGGGTCAGCTCATAGGGGGGAGCAGCTGAGGGTGGGGGAGCAGCTGAGGGTGGGTGAGCAGCTGAGGGGGGGGGGGGCAGCTGAGGGTGGGGGAGCAGCTGAGGGTGGGGGAGCAGCTCAGAGTGAGAGTGTTCTGAAATCTACTGTGTGACCACCCTATATAATAATACAACTATATGTCAATGGTTTATACCAAGTATCTCGTCTAATAGATAACTGGTGCTTTCCCATAAATGGGAAAAACAGAGAGAGATTTACAAGTCCTCGCATTTGCTATTTCAGCCCACAAACTAACCTGGGTACCTCCATTTTTCTGGACCATATTAACGTAGATAATTGCTTCCCGCCTCTTGCCTACCTAGCTTGTGTTTTGGTGGGACTATGAACCTGATGATAATTCCATTACACAGTTGCACTGCTATTTTTTATCACGTCCACACGGCTGGTCTACGTCTAACTGTTGTGTGGGATCCAGCTGTGGGCATTAGTCTCCCCTTACACCGTGACACCGTCCTGCAGTGTACAGAGTGTTTAATTAGTCTGTAACCTGGTGATCAGATGACGACCGCAGCCATTACAGACCTCCATAACAGGACTATTAGTCTGTGCGTTATAACAGACTTAAACCTTTAAGGACGGCATGATGTATTAATATATCGATCATAGCCTTGGTCATCTTGATGCATGAATGTAGCCCTGGTGAGTAACTCTCCAGCGCTGCATTCATGCATCATGCCAACCCTAAGGGATCGAGACGCTCCCGAAGGGTCGGCATGATGCACCAATGGAGCACCGGCGAGTTACTCGGCGGGGCTGCATTGGTGCATCATGACGACAAATGTCATCTTTTAGCGACATCCGTCGTTAAAGGGTTAAACACACAGAGTAACGTGTTATGTAGTAATGTGACATGACGGACGTAATGCCTGCAGAGTCACGTGACTTTCTGATGGCGTCCTGGGGAGGAGTGAAATCAAGACTTTATATTTAAAATGTGGGGCCAGATATTGAGACAGGGAGGCAGGAAAGTGAGGGGAGGGATGGAAGAGGGGATAGAAGGGACGGAGCAGGGAGGGGAGTCCCTACACTCTCCATTATACATGTACACAACCTGCGTTCCCCAAAACGTGGGGAAAGGGTATTTTCTCAGTCACTCCCAATGTCCCAGGAATTGAGAAAAAGGGGTCTTTTTTAAAAGAAAACTCCTTGGATTTTCGAAAAAGGGGGTTAATTTTAGAGGATTCTGAACATTCAAAGTGTATGTGTTGGGTGATTTTTTAACCTAGACGATAGGGTTTATCCTTTCAAATATGGATCCTTGCCAAATCATGAATACACAGAACTTTACATCATATTTGAATACATGTATAACACATCATTTCAGAAAGGGAATCTATTGACAAAATGTCAGTGTTTTGTCGAAAAAGGGTGTTTTCTTTACCTCAAAAAGTCAGCGTTTTTCCACAAAAAGGGGTATTTTTCTGTCTTAAAGTCAGTGGGAATAGGGGTATTTTTGTGAAGAGGGAACGCAGGTTGTGTACATGTACCATGGACGGAGCAGGGAGGGGAGTTGCAACCTACCCCGTGCACACCATGCATGTGAGGAATGTGGCAATTGAAAACATTCACCCAAAGATATTTATTTCTTCTCAAAATTCATTAAAAAAATATAAATCTTCATAAAGAATGACTATATATCTGCGTATACAGAACATGGCATACTTAGTATATGTCACAATGAAATAAGGTAGCTGCCTCATATGAAAATAAAGCTCAGATGAAGTCTATAACGTTGGGGGATAGGTAAACGTGCATAAGTGGCCCAGGGTGTCCCCATTCTCCACTCAGAGCCAGGTTGTCCCTTAGAAATAAAGTTTGATATAGCTAGGACGCTAAAAGTAGGTCTATTCGCCACACACCTGCATTTTGACACAGCGGTCATATTCCACAGGTAAATAAAGAAATCAGCCCTTATTGTGAGGCTCCAAGAGTCAGTTAACCTATTTATAGTGCCTCCCCTCTCCAGTTACCACTACACAAAGAACTCACCGCCAGAAAAACAACTACAGTTTCCTCACGTTAACTGTAAAATTACACCTTTCTGTGCGCCCTAAACCTAACCCCACCAGCGCAGATATAGGTTTCACCCCTGCCCCTCCCACCTCTCACTGTTTGACTGGGGGGTCCCGTTGCTTAGCCCCGCCCCCTGCTGCTAAGCCACGCCCCTTTAATCTAATTAGCAACAAAAATGACACATGTGGGTGGATCATCTTTCTGTGGGGACCCCGGGAGGGACATCTGCTCTGGCCGGGACCTCACAGCTCTGGGTGCCGGCAGGACAATGGGCTACGGCCGGTCTCCGCTGCCGCCTCCACACCTGTGAGTGGGGCTCGGGGGGGGGGGGGGGTACTCTCGCTCTATGACAGGATCCACCGACTACCAAAACTACCGCCCGCCAAAAAAAAACAGGAGCTGCCAAACCACCGCCCCTCATAAATGCAGAGGACCGTCCCATGATTCCTTACAGATAAGGCACTGCCCCTGTTATCTCAGGGACCTTGCATGTAAAACGACCTCAATTTCCTGATGCATATAGTACTCAGTACACATGGATAATGATTTTCTTCCCTCCAAAGCCTGGATCCGCCACAGCCCTCCTCTAGAGCTCCCCCCCCCCCTCCCCATTTTCGAAGGTGCTGAGAGACACTTCCCCCTTGTAAAATAGGAAAGAGTAAGGCCAACTCGAAGTGCAGTATAGTTCTGATTATATTTTCGAAGGTGCTGAGAGACACTTCCGGGACTTCCCCCTTGTAAAATAGGAAAGAGTAAGGCCAACTCGAAGTGCAGTATAGTTCTGATTAGGTTCCAGTGTAAAATAGGAAAGAGTAAGGCCAACTCGAAGTGCAGTATAGTTCTGATTATATTTCCAACATCACACAGTATATATGCAATTACATCGAAGTACATGCAGCAGCCTCAGTGTGGCTGCTGCTGACCCTTGACCAATCAGCAGTACCCCTGCTACCCCCTCCCCTCTGCCAAGAGCTGCTCATGAGCTCTCCCCCTGGTGGTCAGTGCATCATCCTGAGCATGCACAATTATAGGCATGCTCACTGACCACCATCACCAGCTCAGCATATACACATAGATCTATGTATATATGCCTCTTCCACCTCCTCCCTTGCACACACATCCACATACATGTATTTACCTTTCCCCCTAACTCTATACAGGAGGATCATATTCTACACCCTGATTCTGAGACCACCGCCCCGCCACCGCCACCCCTTCTCAAGGTCATTTGGCAGTGAATATCCATTTTAGACCTGAGTACCCCCCCCCCCCCGGTCCGTAGTGGAAGGTGTGACACCTGTGTTTGGGAGGTGTGGGAGGTGTGAGGGGACGACCTACCTGACGTGCTGACCCACCTGTAGGCGTCAGATGCCGCACCAGATAACACAGATGCAACCCCCAGGGGGCCACAGAGTGCTTTAATATCCTTAATGTACCATATACCAGGGGTGGATACAGGATTCTGGAAGGGGGAAAGATTCTCCCTAGGCCTTCCCAACTTTTGAGCCAAATTTCACATTAAAAAGGTGTTCATTTTGCCCAAGAGCGGGTGGCCGCTTCCCCTTTAAATTGGCCACTGCATGTCTTTACCGTTATGATAGCTGCATGCGGCCCTGCTGAGTCTACTTACCAGTGCTGCATTCATGCATCATGACCACCCTTTGGGGATGTATCAACCTCATAGGGCTGGCATAATGGTGAATGCAGCACTGGGAATTTATTTACCACGGCTGCATTTATGCATCATAAAGATATAGGGTATTATGTGCATCAAATCACAATAGTATATGCGGCCCTTAAAGGGTTATAGGGTTAAGGTGTGGGTGGGAAGGAATGTGGCGTGTCTCTGTGTCATGTATATGTTGTAGATCTAATCCGGGATCTAATCCCGCCCAGCGGTTTGTACACTCTGTATAGGTTAGCACCTGCACCCTCATGTATCTCTCCTCATCTAAGTTCTCTGCTTCCTGCTTATTCTTCCAGGTGTGTCTACAGTTTCTCTCTTTGGTACAAATATACGTGATAAGGACACTACTGGTATAACATAGCACACAGTGTCAAGGTTTGAATTAACTTATTTTTAATCCATATAACATTTCGCGCAGAACACTACACAGAGAAAAAGTTCTGTGTATCGGTGTATGCCTCAGGGCTGCGGGCTAAACGCATCGCATCAGGTGTAACTGTCAATTCATTGCCAGATTTCTCAAACATGTGATAAAATTATAAATATCAAAAATTGAAATGAGGTTTTAGCATAGCTACTCCTTTAACATTCTTTGTAAACACAAATGGAATGTAGGATGTGAAAGAGGATGTAATAAGCTTTAATATGATACCAAACAGAAATTATTTTCATCAATTTTGAGTAATGTTTTTTTGTTCAGCCCAGTGGTTTAGGTGCTCTGGCCGCTACAGCGGCCTGCTGGCGGTGGGAGGGTGAAGTTTTAATCTAACACGAGCTCCCGGACATCTAGGGTTTACCCGAGATGCCATATTAGCTGTGGTATACTCAGCTACTACTGGGGGTCTAGATAGAGGGGTCCCCATGTCACACGTCGATTTTAAGAAATGTCCATGTCATGTCACTTAAAATCCTCATGTCCCATGTCACCTCTAATAACCTCCCATGTCCCATGTCGATTTTTAAGAAACATCCTATATGTCATTTCACTTAGGTTTTCCCTTATGCATGATTCATCACTAAGGGAGTGCTCAATTTTTAACAACAGGGGGGGTGGTGGATTTGGGGGGGGGGGTAAAAAATTTGGACCCCTTGACCAGAAGGGGGTAAAAAATGTAGACCCCTCTTGGGGGGGTCAAAAAAATTCAACCTGTTTTGAGGGAAAAAGCCCGCACGTTACTATGCTACAAAGAGGCGTGAACGCACGCGATTTTCGGCTGCCGGGGGGGGGGGGGGTAAAAAATGTTGAACCTTCTAGGGTGGGTGAAGAAATGTCATGCGCTCCGCGCGAAATCTCACCGCCCCCCCCCCCCTGTTGTTAAAAAATGAGCACTCCCTAAGCTCCATGTCGCATATCGATTTTAAGAGAAGGCCATGTCGCCATGTCTATACTAGATAAACTCCGAAATATCATAAGACCTTTGTCTTTTTAAATCACTCGACTTTTACACTGACTTTTCTAGATTCTTCCTTGTCCGTCTAATTGACGCCAGCCTCGTTGTGACGGTTGTCATGGCGACCAGCGGGGGTTCCGCTGGTTCCCGGCACGCTGACAGGCTTTGTACAGACTGACAAAAGGCAACAAGCAGCGGCACAAAAGAGATGTTCACGCCCTCAGCTGATACAACCCTATCTCTGCTGCCCAGCCCCTTGGATGATTAGCTTTTTTGTCATCCCCCCCTCCCCCCCCCCCCCTCCAAGTGTCCAGATCGGCTATCTGCCTCTCTCCGCTGGTGGTCCGCGGGCGGGACAACTCAATAATGACACACCGGAGACCAGCGAAACAATACAACTTGGTTGTTGCTGCAGGGGGAAAAGGACAACCAATTGGGACTGAGAAAAGGGACAAGTACAACAGGAAAATGTATTTAAGTATACTAAACAAATCACTGTGGTCCCAGGGAGGATCCAGACACCATATAGAAGAGGCTGGTCCTGTGGCTGCAGGAAAGTCAAGCTAAGAATAATTGTGTTCAGTTTTTTTCAAAGGAGGTTTCTAACTTTTATTGCTCATATAAACATAGATAACGTGACCTACAGACCCCATCTTCTACCCCTATCCTGACGTCTCTATGGTCAATGATGGACATCTATCTGTCAAATGTACAAAATTTACCAAATCAGCCTAAAAAGAAAAAAATAGAAGAAAAGAAATTCGACCAATATACCCTATTTCCTTTGGCAATGTCTAGAGAATTGACCATACTTTCCATTATCATTATTTCTAGGGGATTGACTTACACAAAAAAACAGAGCACCGCGGTTTACATTGGTCCTTGCACGACCATCATGTCCTCTTCCTATTGCCCTCTACACCCTTTGCTTCCTGCAGGAATCCATGTGATATCAGCCGTCGTTGTTTTCTGTTGTCTGCCACAATATATAGAGAGTACTATTGCACAATATTTCAAGAACATATGACACATGAATTTTATCATATACCAAAAGTATGTTATCTCAGATATTGTATTGTAATCTCATTTATTTATACTGAAAAGCAGGTTGGTCAATGACCTGTGATCCACCTTACATACAGCTACACAGAGAAAAGAAACAGCGTTAAAAGGGAGTCCAGGTTGCCTCCAGACATGCCAGAGTCCAGGTCGCCTAAGGGAGCCTAGGTGACTCTCTGGCTGACATAAGGGAGTCACCTGGGGGAGTCATATGACCCAGATCTATATGATCCCCCAGGTCACTCCCTTAAGTCAGCCAGAGAGTCACTTAGACTCCTTTATGCGACCTGGGCTTCCCTAAAGAGGGGAGTCATTATGGAGGCAGCCTGGACTCCCTTTTGACGGTGTTTCTGTTCTCTGTGTACATACAGCCATAAGTTTCCTGGTATCAAATATGGTAATAATATATAGAAGTATGAGTACATTTAGGCATAGGCTTAGAGTCCTGACTTAGTTTAATAGAAAATATGTTAACTATAGAATGCAATATATTGAATAAGAGGCAGATGTTGATACCTCATGTAAGATGGAGTTTCCAATAATGGGACTGATGTTATAGTCCAGGTCAAATGGTGGTCAGCCAAATATTTAACAGTAGTCATGTTAAGTTTCTGGTTTTAGTAAATAAACTATGTACACTGTCAGAAGTAACTGTAGCTGCACAGCGAGTTATACTGTGGAACCAAAAATACCTCCTTTTATACTGTAGTTCTACAGTATAACTATAACTCGCTGTGCAGCTACAGTTACTTCTGACAGTGTATGGTTGGCAAAGTCCCTTCAATTCCTGCGCTGGGAGGGCTGTGGGTGGCCGTGGTGAGAGTGAGAGGCTGAGTTAATTCTCCACACCTCGTCCTACAGATAAAAATGTCACACGCTGGGAACAAGTTATCGTACACATCACCGGCCCCCAGCCTCGGGGGATCACACCCCCCCCCCCTCAATCTGACGCAGCCTCAATTTGTCATTTCTGTGTACGACATCGATTTGAGAGATAACCGATCTTGTTCTTTGGACACGCCGGGAGCACACTCTCACACCGGAACACGCGTTAGAGGGAGGGGGGAATGGACAGTATAGTACCAAGGGAGTGCTCATTTTTCAACAGGGGTGGATATTCGTTTCATATAAGGGGTTCAACCCCCCCCCCTTCTTTTTATTATCTTCTTCTTCTTTTTGCTAAAAATGGATCAAAAGTTCTTGCCCCCTCCTTCAAGGGATCCAGATTGTTGTGCGCCCCCCCCCCCCAAAAAAGAAAAACAACTATATATATAAACGATTCCCCCACCCCCTTGTTAGATAATGACCACTCACTATTAAAGGTGCGATGAGACAAGCCTGTTTTTTGTTTTTTTTACTACCATATGAACATCGGGCTGGACATATCATCCAGAAATAATGGACTAGACAATTTTTTAAACAATTTATGAAAAACCGTTTGTACATGTTTATACTCTTATAAGGTCAAACATTGACTTTTCAAGGCCGCATCGTGCTTTAATGGGTTATCTCCTTTGTTATCGTGATGCAAGAATGCAGGCCGATTATGTAAATCTCCAGCACTGTATTCATGCACCATGCCAACCATACTATAGTATATATGTACAGGGTTTGTTCATTTCAGAATGGTCCTGTTCATACATGAACGCATTAGGCTATGAGGGGCGCCATCTTGGCCAAGAGCAATGCATTGTGGTTAGGCCCCCGACACCAGAGCAGTGCATCATGGGTGAATTTCTTATCAGCACCTTTGTTCTAAGCATGAGGGTAGGGGATTAGCCTGATAAGGAGATGGGGTTTAGCCCCCCGACTACCTGAGGTACCAGGATCCGCTAGTCCTGTATAGGCGTCTAGCCAGTTGCATTATCAACCAACGAGAAAATTCCCTGGCCTTCACTGCGGAATTCTTAGGGGGCATTATGTAACAGCCCGTACCCATTGTGATTGCTGTATCAGTGCTTATCTCGCTGGTTACCAGATCAAGCAATGGTGCCCCTACTAAGAAACCTGCAACATCGGTATATTAAACGTGCACTATGCTGCCCTTTCAGGGTTAACCCCATCGTTCTCCCTGTTCACAGCTCCTCCTTCCCACCAGTGACCTTATTCACTATAGCATCATAAAGTATGGCCGTGTCTGGGAACCATCAGGAAACACTAGTCCTCCATGTGTTAAGTAACATTTAATACAGACAAATGACGAGCTAGGTGTGGGTGGCGGAGGGATACACTGCCGCTGACCCGTGTCCTCACTCTGGGACTACTTACTGCGTCTCTAACCAGCTCCGTCCGACAACAACATAACTCCTGTCTGAGGCTGACTGTGGTGGTCTACAACCAGGCTGGGTGCCGTCACTACCCCAGTGGTGCCCACCCAGGGTTCCCAGTGGGACCAGTCCCTGGGGATCAGTCAATGGGCAGGTCCAGATGGAGATGATATGGATTGAATCTGAAGGGAATGTGTCTTCACTCTTGTTGACAAACACTCAATCACACACAGATTTTGAAATTTGATTCAATATTTGATATTCCAATATACACATGTATCTGTGTTGTGTAAACTGGGTAGACATAAAAAGAAATGTAGAGGTAAGGGGGGGGGGGGGTGGCTGCTTGCACCAGATGACAAGAAACCCTTTGTCAGATAAGAATATGAATGAGAACTGTACTTGTAACGACCGTCAATTCTAGCGTATAAGCCGCGGCTTCTACACGAGTCAGGCTCCCGGCCCCCGCACTTCATGTCTGCCCTGACACCATCATCGTTAGAAAAAACGCGAATGTAGGGTATTAATGTTTCCATCTTTCAATGTCATCGTTTTATCAAAAATAGGGGTCCTTTTTCATAGAAAAATGTGTGAAAATAGAAAATAGGGGGGTGTTTTTCAACTGAGAAATTTATAAAGATTACTCGGAATAGGCTAGAGGTCTGGACATATATTTGTAGGCCTACCAAATTATACAATTGGATGGGAATTAAATTGGAATGATATTATATTATACTGTTCATGTTTTGCTTACACAATTGAGTCCCTAATGATGACACCATTTTATATCTCAGTCAGAGCTCAGCGGCAGCAGCGGCGTTAGATTGACAGCGGCTCCAGTGTAGGGTCAGGCTCAGCTTTCTTTTTGTACCAAATAAGCCTTTATAGGGTGTGGCTTGTATGATAGTTTTTATAAGTATACTACAGTACCAAATTAATCATTTTCAGACTCCCTCTGCGGCTTGTATACTCTGTTAAAGTTAGGGGTGCGGCTTATACCTGTGAGTGAGTGGCGCCCCCTGGCGGTACCTGCGGGCGGCGTCCCCGGGGGCTGCCCACTTCCGGCCCGTCACGCCCCGCACCTGGAGGACGGGGTGAGAGGGGAGCGGGGGGGGAGCGGGGGGGGGGGGTTGTTTGATCCTGTATGGATGTAACCAGACACAGACGCAGCAGGCCACACATATAGTATAGATCTGGAGAGTGAGAAAGAGAGAGAGGGACTCAGGGAGAGAGAGAGAGAGAGAGAGAGAGAGAGAGAGAGAGAGAGAGAGAGAGAGAGAGAGAGAGGAGGGAGGTAGGGACGGAGGGACGGGGGGACGGAGGGAGGGAGGGAGGGGGAGAGGGAGGGAGGGAAGGAAGGAGGGAGGGAGGGAGGGAGAGAGAGGAAGAGAGAGAGAGAGAGAGAGAGAGAGAGAGAGAGAGAGAGGAGGGAGGTAAGGACGGAGGGACGGAGGGACGGAGGGACGGAGGGAAGGAAGGAGGGAGGGAGGGAGGGACGGAGGGAGGGGGGGAGGGGGAGAGAGAGAGGAAGAGAGAGAGGAGAGAGAGTGTGTGTGTGTGTGTGTGTGTGTGTGTGTGTGTGTGTGAGAGAGAGAGAGAGAGAGAGAGAGAGAGAGAGAGAGAGGAGGGAGGTAGGGACGGAGGGACGGAGGGACGGAGGGAAGGAAGGAGGGAGGGAGGGAGGGGACGGAGGGAGGGGGGGAGGGGGAGAGAGAGAGGAAGAGAGAGAGGAGGGAGACAGGCAGGCAGGCAGGCAGACGGACAGAGGAGGCATGCAAAGGCAGGAGCACATAGAGAGCGGAGAGTAGAAGACCATGGAGGAAGAGGACCGGTTGACAGTCAGAGACATAGGTACACTGCAGTCATATTATCGTCAAGAAAGCAATGGGTCTGGGCAATGGTCCTACCGTAGAATGTTCACATTTAGTATAGATAAACATGAAGTATTCCCCCACACATACAAACAATGTATAACAGAGTGAGACCAGGTATCAGGTACATCCCCCACAGGTGGAGTCGGCGCTGGTTCCAGCTGAGTGGCAGCCCAGCACTGCACCATCAGCCTCCCGCCAGGTACCAGCAGTCCTGTCACTCACCCCACCACGTGGTATCACATCAACATGCTCTATTATCGCCCATCACACCAACATGCTGTATTATCGCCCAACATGCTGTTATACCCTCTTATCACACTCACATGGCGCTCACAGGCCGCTATCAGATGTTATCAGGGAGCCTTTTTTAATAAACATCTGAGGGCTGGGTTTGATATTGCAGTAATCGTTCTCATGGTAAACAGTTGCAGCCTGTCCGATCAGTCTGTTTGCCAAAACTTATGGACAGCCATCTTGGTAAATGAGGACAATGGCTTATGCTAAAATCCCACTGAGGTGTACACCATATTGTTATACATGTTCAGGCGGGGGGGGGGGGGGGGAGGATAGGGGTAGGGGCAATATTGCAATGACTACACTGTCCTGGAAGTGTTTAGGAATGAGACGTGTTTAGCATCTCCATGTGTTTAGAATGTGTTTCATTTCTAATCACTTTGCATTTTTTGTGTTTAAACCCTAAGCACATAGGGGTTCTAAACACTATGATGGACTTTTTCTAGCTTCTAAACACCATAGTGTTTAGATATATCCCCTCCAACCCCTGCTGCCTCCTCCCACCTCAGTGGTAACCTAGGTAACCAATGAGCTTAATGTTGTTGTTTCATTTCTGGGTGTCACTTCCTGGGACCTGCCAGGGATAATCCCATTGGGGACACTGGGGTCAGGCTGAGTTATGTTTATTCACTGGTGTCAGGTTACATATATGCATCATGAAGATCTCCACCTGCCACATGTGCTAAAGTTCTGGTCACTCTTGAAGAAGACTTCAAACAGAAAAGAAGGGAGGCCTCCATGCACTGGACTTTGCAATTTCCATAGGAGCTGCCATGAATTAGGTAAGGTTCTATGGAAGATCTAATTCTGTATTGAAACCACAGAATCCAATAAGATAGCATACTAATTATCTGGTTGCAGCTGAGGGTATTCTCATCTAGCACTGGAGTATGGTTTGATAGTTAACTACTACATCAAAATAGCAGTAGTCTGACTTTGTTCTATTGGACACTGTATAACAATTGAATATCTTACTTCTCTTCCCCAGGTTGCTGTTGCTGAGATGAATCTAAAATTACAGAGGATAAATTGAACTACTCTATATCAACTTGAGCATAAAGGGACCTAAGGAAGAGGAATATATTATCATTAATTGATGCTAGCCCAAGCCCCAAATAAAGTTGAAACACCTAAACACATGATATCTAAACACAATGATAATCTAAACACTTTGGAACCTAAACACCAGCATTTTCTAAACACTTCATGTCTAAACACCTGGATTTCTAAACATGTTTAGCCCTAAACATGTTTCCAAAAGTGGGACAGCGAAGTGCTTAGGAAAGTGTTTAGAATCTAAACACTTGCCCTGAGAGTGTATATTTTACGAAATTTCTGTACTTTACACAAAGAAGAGGAAGGGAGTCCAGCTTGCCTCCATAATGACTCCCCTCTTTGGGGGAGCCCAGGCTGAATACTAGTAAGAGAGCCTAGGTGACTCTCTAACTGACCTAATTGAGTCATCTAGCAGAGTCACATAGCCACCTGGCTCACCTAAGGGAGTCACATAAGGACCTGGGTTCCCCTAAAGAGGGGAGTCATTATGGAGGCAGCCTATACTCCCTTTAGACTCTGTTTCTTTTCTCTGTGTATCAGAACTGTGGCCCATTCTTCCTGAAGAAGTTGAGTTCCTGAAACATCAGAAATGCTTATTATATTACCTCAGAAATAAGCGAAACGTTGTTTTTTGTCTGATCAACTGCCCATAACACAAGTATACAGTTGAATCAGCTCCCCTTCACCAGATGACGGTTGACTTGAGGGTTGAGTTCTGTGGGTGGGCCAACATCGGCCCCTCAAACCGCCTGCCAGAAACTTTGACTTTGTGAAATAATTCGGTGTCCAATCAATCTACCAACCCCACACCACTGTCAAATGTCACGATAACACAGACCAGCCTGAGTACTGCTGGTGTGTGATATAAAATAGAGATAAAGGGACAAAAACTGAGAGGAATTATGATGCACAGGTTGTGAGGTGGAGAGGTCAGGATGGCATCGTTTAAGCTGTGTACATTTATTTGTGTTTTGTTCAGGAGATGATCTGTAAAGAAAATGACGTTCATCTAACATTGATGAAAACTGAATTGGGGTTAATTGGTATCAAATGACAAAGATATTACACCGTTGGCACAACAATATTTTTGGAGGTCCTTTTCCTGTTTTCATTTTTTAGATCTTTATCATTGAAAGCATCATACGCAAGCTCTTCTGTTTTACGTTGAAGCAACATGACTGTTTCAACGTTGATATGAGATTCCTGGTACTAATAACGCAAGTCCAATTTTGTTTTATTCTTCATTTTCTGAATGTGCAGGGCAGCTGTTCTTCAAGCTCTAAGTTAAACACCATTAAGTTGAACCAACATATTTCAATGTTGATATGCTATTCTGAACATATATATATATACTGTTATTTTAATGTCGTCTTCTATGTTTGATATATTCAACATCATTTAACATAATGCCAGGAACAATGTTGAAATAATGATAATAATATCCTCATTTTCGACCTTGTACCAATGTTGTTACTCTTGCGTCAAGTGGCATTTCTAACGTTGTTGTAACGTCAATTCCTGGCGGGCAGCTGTTGGCTCCGTGGTGGGTCCTTTTTAGCGGATGGTAGCGGTGTGAGTGTCATTTATATCCATTTAATGTTACAACAGTGTGTAGGGGTGCAGCTGATGCTTGTAGTTAGTATCTGGTGTACTGTGCTGTATGTCACAGTGTATCAGCAACATGCTGTACTACTGCATGATGTATCACTGATAGATGTACGGCTGATGTTTCATCTCTTTTGAGATTCAAGATTTCCTATGCTAAAGTACTGGCATCGTCCTATTCAATGCCCCCATTGAATAATATACCGTATCCAATAGTCTTCAAATACCAAAGTTACACACCAGTCCAAGGCACCACCCCGGGCTATCTAACCCATCTCTTACATCGGCCTGTTATATAACCTACACTGGGGCCCTGCACCTCTCCTTGTCTCATTGTCCTGGTCGCCACAGACGCTCTGGGTGTCAGGTTCCACGTCCCAGGCTGGGAGCCTCTGAGAGGGTGGTGCCTTATAGTGACACTGAGAAAGTTGCACGCTATGTTGACACCATCTCTGGAGGCTCTTTCAGAACAGACCCGTCATCAGTCATCATATTGCGAATTTCGTCAATATTGCAATATTTTCAATTGACGAGGGTATTTGTAACTGGCAAAATGTGGTATTTACATTAATTTTCTATAGATTTGTATAGGAAATCTTTTAAAAGAAATTTTACTAGTGGTCGTCAAACAGGTTTCGTCACCAGTTCCCCACGACCACGTCAATTGTTCTGAATGAGCCTCCAGACATGTTTGTCGTGTTTCACTCGTGGGGCTGTGCGGCGTCCCACTCAGCCTCTGGTATTCTGGGATATGGCGCCAGCCCCCACCCATGAAATACGGCAGAGACGGTATCAATGGGTGTTAGGATTGGTCCATGTATTCCTGACGACGAGACTCCTTATCATTGGTCTAAACTGTATTCTGCTAGACCCCTAAATACTGTATAACGTTGAAGGGAAGCTTCTACCAAGCCAAAAGGTGTTTTCGCAGTGTTATAATGAAAAGAGGGAACATGCATTAGGGGGATACCACTGGTATTGTTATTGCTGAGTAAGTACATGTATATGTTTTGAATTTTTGTCCCTCCCTAAAGAGGGTTTTAGAAAAAAAATTGTCACATGTTCATGTACTAGTATATGGATAGTTACATCAAGAAATGCATGCATGCGGACACCCCATATATAGCTACAGACCACAGCTACAAAAATACATTTTACAGAAGAACAGATGTCAAACTCAGAAAGAGGTGTATTCATGCGCATCTTCTTGGGGAACCACTGTTTCATTGTAGTAATAAACCTAAGTATACCCGCCCCCTATAACATTCATGGTACCAGCAAAATGTAAATCAATACAAATTACGATTGAAACATGATTACAGTAGTCAGAATCGTGGAATGTGGTCACTCACACGCTGCATACAGAGAATGGACTCGGGTATGTACGCTCATTTATTCCAGAAATTGACCCCCCCCCCCACCCACCCCTAAAGTTCCTAAAGTAAACATTAAGATAAAGGGTTTATGTACGCAAAGATTTTCAGAAAATACACCCCCCACCCCACCTCCCTTCGTGCGTATACATACTTCATGGAAGCCCACCTCCGGTATAGTTCTCTATGAGGCAGACCACGTGCTATATTCACGGTTCACACAATGTTTGTAGCAGCAGTTGTCTATTATAGAGAAGCCCAATCTGCACAGCCCCCCGGGGGGGGGGGGCACTCAATTTTTTTGACACGGCTGTGCGGCTGGCCTTTTTACAACCCTTACCCTTGGTGAGGGGTATTTCGGTCAAATGTGACCCTTGCTGAGGGGGGTTTTGGAGAAAAGTGACCCTTGCTGAGTGGGATTTTGGAAAATAGCAATTTTTCTCGAGGGGTCACCCTTGGTGAGAGGGATTTTGGCATGAAAACTCCGAAATATGACCCTTTTTGGGAGAAATCTTGGAAAAGTGACCCTTGGTGATGGGGATTTTGGCGAAAAGTTGATCCTTGGTGAGGGGGATTTTGGTGAAACGCAGACCCTTGGTGAGGAGGATTTTGCTCAAAAAGTGCCCTTCCCAGCCGCACACATGTGTATACAAAATATACCAAGTGCCCCCCCCCCCCCCCCCCCGGGGCACAGCCCTAGTATCCTAGTCCACACCGGAGGATACTGGAGGACTCATTCCCATCTAATCCCCATCCTGCCAACCCCCTGGATGCCCTATACAACACCCACCTCGTCCCCCTACTCAGACACAACCTACCCCGCGCCTCCCACCAGGTCCCGCACCGTTTTCTCACTGTGGAAATTGCTCCTCACCTCCAGAGAATTTCCCTCTCACCACGCGGCGACAACTTCCCGCCGATTCTCGTCGCCGGCGGTAATCTCGCACAGAGTGGGATTCCCCGCGATCCTCCCGGCGTCCCTAGGAGACGCTGATTCCTCCTCCTGTGTGTCCGGTAGGGGGTGCTGGTGGTCGTCGGCTGCGGGGGGGGGGCAGGTCTGTTCCGGGGGTCGTCGGCAAAAAGGTGTAGCACCCCAGCGGCGCAGTGGGCATGGTCTCGCTCAATCTCGCGAGAACGAGACAACCGCGGCGCTGAGCGATATTGGGTGGATATTACGGCTCAGTCCAATAAAGCGGTGAGTAGGGCCGCAGCCCGCACCAATAAACCACCCTGCCATGGCCGGGGGCCGCTAACGAGCACAAAAACCTGTGATTAATGTCGGCTCATTCCGGTCTCATCTCGGCCCCACTCGGAACGCCGTCCGCCATCTTGGTTAGGACTTTATTGGGCTCGATCAGGGCCCTTTGCCGGCCTTCACGGTGCTTCCCTTAGAGGCCAGGGAACCTGGATCATCACTATTTCATGTGAGTGAATTCAAAATGGCGGCCGAGTGCCTGATTCAATTTCCCAACGACCTCATTACTTAGTCTTATTGGACGCAGTTAATCCGTTATTCCGCGCCCTCCAAGCCCCAAACGAGGCTGCATGCTCTTTTAACGCGCCATCTTTCATTCCATCAGCGCGCGCCATTTTTCTTCATTTAGCTGAGTTCCTTTTCCCTCCCAACTCCTCACACCTAACACAGGAAGCAGAATAAAGTAGGCTGCAAACTCTGGCTGAAAGTAGCTAAATGTTTGTATAAATGGCCGATATATAACAGAAAACAAGGCAATTATCTAATAATAATCGGACTAATACATTGCTATAGTGAAACATGAAATAGGCCAACCCCAGGACCTATGACCAGCTACAGGCCTCTGTAGGCTGTCATATATTCTCAAACAATCCCAATAAAACAAATAGCAAAGAGGAATCACTGGTTTTATGTGGAATTATAGTTCTTAAAATGTATAAGATAGTAAGCCTATAGTCAAATCCAGTCAAGTGGATATTCTAACCAGGATTTGGTGCACGTGAATTAGAAACCTCCAAAGTAGGTCAACCAGACGCAGCTATATGGTCTGGGCTAAATATGGGGCGACTTGGAGGTGTAGATGGAGGTACAGAAGCCCGACATCCCCGTGTGAGTAGTATATGGTAATGTCGCCTTGTGCATGGCACTGACGGCACTGACGGCACTGACGGCACTGACCCATGTACTCATGTCATGTGCTACTGGCCTCCCGCGGTAGTAGGGTGTATTTAAAAATCGGCGGACACACACAATTAAAGTATTAAAATCGACCTGCAGATATCTTTCTCTGAGTCCTTATATCCATAAAAATTGACACGGCGACACGGCCTTTCTTGCTAAAAATCGACACGGCGAGACGGTCAAAAATACGAGTACCCATGTAGAGGCACATCTTAAAGTGGGCTCCTTCTCCTCTCTTCTATCCACCCTTTTGTTTGTCTGGTGCCCATATCCCAGTGGGCACAAAATTCAGCCCAACGTTGAATCAACATTGAATCAACATTGAATCAACATTGACAACCATTTAACAATGTTGATTCAATGTTCTGTGCCCACTGGGATGCGCGGACATAGGCACATGTTTATATCTGTAAAATTAATGTCTATTGTACCGTTCTTGCCGTGAATATGACCTTAGCTGTCGGAATGACAATTACTCACTCATTCTCAACCCTATAGCGGTCACAGTGGCGGATTTAGAGGAGGTGCGAGCCGCGCGCTCCTTTTTGCCTGTAGTTAAGAGTTTACGGTAATTGTTTTTGAGACCCAATTTTTTGGCCAGAAATAGGGGGTGCAGGGTTTTATCTGATTGGTTGATAATGCATCCAGCTACACGCTTATACAAAGGAGCTACCCACCCACCACCCCCACCCCCCCCCCCCCCCCCACCTGTATGAGCACCAGGTAATGGGGATGGATGGCTAAATTCGACACGCCGACATGGCCATTTCTTAAAATCGACATGCGACATGGAGGTTAGTGACATGAGGAAAAAAATAAATGACATCACATAGGGTGTTTCTTAATATCGACATGTGACAGGAGAGGTTCTTAAAGGCATAAGGGGGAACTCGGTAGTCAAATTACATGAGGATTGTGAAACCCCCCTTCCTCCTCTCAGAAGAAAAGAAATGTTGATCTCACAATTCTACAACCGCTCTAAAAAACTCAAAAAGTCTGAGAACCCGAGAACCCGAAATGATTTCCTCCCAACTTTCACTTTGAGGAGGCCAAAAAGTGAATTCTATAAACGTAGTCCCTTCTATAGGGGAGCTCAAGAATGGAACAAACTCCCACCTCATATTCAGATCTGTGATACGAGACCTAGCTTTAAGATACAATTGAAAAAATTTCTGGGCACCAACATCAAAAAACCTCTAAAGAAAAGAAAAAAGAAAAAGAAAGTATAGGTAAACCGGTCTGACTGTACCACCTGAACTCTGTCTGACTTCTATCTACCCGGATATACGAATTACTGTGATATTGTAACTGTGATAGCAGATTGCCCTTCCTGCCCTTGCTTGTTGTTCATAAATTGTATAAATAGTGTAAATCCTCACTGTAACATATCATGTACATGATGTAAATACCCAAGGTTGTTAGAGACTGCTTGCAGCGAAAACTGGACTTTCATACTCTGTTCACTTGTTATACCAACATGTCTTCATATATGAATGCCCGGACCAAAATGTATCTGCTGAAAATCATATCAATAAACCGTTATGATGGCATAACAAAAAAAAAAAAAAAGGCGACATGGGACATGGGGATTTAAGTGACATGCGACATGGGGACCCCCCAACCCCCCCCCCCCCCCTCCGAGCACCAGGTAGGATCCAGGTGAGTTGCTCCTGTGCGGCAGCAGAGGTCACAAGGTGAGACGTGCCTCCTCCAGGGCCTCCTAGGGGGCGCCACACGGCACCAGGGGGCAGTGCGGCAGGGGACGGCGCTATGAATGCTGGGAGGGACGCGGGGGGACGCAGCCACACCTGTGTGTCCCGTACACAGAAAAAATCCAGAGTCGGCAAACCTGGCACTGCCTTGTCAATTTGACAAGGAGAGGGGCTGGCAAGCAAAACTCTTCAGTAAGAAGACCCGTCTAGAGCTACCTGGCATATGCAAGCCCTAAACTTGTCTAGAAGTGATTCACCATTCTCCCTGCAGGTGACCATTACCTAGCATAAATATGTACCCTTGGGAACAAATTGATTAATTCCTATGTTGATATAATACTGAGTATTACAATACATATATGTTGATATGGAGGATTATGTGAAGTATCTAGGGAAAAGGTAAGATAATATAAAGAATGCATACTTTTGACAACATTTAAAAAATAGAGGACATGTGTAGAAGGAAGACACCTCTTTTGTGTCTTTCACCAGGGCACAAGTAGGTGCATGCACCTTATATTGGTATTATACACACACAAGCCTATAGTCCATAGCTGGAGAGTAGCCTAATCTCAGTAAAGACTTGGTGATACATTATGTGAATCCTTGGTGGCACTAGTGTATTAAATATCACCTCTATATGTGGTCATGTATTTAAACAAATTGATAAAATAATCTTGTCATCTGGAACCAGATCAAACTCATACATTTGAAACCCTAGACTTACCACCATTATGCAATGACCAGCACCAGCTGTGGCTAATCTAGGCCTGCATCAACTATCTTAGTTTGACGACCTTGACAAGTCTAGGGTCGTCTTGTGGGATGGTAACTTGGCAGGTTGTCAATTTGACGAGTTGAAGCTAGTTGATTCTATGCTGTTCACTTAGAAGACCCTAGGGTCGTCCTGTAGGACGACCTTACAGACTCCAGAGCTGTCCAGAGTTTTTCAGTGTATGTAGCTCGGGGAGGGTGTCAGAGGTCCCGGTGACCGCCTGGAGGGACGCATTGTGCGTCCTGACGGTACCCACCACTCCCCCACTACGGGGCGCCACTGTCTCCTATCACCTCTCTACTATAGACCAATGCAGCAAGAAATGTGACTTTTAAGAAAAGTTGTTGATAAAGTTTTAAAACATTTCTGAAGCACGACTGACCAATATATAACTATAACCTCAAGATCCTGCATTCTAATATATACTATGTGAACGATAATTATCCTGTTAATCGCCCCATATGAAATGTTTGCAAACGTAGTCATGACCGTCAGTGTTATAAGGATTCTGCTAAAACCAATGTAAACACAACTTTATTAGGAAAAATTCACCCTTTCTTGCTGCAATTGTCCATACAACCCTACCCCACCATACACCACACAGATTAGCGCCCTACAGGTGCATGGGGCCTAATCCCCTCCCCCTGCCCCCCCCCCCCTCTGCCTCTCCTAAACCCTTCTTAAACCAACCCCCACACACCGACCCCCGTGAAGACACAGTGGCGACATGCTGCGGCCATTGTAGGAACCACGATGCTAATCTCGCACCAACTCGCGTCAGATTCCCCGCCGTCCGCGGCGAGATCTGATTACGGAGCTGTCCGGAGATTACCGAAGTCAGCTTCGGCTTTAATCGGGACGGGGTGTCGCGGGTAAAGTTTCCCCTGCTATAACGGTGTTTGAGTACGTCATGTGGAGAGACGCTACGTCAGGTGGCTGACGGATAATGACGTATGTAATCCCCCATTGTTCTATGATAAACCCCACTGTT
Source organism: Harmothoe impar (assembly GCA_947462335.1). Classification (NCBI taxonomy): domain Eukaryota; kingdom Metazoa; phylum Annelida; class Polychaeta; order Phyllodocida; family Polynoidae; genus Harmothoe; species Harmothoe impar. Next base: position 7,077,352 of record OX381714.1, on the reverse strand, counting down.
GTGGTCATTGTATTGGGTTTAATTATTTGTTATAGGCATTGGGACAAGACTTGTGTAGCTTGCACCTGCCGCGGCTTTATGCTATCTGTACATCTCAGGGGGTATATGGGGTGCTGTACTGACTGGTTGGCCCCTGCTGTGGGCGATAAAAGAGGGAAACTTTTGAAATGTGCTTAAATCTACAGGTGAATGTCTAGATGACTGTCTACTAAGTATAACGTGTTATACCGCTTTTCACCTTTTATTGGTTATATGTTTGAACAGAAAAACAGTTTGTCAGAGTTCACCAAGATCTGAGTTGGATCGTTGTCATTGTAGACATACACTAACACCCACCGTTAGACCCTAGCCATTTCTTGTTAGTAAATGTTATGTGCACAAGCCCTTAGAGGACCAAGTGTAAAGTATCAGTATATTGTGTCTTTAAATAACTCCCGCTTTTTAGAATGCCCTGGCCTAGCGGATCTAGGATTTTGAAAATTGGGTCTTGCCTAAAGAGTTTTTGGGGAAAGTATAGATTGCAAAATGTGAATAAGGCCACTAAAAATATAGTTTTATTCATGGGCTTCAATGCATAGGACAATACATGCTTTTTGTGACTAAATTTACATTTTCTATATGATGCGCGCAGTGATGAGAAACCATTTTAGTGGCGCATCCAGGATTTGGAAAAGGAGGGGGCGCGCCCCCTTTATGCAGCAAAAGGATGGGGAGTATCCCCTATTTTTGTCCAAAATTGGGGTCTAAAAAAGACAATTAAACTCTTAACTACAGGCAAAAAAGAGGGGGCGCGCGTTCCCGCGCCCCCTCTCAATCCGCCACTGCATTTTTTTTGAGTGGCATAGAAATATGTCCATATTCTCTGAACATACCGGGTAGCCGGCAAATGCGGCCACAACATTCTCTATGACAGATGCAAACATAAAATGGCAGTCTACACCAATGGCAATCTTACATTAGCCAGTTATTAAATATATGTCTCACCCAAATATAGGATACACTAAAACGATTTTGATAACAATAATATCAGACTTCATGTATGCCCATTCTCAGATAAAGAGACTTTCCTCAATCCAGTTAAAATTATATAGATGGCGCTGCCCTTCCTGTACGGATGTGGCGTTTTTGCTGCTCGCCCCACAGTTAATGGTTTGAGGCTGATAGAGAGGAAACATATCGACCTTGTGCCGACATTAAACCCCAGCAGGTGAGAGACGCAGGGTTGGCATGATTCATTACACCTTAACAGTTACCGCCGCCGCACACTAGGCGGCGCCCCGGGTCGGGGGTCTGCTGGTCAGCAGGGCACCAGCGACCGCCGCCCGTCCTTTAACCCTGCAGCCCGGAGCTGGTTGCCGGCCCGCTCCCCGGGGGCCCATTAGCCGCTGGTACCGGGCCCGGCAACCCGCACCTCCAGCTACCAGCGAAACGCAGCGGCCCCGGGATCCAATCCTGCGTCGCTGCCCGGCGGGGGGTGGCCGCCACTAGCACCACATTCCCTCCCAGCGGCAGCTCCCTTACCTCCCCACCTCTCCCCCCCCCCCGTACACAAATCCGCTACTAGCGCCACATTCCCTCCTAGCGGCCAACCCCCCCCCCCCCCCACCTATAAAAAGCCCCCCGCACACAAAGCTCGACGCGCGTCCCGCCGCGCCGCCGCGACCCCCGCTACATTTCCCCACCGGAAATGAACTCCAATGAATCTCGGCGCACTTCCGGCGGCGCATGCGTGCCGGGAGCGGCGCGGTGGTCAGGGAGGCGGCCTCTGGTGGGGGAATTCAGAACGAGGCGCCGTAATGAACCCTGGGAAGGGTCTTTATGAAATATAAGCGGCCTTGTATTGTGATTTCTCTTTTTGTCCAGTTTCTTTCTGTCCGGTGCAGGAATGGCTGAGGAGGGGGGGGGTCGGAGCGGGGGGGGGGGGGGGGGGGGGTGTTGGAGGGGTGTGATCAAGGACCACTGCGTCCACCATTAATCACGTGACCGGTTATTGTCAGATGTCACCACAGGTCCCTCACTGACACGTAACATAGGTACATTGGGCCATCATTGGGCCAATATACCACTTAAAAATGGGCCAATATTGGCATTTTGATATTGGCCCACCGCTGGTTTGACCGCTGGTCCTGTAATGGCCCATGCTCGGAAAAAGGGATATTGATTTCATATTGGCCCAATGGTGGGCCAACATTAAAATGTTTTTACATCATTCCAAAGTTACAAATTAAACATCGGGGCAACCTTGAAATACATATGTGGCTCCAACATATAATTCTCAATATAGGACAACTGCAACAATCACTAATATTGAACAATACTATTTTTATGTGTATATTTGAATGTACAAACACATTTAAGACATGACTGTCAAGTATCATCAGTTTAGAAAAAGCCATTTCTGTCTTTTTAATCCATCTTGATCTCTATCCCAAATTGGTTAGACACCATACAAACTGTATTACTATGATTTAGGACTTATCTAACTCCATTACCCACACATGAGGTGTCTTCAAGTTCCTTTTGACAAATTCCCACTGATGTCATGCAGTAAATGGCACTTTTAGATATCAAATTTCATCTATAATCTTCCTCTGACCTTTAACCATGTAGAGCACACTGGGGATCACATTTATAACCCAATATGATGGCAAAGTTGGAGCCATTCTGTAAGATATTCTTCAGGCAACATTGAATCCCCCTGGTGTAGATCACAGCCAATATTGGACAAGTGCAGTTAGAATTTATGTTGGTCCAACATCAGAAATAATATGATGGCCCTGAAATGTTCCAACACTGGGCCAACACTGGGTCAATATCAGCAATATCAAGCATGGGCCAGCTCTGGGCCAGCGGTCAACCCAGCAATGGCCCATTATAGGAATTGCCAATGGTGGGCCATCATTGTTATTTGTATGTTGAACCAATTTGTGCATTACCTACGATGGGCCATGGTTGGTATAACGATTGCGATGGAGTCGATCATTGTCGACATTGGCCCAATATACCCTTGCTACCTGGGACACTGTCAGCCACCTCAACCCTGCACACCTCTGGGACTGCAGTCATAGAGCGCCGCTCAACCTGAATGTGTCACCTGCAAATATACACTGTAAAAAATGTGTGTTACAGGAACATGCATACAGAGTAAGACACATATATTTTTAACACACTTTTTAGAGTGTAACCGTGTAAGTCCAATGTCTGTTGTAATGTATAACTATAAATATGTACATGTATAGATAAACGTGCCTCTACATGGGTACCCAAATATATGACCGTGTCGCCATGTCGATTTTTAGCAGATGGACAGTGTCATCGTGTCGATTTTTAGATATATAAGAACTTAGAGAAAAATCCCTGTGGGTCGATTTTTAGCCCCAACTCTCCTGTGTCCGTCGATTTTTAAAAGGGCCTAAAACGGCCGTGTCGCCGTGTCGGCCGTGTCGATTTTTACCCATGTAGAGGCACATAAACGCAATGTTATTATTGGTTTTCATGGTTATGATGTGAAAATAGCATGAAGGTAGGCTATACTGCAATCCCAGTAGTCAAATCAAACCTCACAATAGCGCCCACCCCATCTTCTGAAATCCTAGAACGGTCGCTGGATTGTCTATACATGATTCAATATATGAGAAGAGATTATCAACTAGAGACCATCCCAATCGAATCTTATGGGGTCAGATTATCAACAAGAAAACAACATTTGAGTGTCTGGTGACTAAATGAGGCGAGCTCTAAAATTATAACAGCAGTAAGCGTCACAAGGAAATGACCCCACTGATTAGCCCTCTCATGTGGTAGTATTTGTGTTGTGGGTATGGAGGGGGGTGTGTGTGTGTGGGGGGGGGGGGGTACTCACTCACACTCATCAATCTCATATCAAATGCAATATGACCCCCCCCCCCCCCCACACACACACACACATTACTCAATCACCCACCACTTTGCCGCTCCTCCCCCGGCTACAGATCCCCACCACAGACCACGTGATCTGCCCCTCCTCCCTCTTTGTCTCTATTCAATTAACCCTTTAAGGACGGCATAATGCTTTAATGCATCATGCCCTTTGTCGTCATGATGCATGAATAAACAATTTAGCCATGGCAAGTACTCGTCAGTGCTGCATTCAAGCACCATGCCGACCTTTTTTTTAGGTTGAGACACTCCCAAAGGGTTGTCATGATGCACCTATGCAGCTCTGGTGAGTTACTCGCCGGAGCTGCATTGGTGCATCATGACGACAAATGTCATATTTTAGCGACATGCCGTCCTTAAAGGGTTAACTCAGGTCCCGGCTCGTTAGGCGGTGAGTGATGTCAGCGCCGGCCGCCGAGTGGCAGCACTAGTGCCACAGTCACACAGCGTCCCTGTCGTGACGTGTTTTCCTGAAACTAGCCAGATGTCCTTAACAATATGCTCACGACGGCGATCTCAGATTCTGAGTACATGTGTACTCTTATATTCTGGATATGCGTTGTCAGGATGATCCTCTCACTTGACACCAGAGGCAATAAACACTAGTTTTTCAACATAAAGTATTACAAAAACAATTGATATCTAGTTTTGGCTTTTCGTTGTAGGTAACACACCTTTCCAGCCTACATTTCCATTTCTTTGCAGATTTGTTATAGATGTGACATCGATGCAACACAATAATACAATCAGACGGCTGGTTTCCGCCGAACACGTCACACATTCAGCAGACGACAATTGCGGCTACAGAGACGCTCAGAGTTGGTCGTCCTCCTCCGTTATCTCATCTACACCGCACTCAGAGACAACAACAGGAGCAGGCGACAAATGGACCGTCCTGTAATCCCGCCTTGTCCGTGATTGTTTCATCAACACTAACAAAAGGATGTGCGCCATTCCCAGTCAGCGAGTTGGGAGTTAACAAATTGGCGGCAGGCGCTGTTGGAGGAGATAAAGGGGTAAAAACGTGTGTGGAGCACGTGGGTGGGGGTGGGGGGGGGGGGAGGGTGAGCGGGGGGCGTGGGAAGCAATAACGTGATGCTCCTTAACCCTTTAACCCTTTCAGGGCGACATGTGGCTAGAATGCAATACGCGTGTAGTTGTCATCATGATACACGAATGCAGCCCCGGTTGCTACATTGCCATTGGCGCATCATGCCGACCTTTTGGGTGTTACTCGCCAGGGCTGCATTCCTGCATCATTTATTATATTAAGCACCAAAGGCATAATAAATTAAAGCCCTATGCCGTCCTTAAAGGGTTACTTCCCCACCCACCCACCTTATAAAGTACTCTCATTCCCAAATCCTTCCGAAGGAAGGCTCTGGTAACAGCCAAATGACCTTGAACTTGGGATTTAGCTGGGTCTGGGCAACCCCTGCTGGTAGCCTGGAACCAGTGGACAGGAACCAGAATGTATGATGGTAGTTTTGCTTTATTCTACCATCAGACTTCCTAGGTCCATTTCCTGTTCCTGTCCACTGGTTCCAGGCTACCAGCAGGGGTTGCCCAGACCCAGCTAAATCCCAAGTTCAAGGTCATTTCGCTGTTATCAGAGCCTTCCTTCGGAAGGATTTGGGAACGAGAGTACTAGTACTTATAAAGCTGCACCTCCTTGTACCGACAGTCGTGGCCGAGTAACGCGCCGACAATGTGTCCCGCAGCAAAGTACCAGGTCCATGCACTACTTACACTCCTAACCGTGTACCACTGTACTCCCGGCATGATGGGTCCGCGGCCTGTCTGCCTCCCTGCCTGACATACCGTAGCTGGTTTCAAAGAGTCCGTTTCAAGAATGGTATCTCTTCACTGTACGTTTTTGTTACCTTTCTGGACGTGCTATGGGCCCGGGGCTATGGGGTAGATTCACCATGAGTTGGACACATACCATGAGACGGACACAGGATATTTTTTATATAATCCATGTATGATAACACTTCTTTTGTTGATTTATTGGGGAGGGGGGAATGACACTCAAAGCTTACCATTATTCACAAATAAAGGGATTATTGAACAAGTTGAGATAAGGTGTTTAAAGTGTAAGAGAGGGAGATGATGTACAACTCTGCCGATTAACTCGTCAGTGGTGTATTGGTGCAGCATGGTGACCCTTCAGGAATGTAGGTTTGGTATGACGCACTGGCGAGTTATTTACCACACAGCCAAAAATAATTTTCTTACCCCAAGAAAATAATAGAATCAAGATAAAAATATCTAGATTCAAGAAATAAACTCATTTTGAGTTTTTAAGTTAATCTTGTTTTCAGAAATGGGAAGCAAAGAGCAAATATCTTATTTTTTTCTCACAATTTTCTTGAAACAAGTATTTAAGATTATTTTTCTTTAGTAATTTTCTCAAAACTGGTCATTTGTGCACCAGACAAGATATTATCCTATTTTCCTGAAATAAGAAAGTTCAATTTCTTGATTTAAGATTGTTGTCTTGACAATTTTATAAGTTAAGAATTAACCTGAACCCATCTACCCAAAGTGTCTATAGGGGCAGAAAACTATGCAAGCATATTTTATTATATCATGGTTATGACCATGCTTAAGGCCTTCATCAAATTCCAACCATTATTTGGGAATTTAATAGGTGTGAAATGGGAATGGAATGTAAAGGATTTTCTTTGGGCTTCTTTTCATTTGAAATAATAGGAGGATTGGAACCAGTACCAGGGCTGCATGCATGCGCCCTGATGATACAGACTGAGACATCCCCTCGTAACTGACATTCTCAGTGTATCTCAGTGTATATACAGTATGGATTTCAGCCTCATCCAATGAGTTGATTCATGATCGCAGATTAGATACCTATCTTGGTTTTAGTCACGGGTGAATGATCAGTTATGTGCCTCTACATGGGTAAAAATCGACACGGGCGACACGGCGACACGGCCCTTTTAGGCCCTTTTAAAAATCGACAGACACAGGAAAATCGGGGATAAAAATCGACCCACATTGAGTTTTCTCTATGTTCTTATATACCTAAAGATCGACACAATGACACTGTCTTTCTGCTAAAAATCGACACAGCGACATGGCCAAAATTGTGGATACCCATGTAGGGGCACAGTTATTATACATGTTTCTCTCCCGATATGACAATTTGAATATCCGGAGAGGACTTGTCTAATGCTGATTTAATTTGGTGCTTACTAGTATGTAAAACTATAGTCAATTCGAAACACATCCTTATTTTCCCTCACATAACTGGGTTCCTGTATATTTGATAGGGACAAAGTATGCACCGACTGACCCCTTACCCAGTGACATTTAGCACCTATACCCGGCAGCCCCAGAGTCTACCAAATAACACTGCTAATTAGCATTATAATCAGATAATTAGTGTTAAATTATAAATTACTAATTGTACCTATAAGCATGTGGGTATGTTTAAAACCTGCTAACGGTTAGTTTGACGTGGGGCATTAATATCAATTAACCATTTATTTCACGCTGGCATCTTGTTCTAATGTGTCTGCTAATTATAGTAGATTTATAGGGGAAACTCATCTCTATTTTACCTTCTATTTCTCACAGATATTCCCCCATCAAATCATTCTGGTTTTTATTTCTACAGTGTAGATATAACCCGATGGTATCTAGGATTTAGATCATGTGCTGAATTTACTCCCGTTAAACAGTAGGCGCCTTTAGTATTAATTGTCCACCCACCCTGCCACTTTGTTGGAACCACCTCCTTTTCACACAGTTTTTTTTGTAACGCCCCCCCCCCCCTCCCCCCTGTTTAAAAGAAAGAGGCAGGGCCCAAACAACTTTAGGGTCGGCCCAAATTGATAGGGAAAGTTGAGTTATGTGAATACAATTTATTTTAAAGGCGCAGATCTCGGTACCCCTCTGGCGACAGTCGGAATGGAACCGGACAGGTACTCAGCCCTATATATAGGGGAGCTGGGGGTTTAAGGCCTTTCGTGAAATGAGCGCCCATAGAGGCGAGCCAGGTTCAGGTTCGGTCCGTATGGGCCCTGTGGACCTGCCGACCAGCCTTCGGCTGTATTGGTTTTAAAACTATATATCAGCGAGCCAGGAGGTACTCTCGTTCCCAAATCCTTCCGAAGGAAGGCTCTGGTAACTGCCAAATGAAGGGATTTTGCTGGTTCTGGGCAACCCCTGCTGGTAGCTTGGAACCAGCGAACAGGAACAGGAAATGGAACCAGAAAGGCTGATGGTAAATCTACCTAAAACTACCATCGTACATTCTGGTTCCATTTCCTGTTCCTGTTCGCTGGTTCAAGCCTACCAGCAGGGGTTGCCCAGAACCAGCAAATTTCCAAGTTCAAGGTCATTTGGCTGTCCCCAGAGCCTTCCTTCGGAAGGATTTGGGAACGAGAGTAGCCAGGAGGCTGCGGACAATCACGAGTCAGGGGACCTGGGGCCTGGCCGGTGCTGCACCACCTCAGTATCGCCCCCTCGTGCCAGTCGTGTTAACTACCACATGTGTCACTTTGTTGTTGTACACACGGGGGTGCCACTGTGCCTCGTTCTGTGGACAGGTCTGTATCTTTATGTGAATACGGCATGGGCATGTAGGGGAAAGGGGAGAGAAACTATTATGGTCGTTAAGTCTAGTTTTAAAGTAGTTTATTATAGGAATATAGAAAGGCAGGAATCAAAAGAAGGACTGAACGGCAGAACGGATTAATCCGTAGTTCAGATTTAGATTGTATGTATTTACATACTGTATCTAATGTACCTTAATAAAATTCTATAAAAAGAAAACAAAAAAAACATCCGCTCTATGTGTAGGGTGGAGTGTCTGTCCCGGCTCCACTCTGAATGTCGCTATTTTTGTGTAATAACTGTAATGGTACTGAGATTTGGGCCTCCATTTAAAGGACAGTCTCGGGCCCCAATTCTATAATATTAGAGTCTGGGCAAAGTCATATAAAAATATGTGTTTTACTAACTTCTATACCCGGCCTCCCCCACCCTTTGTGCGGCTGTGGGAGGTGTAGGACTTCTATACCCGTCCCCCCACCCTTTGTGCGGTTGTGGGAGGTGTAGGACTTCTATACCCGCCCCCCCACCCTTTGTGTGGTTGTAAGAGGTGTAGGACTTCTATACCCGTCCCCCCACCCTTTGTGTGGTTGTAAGAGGTGTAGGACTTCTATACCCGTCCCCCCACCCTTTGTGTGGTTGTAAGAGGTGTAGGACTTCTATACCCGTCCCCCCACCCTTTGTGTGGTTGTAAGAGGTGTAGGACTTCTATACCCGTCCCCCCACCCTTTGTGTGGTTGTAAGAGGTGTAGGACTTCTATACCCGTCCCCCCACCCTTTGTGTCGTTGTAAGAGGTGTAGGACTTCTATACCCGTCCCCCCACCCTTTGTGTGGTTGTAAGAGGTGTAGGACTTCTATACCCGTCCCCCCACCCTTTGTGTGGTTGTAAGAGGTGTAGGACTTCTATACCCGTCCCCCCACCCTTTGTGTGGTTGTAAGAGGTGTAGGACTTCTATACCCGTCCCCCCGTCCTTTGTGTCGTTGTAAGATGTGTAGGACTTCTATACCCGTCCCCCCACCCTTTGTGTCGTTGTAAGAGGTGTAGGACTTCTATACCCGCCCCCCCACCCTTTGTGTCGTTATAAGAGGTGTAGGACTTCTATACCCGTCCCCCCACCCTTTGTGTGGTTGTAAGAGGTGTAGGACTTCTTTACCCGTCCTCCCCCACCCTTTGTGCGGCTGGGCTTATCCACAAGGGGATGTAGCATGTGTGAGATTTTACTTTAATCTAATAGAAAATAGCTAATCATCTTGAAAAAGTCCTCCCTATAACCGATTTTTGGCTAGAAATGCTCGTTCTAATGGGGTTTTTATACTATAGAAATGTATAGAAAAGATTGTGGCAAAGCAAATGTGTTCCTTATAACCGTCTGCTCCTTATAACCGTCCTGCTTATAACGAGATTTTACTGTATATGTACAAGCATATATATTAACGGTATATCATAGTCTTACCGTCTTACTGTATGTATCCCCGGTATAGTATATGTTATGTCTGTTCCATATGGCTTGAACATGTTGTTGCACTTGTATCAGCTCATTAATAACTTTTGCATGTATGAATATGTAGTCGTTATGATCTGCCAAATCAAATTCAAACGTTTTTACTTAATTTTGAACAAGGCAAACACGAGGAGAACAGTCTTTACGAAAACATGCAGGACAGTGGCAATGTTCTCCTAAAATGCCACCGGTCCAGCAGATTCACAAGTGTAGCAGGACCGAATGTCCAGTCACATGTTGGGCGTCTATAAACTAAAATAATTTAGTTGGGTTTCTAAACATGAAATATGTTTGTCAATATACTGTGTAAAACTATGTATTTTCCCGATTTAGCCATAGATGATAACAAATAAAATGTATTTTCAATGGACAAAACTATTTTATACTTAAAATGCATAAATTGTCAGAAATGTGGCTATCCAGTCCTTCAAAAATGTAGCCAGTCCTACAAGATTGACCATTTGCAGGACCGAATGTCCTGTGGGATGAACAAGTTTTCGCAAAGACTGGAAGAAGCCGCTGAATTCAAAAAGAAAGGTATGTTTCAGATGATATGGCGAAATGTCTAGGCTAGGTATCTGTCAGATAACTGGGGCAATTTCAACAGATTCGGAGGGGGTGTCAAGGGTCAGTCCCGTTTTGCTAGGTTAGGTCTGGAAACCTAGCCAGAGCTTATATTTGTTGGCATCCTAAAACCCCACAGTGTCTATGTAATGGTATATCCCTCCGTCTTATTGGTTAGTAGTGGCGGATCCAGGATTTTGGGAAAGGGGGGGCGATGTAATACCTACCGCATTTGGGGTGTTGAACCATTAAATTAAAATGTACAAAAAATAGGGGGGGGCCTTGCGCCTGGATCCGCCCCTGGTTAGTATTGTGGAAGTTACAATACGATATATTCTGATGCCGACAGAAGTTGACATGCATTTACAGACCTTTATATCACAGCGGGCACGGAGAACAAAGCATTTCACACCTCTTGTATACTGCGTACAGCCTGTTATTACAGCTAGTGGTAAAAAGTATTTATAGGCCTAGTACCAATCTGTAGGGGTATTCAGTGAAGGAGTCTATTATAAGGCTCCTTCACTGTATTTCGCGTACAGATTGGTACACGTCCTATAACTACTACTTAATTGGCCACGGCTGCTGAGTAGCTCGGTTCACACCAGATGGCGCCAACGTGCAGCGAGCAGCTCATTCTGCTGCAGAGGCAGAGCTCAGAACGCCTCTCTGTGGGGTTCAAGTCTGTAGCAGAGGCATCACTCTCCTAGCAGATGTTTGCATGGTCCAGACTCAAACAGAACTGCATGGATCAGTGGCGGATCCAGGATTTTCCAGAGGGGGGGGCCCAAACCTTGCCAACCAAGAAGTGACTGTGTGTTCCTGCGCACAGCACAAATGAAGCACAGCAGCCATAGGGCGGTTTGGGGGCATGCCCCCCCCCCACCCCCAAGAAAAGGCTGATGGTCTAGACTGTGTTTATATGGTATTGTTCTCTTCTCTCTTTCCCTCCTCCCCTTTTCTCCTCTCTTCTTTTTTTTTTTGGGGGGGGGGGGGGCAAGGCCCGTCACCCCCCCCCCCCCTGGATCCGCCAGTGCTGGATTATTTAACATACAAAGTTTAGCGTGACTGAATACTAGGGACACATTATCTACCCAGCTCCCATGAAATCTCCCGAATGATCATAGACTGGGCCAATACATGTAAAATAAGGGCCAATATTGACATTTTGATATTGGTCCACCGCTGGGTTGAATGCTGGTCCGGTAATGGCCCATGCTTCAATGCAGAAAGTGATATTGATTTCATGTTGGCCCAATGCTCTGCCAACATTTCAATGTCTTAGAAATTAAACACAGGGGCAACCTTGTAATATACAATGGGGGTCGACCCCTAAGATTGACATGGCGACATGGGCATTTTGGGGCTTAGTGACAGGGGACATGAGGAATATGAGAGATAGTGACATGGGACATGGGTATTTCTTAAAATCGACATGGCCACATGGGCATTTCTTAAAATCGACAGGGTGGCATGTGACATGGGGACCCCCCTCTCCCATCGAGACCCCCAATACATATGTCGCCCCAACATGTGTCGACCTGCAAGAAAAAAGCGCTTCGCCCTCGCCAGCTTCTGTATAAATAAAAGAAATAACAAACAAATGAACAAACAACATTTTATTTCAAAAATAGAACCATTGCAACAATGTCAATCACTAATATTGAACAATCGCAAACATGGTTAAAAAAATCACAAAGTTTATGTCCATTGATTGGTCTAGACAGTTATAGTCTACACCCACTGATTGGTTTTAACAACTGTTTGATTGGTTGCTTGGTAATGTACACAAGCTTGAGTACCCCTGAACAGCCAATCAAGGACCATTCAAGGGCCACTCATATTCTTAGTGCAGACAATTTTGTCTCTTCTATTTCTTTTATTTTGTTGGAGTTTGTAGCCTTCTTATTCAATTCCTTTATTGATTTGAAGGGGAAGACATTTTTAAACCGGTATAAAGTATTTAAAAAGGACAATGAATAATTCATGAAGTACACCATGACTGTCTGGTGAGGTACAGCTCCCCGGAAACAGCTCATAATAAAACAATACATTTTAGCATAGGTTCTGTGTGCTAGGGCAGGTTGTGAATCACTAAATCACTTGTGACGTCACTCTCTCCAGGACAATTCCTCCTGTAGCAGCTGCTATAGGCCTATAATAATAAATATATGCCACATATTTCAACATTGTACAGTTCAGCAGATCACATTTAGATCATGTATAATCGATACAGCTGGATACCTAGATGTAAAACCATGAGTGCCTCCCGGGGGCAAGAGCTATATGCCTAGTCGAGGCGACTCCATTCACGATAGCTCATTGGAGTCGGGGGGACTACTATTGGGTCTTTCCGTAGGTATGCACTCAGTTGGCCTGTGGTCATCCTATCTTCATAGGATGACCAGCTTGTGTGGTCATACCTATAGATAGGATGACCACTTTGGCCTTCATTGTTCATTATTTGTTGCTGCTGTCTAAGAAAAATACTGGGAATCCATCACAAAATTGTCTTTTTTTGGCTGCTAGATATGAGTACCAGCACCCACAATAACATAGAAATGTAGATTAAGGTGTAAGGTATTCATTTAATATTACTTTTATTGTTTGGAATAGAGTGGGTGGGGACTCAGGGAAAGTACTTCTTGTCGAATAAGTTTTTGACCCCCTGAATCTCGACTAGGAGCGCCCAGTGACCCTCCAGCAGGCTGTAGGCCGATCAGCTGCAGAGGGTCACGGCAATGACTATATATGCCCAAGGTAGATATAGCGAGGACGGGATATCCTGGTTCCCTTATGAGTATGTGGGTCGAATCACCAAATAAAAAGTGCATGCCTCCCCGACGGGGAATTGAACCCCGGTCTCCCGCGTGACAGGCGGGGATACTAACCACTATACTATCGAGGATTGCATGTGAGAGCGCGGACCACTGTGACCTGATTTTTCTGTGTTAATCTCTCTGTGCCTGTGACTCATTAGAGGAATGGGAACAGGTGAGTTTATGTCGAGACTGTACATTAAAATTGTAGAAAAGTACAATGTAAGCAGCTGAAATATGAGATTAGTACTCAAAATATCAACCAAAAATGTTGGTTGATTTCTTCCAGTGAAAAGAATCCCTTCACCATATTGCCACAATAAATAATCATGTAGTTTAGCCTACATGGACCAATTGGAATGTTCACAAATGACGTCACCTTCTACTTTAAGTATAATATAATAGCCTATACATATATCGGATAATTTGCCCAAAATGGTTACAGGGGAAGAGGGGGGGGGGGAGCATTAGTAAGAAACCTTTCGAGTATTCATACATCATCACTCTTCAGGTGATTTAAACTTTATTGATCAGCAAAAGCATAAGCTTTAATTTGATACCAAATTTGCCAATAATTTTTTCCAATTTTAACATATATTTCCTCAAAAATGTAAAAAATAAAATAAAATAAAAATCCTTAGATCATGATTTTTATGATGCGCGCGGTGATGAGAAACAACTTTTTTGAGTGGCCTTATGTCACCATTTCCCATATACCCCAGTACACCCTATTGATGACGTCATACTACAATGGCCCCTAATTCGAGGGGTGCACTCGTTTTGCTTCAAACCAAATATTTGTCACTTGTTGGCCCTGGGTTCATGCTTTATTCATGCATAATTTTTAACAGTTTAAGGGCAGCATAATGCATAAATGTACCATGCCCTAGGTCATCATGATGCATGAATGCAGCCCAGGCGAGTAACTCGCCAGGGTCGGCATGATGCACCAATGGTTAAATGAAAGTATTCTTTGAGGACCCATCTGAGGACAATTACAGGGCCCCAGACGGGGGGGGGGGGGCGGGGTAGCCGTGTCACTTGTCGATTTTAAGAAATGCCAATGTCCCTTGTCGATTTTAAGAAAAGGGTCTTGTTCCGATCAATCCCAATGCTGATGGTACGATCATTCCCGAAAAGTGGTACGATCATTCCCACATGGGGCAAAGCGGCACGATCAGGGGGTATAGGCCTATATCAGGCAGATGGTACGATTGTTCCCTGGTACGATCGTTCCCGTAATCGACAAGGTTAATGTCACCAGCCCTCATGTCACTTGCCGATTTTAAGGAATGCCTACGTCATTTGTCGATTTTAAGAAATGGGTCTTGTTCCTTGTCACTAGGCCCATGTCGATTTGTCGAGTTTACCTGTCTGGGGCTCTAATTATAGCTGATTAGAAGAAGTACAAATACAGGGCCATCAGAATGAAAGTGAGAGTTTACCGTCCACCGCCCGCATGTACCTGAAGGGGCTGCATGAAAAGTTCATTACAAATGTATTAATGTAAACTTTCATTATTGCCTAGATATCAAATTTGGGAGACCAAATGGAAAAATAAACCACCCAAAATTCAACATTTCTGACCTTTTTTTCAAAAATGAAAAATGAATAATGAAAAAAGGCCGCATCACTTTTCAGAATACTTTGGACGGTAAACTCATACTTTCATTCTCATGGCCCAAGTGGTGTGTGTCATATCGAAGTTTCAAAATGTGGTTTGATATTGAAGTGTTGATACTGGTAGACTTATGATAGTTGAAAGTTTACCAGAATATGTTAGATCAATTACAGAAACGTGCTTACCAATTCAAAAACGTTATCAAATGTAGAAACTCTGACATCAGGGGTTACATGTGAGTTCCTGGCTAGTTGTAGGTGTGCATTATAACGCCAGATGGCGCGTCTGTACCGTTAGCCGTAACACAACGGGATCCGGGGAAGTTGGATCATGGCCTACCAGGCGTAGTGTCGATCAGCTACCTACCGATCGCACATCTATACCTAAAGGGCTGGTCGGTATCTCGGATTTTATTTAATTTATTTTTTTACAGCCCACCGTAAAATTGAAGAAAAAAGTGTAAAAATGGGGGGAAAATTACAAATTTGTGTAAATATCAATATTTCTTTAAACTTGCATAAAAAAGTAGGGTCGGTCCTGTTTTGAGAGTCGGTCCAGTGACCTGAAACAAACCTTTTTGTGGGCTTTACGTTTTGTCCCTATGGGCATCTTTTAGATAACTACCGATGAACCAAGTCTCCCCCTTTAGGCAGCTGGAACTAGTGGGAGGTCGTCATTTATTCACAGCCTCCTCCACGCTGGGACGTATTGCGCCTTAGGGAGTGTTCATTTATTAGTTAAAGGGGGGGGGGGGGGTTTGGGGGGCGTAAACATTTCCGACCCCTCCCGAGGGGGGGGGGCGTAAAATTCTGACCCCTCTTGAGGGGGGTGCAAAAAATTTAAGCCCCTTTTTAGCAAAAAGGCCCGTGCGTTACTATAGTTCAAAGGGGGGGGGGCGGAAAAATTTCGCCGCCTTCGCCGAGGGGGCGTGTGAAACTTTCGATGCGCTCTCGAGGGGGGGGGTGTAAAAGAATTTCTCCCCTCTGCGTGAAATCTCACCACCCCCCTGTAAATAATAAATGAACACTCCCTTAGCTGCATGGGATATACATAGGTAATCGGTCCAAGTACTGAGGGCCAATGGTGATCAAACAAAACATAGGGCATGCGCCAGCCATGGTGTTTATCGTGTATTTTCAAGGCTAGGGGAGAATAAAATGGTGAACTACTGACCGAAATTGGCCAAAAACGATAATGAGCTGGGCCAAATAGATATGAAAGGATGTATGGTCTTGGTGAATATCCTTGATCAATTTTAATAAAATCCAAGATTGAATCACAATCACTGGATATATCCACTTTAACAAAAGCCCCGGCCTGAAAGTGCAGGGACGGCATTTATACCTGTTTTAAGTATACACCCCCTCCCCCCTCTGTAGTGATTATAAATTAGATAGGATAATTAGGATACCTCCGAGAGATTTTAGACATCATAGAATTATGTCCATTTTATGTCCATTCTGCCACTCTGCATAGGAAACAATTAACACCTGCTCTGTCAAAGTATGGTACATGTACTTTCTCTTCCATACAGACACATTTATCCTAGCCAAACGGCCCAGATGTGATGTCAGCCCAAAGCCAGAATTCCTTCTTACACAATTTCAAAGAACACAGAAAAGGTGCCCATGTGGAGTCACGTTTTGTCCACAGGCCACAAAGTGTCCACAGGTCAAGGAAAGACACAAGTTGGTGCTGTTAAAATCAATTGTGTTTTCACTTGGAGTATAATTTCTTTGCTCCATGGATGTGTTCACCATAAAGGCCACTTTAGGACCCACCTAGACAAGAAATATCAGTTACAGTTTATTATGGTATAATTGTAGGCTACATCTTATTCTAATATGTACTATGTATCACCAGGCTGGGAGATTCAGTCATCTAATGATATCTCTGTTAATGAACTTACTAGACCTAATAATAAACCTTGCAAATTTCTTGTCTGAAGAAATAAATTAAGTTCTACAAAAAGTTTGATAATGGGTGTGGACACGTTGTAGCATGTGGACAAAACGTGACTCCACAGCCCCCCATGTGCCTTGGTTGTCAAACTATATTTCAACAAGTCACTGTAACACAAGTGACACCTTTTATATTACAGAGGAAACATATTCCAACCTTGTCCCTCATTGCAGTTTACAGAATTAATTTGATCCAACTTTTAATCAAGGAATGCTGATTAAAATGGGATTGCAATGCGAAATGAGACCCCTAGTGTTGGAGCTCAGAACTATCATAGGAATAATTTACTACGAATTTTGCTAGCTTGGAGGCAGGACTCCCACCATGATCCACACATGCATGCCCTGCTGCCGCAATTCCAGGTGTTCCTGACAAATTTATGACCTGAGATCAAAATGACAATTTAGATTGAGATGTAGCTTAGAGATTAATGAGTGATTTTTCAGTGATTGAAATAAACAAGATTTTTGTCATGTACTGGTCTCAATATAATAAAATATGACTGCATAACTCCACTTTAAATATCTCTCAATTTTATGATATACCTCTGTCCAAATAAATATATTGACGTAACAGTACGTCTCATCACAGTCAATCCATTGGCCAAAATGGAGAAATGAAACCTGACACCCAGAGCGTCTGTGGTGACCAGTACACTGAGAAAAGGTACAGGGGCCCAGTGTAGCTTATACAACAGGTTGATGTAAGAGATGGGAAAGACAGGCCACTGTCCCGAGCTAGACTGATAAGATTACCGACAATAGCTAATAAAATACAATGACGATGCAAAGACAAACTGGGTGCTTGGAAAATAAAAGTTGGTGTCAGTTTATCAAGTCTGCTCCTGCTGTAAGTACAGGGTAGGCTACCAGTGAATTGTAGTTGACATAATGCCAAAAAAGGATTGTTTCAGGTAACATGGGTAGAAAATCTAGGGTCGGTATGTATAAATTTTTAAATTTTTTAATTTTTAAATTTTTAAATTTTTAAATTTCTTTTACATGAAAGTTCTAGCCATCCTCTCTGCATATCCACAAATTGACCGAAAGGGTATAAAAACGTGAAAATGTATACAAAAATTGCTTAAATATCCAGGTAACATGCCCCTTTTCTATTTAATATTATTTTAAAACAAAAATGTGTAAAAGATATGGAAAAAGGGGAAAAAAGAAAATTCTTCAAGAGTGCATAAAAAAGTAGGGTCGGCCTTGCTTGGTATGAAACAGACCTTATTTTTGGCCTAATGTAGTGAATTAGTACACACGAGGAAAAGGTTACTCTAGTCCTAATAAAACAATTGTCTTTGGCTATGGATTTCACAAGTGGTGAGAGTACTTTTACTAAAGAATATTATGCAGTGGAGAGAGCATTCCCCTCCCTAGAATCAGACAATAATTGAAAATCACCTGATGAAGACAGATGCGCCGAAACGTTGTGATCAATACAATTTAACATGGTAAAATAAAAGCCAACTTAAAACAAATTTTCTGTAGTTCTAGTTGTGTCTATCATAAAAATATGCTGATTAAAAATAATCATGGAAATTTACCATTTCCATGTTTATTATGTTTTGAATTACTGCAGGTATGCAGATCTATAGTCAATTGTCATCAAATATGGCACACACAGATATATGGATTGACCTGCTAATTCAACGCAGTACATAATGTGTAAATGAATCAAAACATGGGATTTCGCTGATTCCGCAAATTTTGAAAGCAATTAATTTTGTAGAAAGAAATGGCACAGACATATCATTTCTTCCAGAGGCTGTAGGTTTGATGCATATACATGTATTAACAATTTTGTCAAATATAAGTTCTTTGGTAACTGTAGTGGTGGTTTCCATAGAGGCTAAAATGGGGCAATATCGTGCACCTGGGTTATATCACGCTTTTTCGTATCTATGGCAACACACAAAGGACAAATAATCATAGAGAAATTGTAAAAAATGTTCTGATAGCATATTTTACCATAGAATACGATCAAATTAAAAAATAACATTTCACCTAATTTTTTCTATATTTTATGGGGTTCTAAAGTGCTAAGTGCGTGATACAACCATGCGGATCTCTTGATCAATTATTTGATCAATTATGGTATTTTTTATAAAAAGGAAAGTCACTAACGACCTTCAGACAGCATTTACATAAGCGAGAGTTCTATTTGGGTGACCAATATCCATCTGTCATAGGTGCATATCCCTTCGAAATAAAGTATGGGGTGAATTAACATTTTTCTCAAAATATTTTCATGGAATGTAGGTGAATAAAGTATGATGCATGATATAACCCTATTATGTGCGTGATATAACACTGTGGTGTGTGATATAGCCCTGAAGAGAAACAAAAAAAGGACATATTTTCTCCATGACCTAGGAGCAAGTAGATCATACAAATATAGTAATGTTTTGCCTGTAATGGCACATGAAATGTCTGCAAAAACTGGAAAAATAGTTATCAACTCATTTTCTATTATTCTGGGTGATGCCAACCAACATTTAGGCTTAATTTTAGGGATAGATGCGCGATATTGCCCCATTTTACCCGAAACCAATGACTGTTTAATAGACGTTAGGCCTAAGTGGCCAAAGTGACCCCAAATTTGGTCAGCATCGACTGAGTATCTTTGGCCACCGAGATTTTATGCACATGGCTTAATTCTTCAATCATCATGTTAACATCTTTTATGGTGTCACGGTACTAATTGGCACAGTGATCTTCTAATATTCTCCTCTTTTTCACTATCAAGTGGCTCCAAATGTGGTTCAAAATTTGATGTCGTTCATAAATGACGCCTTAAACAAAAGCTGACGTCATTTCCCATCTTTTAAAAATGTCCGTCATTAGGGGAGTCAGATTAGATTTTGCGCTAGTTGCCATGGAAAAAGCATAGTCTGAATATGATCAATTTTTCAAGTGCCGCACCGACCTGTGACCTTGACTTTGACCTCAAAGCGTGACCCCTTGGTTACCATGGATACCAAAAACTTTTGAAAACTTTTTTTAAACCAAGCATTGCCCATCTTCTGGTATGCCTATTATTACTCCCAGTCAAAAATAAGGTCTCCTAGCACTGATTATATCCACTAGAATTCCGTTTTTAGTAGGGACTATTTGGCTGTCCTAGGTTTCCTGGGCGGATTAGTACCGTGACACCTTAATAGGTATCTGGGTTTTCCCAAAAAAGTTTCACTTTTGCCACAAAATAAAGAAATTCCCTCCCCTAACATGAATTTGAAGTCATTTTATGAAAAATGTATCTATTTTTGACCACAGAGCTCTTTAAAGTATGTCTAAGGGGTGCCTTTAAGGCTATTTTTTGCAGTTTTTCACGTAAAAACAGCTACCTCTTTTCTGCGACCTCTAGTGAAAAACTGAATCTGACTAAGATATGTCGGACTGCACTGACCAGATGCCCCAAAACACTGGCAACAATATTCTACATGTGGTTAAGGCCCCATCTCAATCCTGAGAGCACAAAAACAATCAATATGGGGCCAATGTCAAGAGATTTAGGCCCAAATTTGCACTTTTTGGATGAAAATGAGGGATTTTCCGGTATATAATATGTCATAAGTTCACCTTGACAACCCTTAACAAGACAATTAAAAATTCAACAAAATCTCTTGAATCATATTTCCAAGGGATATTCCCAACTTTTTTGAATCGGGCGAACATTATTCATGCTATTTATGACTATTTTTAGGGCCTCCGAAGTCAAAATTGTAAAAAATGCCTCAACATCAATTTCTGTGCCAAGCAGCCCCAACCTCACTCTGGGCCCAAATTGTCTCTTTTGGAAGTGAATGTTTAATGAAACAAATGATCTATGGTAAAATTAGTGGCATCAATACCCCTTCTATCCATATCAAGGCAAGAAATCCAGAGAAAAACAGCTAAATCCTGCATAAAACATCAAAAACGGGTCTAAAACCCACCCATTTGACCTTATTAAGGTGTCACGGTACTAATTGGCACAGTGATGTTCTAATATTCTCCTCTTTTTCACTATCAAGTGGCTCCAAATGTGGTTCAAAATTTGTGTCGTTCATAAATGACGCCTTAAACAAAAGCTGACGTCATTTCCCATCTTTTAAAAATGTCCGTCATTAGGGGAGTCGGATTAGATTTTGCGCTAGTTGCCATGGAAAAAGCATAGTCTGAATATGATCAATTTTTCAAGTGCCGCACCGACCTGTGACCTTGACTTTGACCTCAAAGAGTGACCCCTTGGTTACCATGGATACCAAAAACTTTTGAAAACTTTTTTTAAACCAAGCATTGCCCATCTTCTGGTATGCCTATTATTACTCCCAGTCAAAAATAAGGTCTCCTAGCACTGATTATATCCACTAGAATTCCGTTTTTAGTAGGGACTATTTGGCTGTCCTAGGTTTCCTGGGCGGATTAGTACCGTGACACCTTATGCATATGCGTAATGTCATAACAGACCTTTTTAACCCATTAATTTGCCAGAAATTATTAATCTTTTGATTTTGACTAACAAAGGATTAAGGATAGCCTAGGCCTATTCTATCCTGACCAAAAAAATATTGATGCCAATATTTCTTACCTCATCTTTGCGAAGAAGAAGAAATCGGTCATTTGCCTCTATATGGCTTTGGGTAGGCATGGGCTATCAATGTGTAATATGTATATCTGCAATCATGAAATATAACTTTGATACAATATTTGATGAAAAATATATTTTCCAGAGGCGTAGGAAGCAAATATTCATTGGGGGGCCTGTGGGGGCCCACTCCAACCAGTTTATGATCATCGGCTTTCATGCACGATTGCGCATACACGCTTATATAGGAAAGTAGTATTTGAGCCCTCATTAATTCTGATTAGGGGCCCAGACCCCCCGGGGGGGCACTTGAATTTTTTTTGACACAGGTGTGCGGCTGGACCTTCGATACCCCTTACCCTTGTCATGGGGATTTCTAGCTCAAAATGTTACCCTTGTTATGGCATTTTCGTCCAAAAGCTCCTAGGTTTGGGAAAAAAAATGTAATAAAATAGACCATGTTTACTTAATTCTCCTCGAGATATTCACTCTGGTGCAAACTTTTTGTAAGAAAATGTAATGTTTCACTGAAAAATGGGAAGTTTTGGTAAAATCTCGGACATTTTCTTCAAAAGTAGACCCTTGTTATGGGGATTTTCATGAAACTGCACCCTTGTCATGGCAAATTTTCTTGAAAAGTGGACCCTTGTTATGGGGGATTTTGTAGAAACAGTACCCTTGCCAGCCGCACACATGTGTATACAAAATATACTAAGTGACCCCCCCGGGCCAGACCCCTGTACCCCACTTTTTCCTATGTGGGAGAGGAACAATTTGGGAATTTTGTGTATATCATAGTAGGCCTATAGGGTCCTGACAAATTTTGGGGGGCCCAAACATATTCAGGCCCCCCTTCCTCTGTGATTGGGGGGGGGGGCGGGCCCCCCTGGCCCCCCTCTTCCTACGCCACTGTTTTCTTTTCAAGTGGCCAAGATAGTACATGGTGGCCAAAGTAACCCTAGGTTACGGTGGCAAGTGAAGATAAGCTCCGCTCAATGTAGGGCCTATAGCATGGGATTCCGAGACTGTCTAGCCCTAGGCACAATTCTAATCAAGGTTTGACATGTATTTTTCCTTTAACCCAAATTTCGGATGTGTATTAGGTACTACAGACACAACACGGTCCAGTGAACGTCACAAGTGGGCCCTACAGGACAAATGATCGACGTTCTCCAAGGCGGCAAACTAACCGATGCATCATGTGTGCACGCCTGGACGCTAACCGGCCGCTGTGCCGCTCTCCTCTGCGGGAGGCGCAGAACGAGTTCTACTTCCGGACAGGAAACACCCAAGATGGCCTCCGAAGTGTAATTTCCAAACACTCGCAAAGTTTTCTACATGAGTTTTTCTCTGCCTAGGAGTCAATCTAAGTGATCTCCCTCCGTGGAATACAACAATAAGTCAGAGCCAACCTATTGGAGTACTAGAACATTGTGGATGGTGAGTTTGACCACAGGAAAAAGCAGAAATAGAGTCGGCGGTTGGCCAAACAGGATCTAAGTTTAGTCACTCGGCAGAGTGAGCAACCGGAAAAGGTGGTAGTCGTCTCTCCTTGTTTGAAGACAAGTGATTTGAGAGCCTCCAGAGAGTGTTGGAATGGAAAGGCAACTTATACGTTATCAAAAGCTTATTTTGTTTGTATTTTGATACCTAGTTTCAGTTTGAAAGTCGCCTCAGTTCGCCAGTCCACCCACAAACATGCGGGAGTACAAAGTTGTCGTGTTGGGAAGTGGTGGAGTAGGCAAAAGTGCCCTCACAGTCAAATTCGTGTCGGGAACTTTCATGGAAAAGTATGACCCCACGATTGAGGATTTCTACCGTAAAGAAATCCAAGTTGACGGCGCCCCGTCAGTGTTGGAGATCCTGGATACTGCAGGGACGGAGCAGTTTGCCTCTATGCGGGACTTGTACATCAAGAACGGGCAGGGCTTTGTAGTGGTATACAGCATTACCAGCCTACAGACCTTCCAGGACATCAAAAACATGAAAGAGTCCATCATGAGAGTGAAAGGGACCGATAGAGTGCCTATGTTGTTAGTTGGGAATAAGTGTGATTTGGAGCACCAGCGAGAAGTACACCAAAGCGAGGGACAGTCGCTCGCACAACTCTGGTCATGTCCATTCCTAGAAGCCTCCGCCAAGGTTACGCAAAATGTCAACGAGGTTTTTATCGAGATTGTCCGGGAAATGAATACGAATCCAGGGAAAGACAGAGATGGGTGCTGCTCCATTTTATAGAAAAAGGTAAGTGTCAGAACACACGTCGCGTCTGAAATTGGATTTCTTTTGATACCAAACATGCCTATATAGGATGCGGCTAATACGAGAGTTTTTATAAGTACAGTACTAAATAAGCAATTTTCAAAACCCCTCTGCGGCTTATATGATTTGTCAAAGTTAGGGGTGCGGCTTATATGCGAGTTAGGCTTATACGCGAGTTAGGCTTATACGCGAGGTTTTACGGTATGTGATATCTACTTGAAAGGGGAGTATGACAGTCATGATAGGAAAGAGGCACGTGACAGGTTTGATGTGAAAGTGACCGGGGAGCGTGACAGTGGGGTGTGATGGGAAGGATGTGGAAGAGGGAGCGTGACGAGAAGGCTATGACAGGGGAGCAGGACTAGGGGGATATGAGAGGGGAGCGTGACTGGGGGGGATGTGAGAGGGGAGCGTGACTAGGGGGATGTGAGAGGGGAGTGTGACTGGGGGATGTGAGAGGGGAGAGTGACTGGGGGGATGTGAGAGGGGAGCGTGACTAGGGGGATGTGAGAGGGGAGAGTGACTGGGGGGATGTGAGAGGGGAGCGTGACTGGGGGGATGTGAGAGGGGAGTGTGACAGGGGGATGTGAGAGGGGAGCGTGACTAGGGGTGTGTGAGAGGGGTGTGTGAGAGGGGGGATGTGAGAGGGGGGTTGACTAGGGGGATGTGAGAGGGGAGCGTGATTGGGGGGATGTCAGAGGGGGGGTGAGAGGGGAGCATGACTAGGGGGATGTGAGAGGGGAGCGTGACTGGGGGGACGTGAGAGGGGAGCGTGACAGGGGGGATGTGAGAGGGGGATGTGAGAGGGGAGCGTGACTGGGGGGATGTGAGAGGGGGATGTGACTGGGGGGATGTGAGAGGGGAGCGTGACTAGAGGGATGTGAGAGGGGAGCGTGACTAGAGGGATGTGAGAGGGGGATGTGACTGCGGGGATGTGAGAGGGGAGCGTGACTGGGGGGATGTGAGAGGGGAGTGTGACAGGGGGGATGTGAGAGGGGGATGTGAGAGGGGAGTGTGACTGGGGGGATGTGAGAGGGGGATGTGACTGGGGGGATGTGAGAGGGGAGCGTGACTAGAGGGATGTGAGAGGGGAATGTCATTGGGGGGGGTGTGAGAGGGGCGTGTGACTGGGGAGATGTGAGAGGGGAGCGTGACAGGGGGGATGTGAGAGGGGAGCGTGACTGCGGGGATGTGACGGGGGCGAGATGTGAAAGACGAGCATGACATGCAATATATGAGACTGGCGGGTGAAATGTGGGATGTGACACACTGAGACAGGATTGGAAAGGAGTGTACACATTTATCTATTATGAAAGGGGAATGTCATAGAAATGATATAACCAAGGAGCATGACACGATTGTGTTTGTTGGTTATGCAAGGTTTAGTTTACAGGCATGATTTGCCATATTGAGAGGGAGCTCGGCATGATAGGAAAGGGTATAGCAGGGGAGCCTGGAAGCGGAGATATCAAAGGGAAGTTATTTTAATTTTTATGGAGGTGTATTGCTTTTGAATGAGTTACCATTTCTACCACTATTTCAATAGTTGTTCCTCTATTAAATGGGTCATTATGAAGTAATATAAGTTATATTCATAGGAATAAAAGTAGGTCAGATTTGTAAATCATGACTCTCACATGATCCTGAAAGATGCACACTGACATTAGGCTGAGTTCCAAGATCCCCTGATCCCCTCCCCCTGTCACCCCCCCCCCCCCCCCCCAGTTACATGTAGTCACCAGGTGACACACGTTAACACTGTGACGTTACGTCCACCCTCTACCCCATCTCTAACCCCATGAACACATGTAAGTACATAATTGGAGCAGGACATGGTTTAAGTCAATTAACATTTTCCACCTCATGCCTTTACTGACCCCTAGAAAAGGGCCCCAGACCTGTGGTGGTTGGGTATCCAACGGGGGTACCTGTGTCACTTGTCGAATATAAGAAAGCTCAATGTCCCTTGCCGATCCTAAGATATGGGTGTTGTCCCTTGTCGATTTTAAGAAGTGGTCTTATCCCTGGTCGCCAACCCTCTGCCCTCCCTTGTCCATATATATATGCTAAAACAGGGTCTTGTCGCCTTGTCGATTTTACCCGTCTGGGGCCCTTAAAAAGGAGCTTAGGACCTATCATAGACTTTAATCCTTCAATCCCAACGACCCTTTATTAGGCTTTAATAGATAGCTAACCCTCCCTCTCCCCCCTCCCCCAAGTACCGTTAGTCTCCCTCTGTACACACATGGGTGACATAGATGTGTATCTGTGTATGAGGGGCATGTAGAGGACTGTGTACAGACATGCCTCGTTAGACCAGGCCCTCCATGCTATCATGAATAATGATGTGGCCACAACTTGGGCATGTTTATGTAGCCCAACTTGTCCCACTTACCCCCCCCCCCCCCAACCACCCCCCTCTCCATGCGTCAGTCATCATCCCTATACCACCATTCAGTCCCAGTCTGTCCCATAGAAAGCTCCTCACCCCCTCCCCTATCTCCCAATACACATAAACATACCAGGCCTTAAAAGGTCTGCCATGTGTGAGTGTGTGTGGGGAGGAGGGGGGGGTGTAGGGGTGTCTAGAGTAGAGGGGTGAGTGGGTCAGTACTTGTATGACTGGGTTTACCGTGCATAACGGATACTACCGTAAATTCTTGTGTAGAAGCTGCGGCTAGTCCACAAGTCAGAGTCTGGGTGAGGGTTGTACGCGAGTTTTTGCTACTATTATAGTACAGTACGAAAATCACAATATTAAATCAGACCACCAGTGCTGCATATAGGATCGGCCAAAAGTCAGCGGTGGCTTATTTGTGAGTTAGGATTATACGCGAGTTAGGCATATACATATAAAGTTAGGCCTATACATAAGTTAGGCTTAATGTGAGTTAGGATTATACGCAAGGTAGGCTTATACTCAAGATAGACTTATACAGGAGGTTTTCCGGTACTACATACTATACCCCCACAGTATGTGGGTACACCATGTGTGTGTCCTACATAGATGTTAATATGACTCACACACATGCCTCCCCAGGCAGCTGCCACACATACATGTACACTATAGGTATGTATACACACACAGTGCTGACTAATTGTCATAATAGACCTTCATTAATTATTGCCCAATTCACTTAAGTAGACACTTGTTGTAACCTATTGAATGGATAACCTCCAAGACTACCTGGTGCATAATGACAAGAAAGAGACGTGTACCGTAAAATCTATCATAAGCCGTCCTTTTTTCGGGATTTGAGGCCTAATTTGGCTATCGATTTGGCTCCAATCGGGCGCGGGGGCGGCTTATAAGGGAGGTCTTCCTCAGGGACAAACAAGAAAAATGCTCTTAAATCGTAGGTAAATTCACCAAATCATCCTAAAACGATTTGATGTAAAAAAACACACGACCAACTACCCTATATTTTTAGCCATGTTTCCTGAACTCAACAATTCCTTTTTTTTGGCCTCAGTAACAGATTGATTTGGTACCTTGCATGATTATATGGGCCTTTACTGTGAATGTGTCGGTTGGTATTTAAGTTAGAATACCCCCGTTACATGTAAATGACAAAGTAGGTCACTTCCCAGTAAATGTGTCATGATACATTTTAATTACCAAAGCATGATAATTACGACCACCGTTCAGCATGCACTGAACCAAGCCTATCTAAAGTACAGCCTATTACCGGGTATATACACCCCCCCCCCCCCCACATATACACAACACACTAACTTCCTCTCCCTATTCCAAGGAAAGAGCAACACCATTTCAGGTCACCTATCTTACTTTAGCTACATATGGCTGACCGTGAATAAAAAGATAAAAAGAAAACCTTGAAAGCGATTTCACATTTTTAGAAATTTAGAAACGTTTAAAATGTTAACAGTCTCAGACTCAGTGAGAGCCTATGGGAGCTACTTTGCACCTTCATACCTTACATTACTCATAACTCATACATATAGAATTAGTTCCCATGTTGGGACGTCCACTAATCCTCTTGTCGTGAATGCCGTGATCCCTGTGTGCACACAGTGAGTGTAAGGATGTGAATCAGGAGCCGCCCCCCCCCCCGCCGACATCCTGCTGAGAGTCTCACTAATACATGGACATGTGTACACACTACATGGTGGTATTAGTGTACATACATGGGGGGGGGGGGGGGGTCAGGGCTGTGACACATGTTTACATATTAAATTCCTTTATCACTTATGGTCATATTTGAATGTTTGAATGTAGGTACCGGGCTATGTATGACCGGCACCTAGACTTCAGAATCCTAGATTGATTTAAACCTGCACTGGAGGGTTGGTTTGTGTATAACCGGCAGGGATTTACGGTAGCTGTGTTCAAAGTGTTACTTCACGCTAAACTACCCAAACAGCAGACATGTCAGACTTGATACACATTTGTGGCATTTGTGACTATTTTGGCAAGGAGTGTGTTAAATTTCTTTTCCCGGGGGGGGGGGGGGTCAAAATGGCTCTCTAAATGATATGTCCACTTAAAAGTGTCAGTCTATACACACAGACCTGCCCCTGTACTCTGTCTCTGTCACACGTGTGTCATACATAATGGTCTCTGATGAGGACCACCTTTTTGCAGTGTTGCCGAAAACTTTTTATTGACGCAGGCCAAAGTGACCTGCGTCTTGGCGTCTTACGCAGGCCATTTCCCTTTTACGCAGGCCATATGAATATTGATATTTGAGGTGCCCATATAAACTTCAGTATAACTGCAAAAAATTATGAAAATATTTGAATATTAAACAACTTCACTAAATTTCCCTAGCTTCGCTTCTAATTGGCCGATTTGAAAAATTCTTTCAGCAATATCAGGGTTCTCCCCACACTGTAACGACACCGGTGGGCCGCCGGCGTACTTTTCATTGCCGCCGGCGTCAAATTACCCCAGAATCGCCGCCGGTGTCATTTTAGCTTTCTATAGGTTTTTGAATTTTGAAAATCCATCAATTAGAACAGAAGTTATTGCAATTTTAGGGCTTTTTATCCAAAAGAAAAGACTTTTTTGCTTCACTTCGGATGTGGTACGATAGATCACTTGTATAAGCCTCATGCCCAGCTTTATGGGAGAATCCTATAAGCCGCACCTCGGGTCTGATTGTATAAGCCGCTACTTCTACGCAAGAATTTACGGTGTGATTTTTGAGTGTGGAGAACCCTGAATATGAAGCTGTGTCCTCAGGCCCTACGTCGGCCATTGTGATTCTACGCCGGCTTTAGCCGGCGTGCCGGCGTCATTTTGGCAACACTGTTTTTGGGGAATGTGTATAGTTCTGAAGAATTATAACAGTTAACTGAGTAAGGCTGTACCACACTCCTGACACTGCAGGGTGGGGGTAGAAGCCCAATATGAGGCTACATGACATTTAAAATCCAACACTAAAATACACTAAAGCAATATTCATTAGTGGTTTCTCCATTTCATTTAAATGATAATATAATGTGCATTTTTATTTGTTTATGAAGGATTTCCTATGCTTTTAAATCATTACTATAATCTTCAATGTGGATGGAGTTCTTTACATGTATTAGTTTTATGGACTAAATGTTTCATTTGACACCATAACACAAGGGGTATAGCTTCACTGAAAAGGGAACTTGAGCTGATACAAACATTATCATTTAAAAGTATTTAAATAAATAAAGATCACCCAGACACGCTCAAGAGTCAGGATAGACACAGTGTTAACAGCTAGGTCATGATGTAACTCTTTATACAGTTATGAATAGATTTAACTTTCACTTCCTTCAAGCTAAAGGGGGAAAAAACTTCTGTTTTGAAAGCCATGGCAACATGTGGTATGGTATATTGGCATAAGACCAGGATAGTGTCCATACCAGGAACCCCTTACATGACGTACATGTACTGCCCATGTCCATCAGGCTATTTAAACTCCTCTCCATGTCAGGTGGCAGTTTCATGACTCAATGGGCAGATCATGACAGCCATGTTCTCCATGCTGAACCCTTTAAGGACAGCAGAGTGCTTTAATGTGTTTGGTAGACATGATGCATGCATGCAGCCCTGGAGAGTCTACTCTCCAGGGCTTATCGGGAGTGTATCAGCCCCCTCAGGTCTGCATGATGTATGTATGCATCACTCAGTTACTCTCCAGGGCTGCATTCATGCATCATGACAACAAAGGGCATGATGCATTAAAGCAGTGTGCAGCCTTGAGGGGGTTAGTCACATTGCGGGGTTGTGTGTATTGATGTTGTACGAGTAGGACACTACAGGCTCACACTAGATCCTGATAACTTACCTCAACCATTTGGATATACTACCGTAAAACCTTGCGTAGAAGCCGCGGCTTGTACGCGAGTCAGAGCCAGCTTTCTTTTGATACCAAACATGCCTATATGGGGTGCGGCTTATACGAGAGTTTTTATTAGTATAGTACAGTACTAAATTATCGATTTTCAGATACCCTATTAGGCTTATAGGATTCCCCAAAGTTAGGGGTGTGGCTAATACGCGAGTTAGGCTTATACGCGAGGTTTTACGGTAGTAGTCCTGTATGTGCAATAATATGTAGGAAATTTGGATATAAGGTACTTCCCAAATATCTCATTAATATTACACTTGAATTTGGACTACCAGTAATTTGTTTTTTTGAGTGTCTGTTTATGCAACAATTACAGACAGGTTACAACCGCAAATTCCTGCATATAACCTGCACCCCTAAATCAGGAGAATCCTATTTCTGCCAGGATCTAAAGATGTTCTACTATTAGTAATGAAAACCTTCGCACAATCTGCTCCCTATATAGGCATGTCTGGTATCAAATGAAAGCTGGGTTTAGTTCGCGTACAACCCGCAGGTAATATGTGGGAATTTATGGTAGTAAATAAAATCCCACACTTATTGCTGTGTAGCTGATTCATCACCATATGTATCATATTGTATGACAGGGAGGGAGCAGGGGGCTGGAGACCAGTCTAATATAGACTGTATTAGATACAAGTTGTAACAAGCTGTAACATGAATCAGACCCCCCTCCTCCACATTACTCACAGGAATACCGAGTAAGGCACCACTATACTGAATATGGCATCTGCTGGCGAGGCCGACACAGGGCCTGGCTATTGTTTTCTCTGTGGGAGTCTTAACTATAGCTGTGGTCAGTGCTTACAGTGATATCTCAAATAAACCAGATTTCACACCCTATAGACCCCATCCTCCAGTGTCTGTGTTAATGAATCCCTCCCTCCTGTCCCTAGGTTCTATGGCCTATAGTTACACCACCAAAGGGATGAGACTAGCCTGCCCTGTAGGTGTTAAAATTATCACTAATAAAGGTACTAATACCCTCACAGTCAGGTGGCTCGCCAGGAGATGCCAAATTGAGTAAACTCTGGGTACACTGGTGGGTGTGGGTGTGGGTGGGGGGGGGGGGGGGGGGTAACAAGTACAGAGGCCTCTGGTTTGTCACCGTGCCAGATTCCTACCTCCACCCCTGACGACATAGGCGTCACATATAGAGCAGGTTGGTATTGACACCTATTGACACAAAGATAAATGATGTGCTATGACATAGAGGGGTAGATAAACTGTCACAGATGTGTCTGTTTACAAGTATATGGTATGTCTAATACACATACATCTACAAATACTGTTTTGTTGCTAAAATATGTAACCTCCGTCATAGCCCTTTACCATAAAACCAAGAACAAAATGTGGACAACTCGTTTTGCTGGTGGATTTTGGTTTGTGGCATCTACCCCATCTCCACCGCTAAATTATGGTGTTTAGAACTAGTTTAGCAAATAAATGTGTTGTGTGTATGACAGATACAACCATTATGGTCACAAGGGACGGCTTGGTCCATTAATCATATATTCCTGACCACGGCCAGCATTTACCGTAAAACCTCGCGTATAAGCCTAACTCGCGTATAAGCCGCACCCCAACTTTGGGCCGATCCTATAAGCCGCACCAGCGATCTGAATATGGTGGCTTTAGTACTGTACTATAGGAGCAAAAACTCACGTATAAGCCGCACCTGGACTCTGTGCCGATGCTATAAGCCGCACCAGCGATCTGATTCGCGTACTAGCTGCGGCTTATACGCGAGGTTTTACGGTAGATGATTGTTAGTGTAGAGTGACATGTACTACATATCTCCCTAACAGCACAGCTGTTATTTATGCTATACAAACACTGTTTATGGGCAGGGACCACTGGACAGGTAGGGGAGGTACGGCACCAGACCGTAAATTCTTACGTAGATTCTGCTTTAAATTGATATACATATACGGTTTGACTTATAGTTATACAAGGGACAAGGACTTTTATATAGGTACATGCATACTATTGAACTACAAAACAATTTTTAGACCTCCTTTGCAGCTGGTAGGATTTGGCAAACCGTTTTTGATTCGGCTTATATGCAAGTAATCTACGGTAGGATGAGGGGGCCAACATATGTATGTGGAGATGGTTAGATAGAGTGGAGTGTATTTTAATAGACTAGTGGGGCATGCAGGTTCTCCACGACTACTGTGAAGTATCGTTGTCATAAAGGCATCCTGGGGAAGGCTCTCACTGGACCGAGATGTTGTAACCGTCCAAATAAGGGAGACAAAGATTAAACCCTGTAGACAAGAATCCTTCCATCTAATGTCTAATGATCTGTCATCGCTCTATCTAATAGTATCTATCAGTCAATCTCTCTAACTGTCTGCCTTCCAACCATCTGTCGACCCCGCATCTATTCATCTGTCCGCCTGCCTGCCCATTCGTATATCTATTTGTCCCTCCACTAACTGTCTGTCCATCTTTATGTTAGTCTCTCCGACATCCACCACACACCCCTCCTCACCATCTCACCCCATTCAATATTTTTCCTTTTTATTTCATCAGTTTCCCACCACCAAGTACTACCCCTAGGCTATAGAGCCACACAGAAGAAGTATGAGGAAAGGTTCCCCGGGGAAATTAGGGGTAGCCATGATGATCCATCATCATATGTTACCATGGATATACTAATGTAGATTGCTCTGCACCCAAGGCAAAGTATGTTTCATGTTAGCCGACCCTACTGACAGTTAACCTGTTCATGTGGGTACCCTGAATTCATATTCACGGGTATACATGTTTGTGGAAAAGTGAATATCAGCCAATTTGCATACTGCAACATACAGGGTATTTGCGGGTTTTTAATTTCTGTGAATTCTGCGAAAATATGTACCTTGGCATTTTCATCCAATTTTTTAAAGTCCATTTAAGTATTTAAACAAATGAAAGAGGTAATCCTCCCTACCTACCCTAGGTGGTAGACCATATAACCTGAAACATACATTTCCCTGGCCTCATGGCTGGACCTAATGATGACTATAAACCAGAAGTCCGACCGTCTAGGAACATATTGTTGTAACAGATATCAGCCATCCATCCGGACTCACGTTTTATGGACCTCACATTGCCGGCTGAAGAAGTAATGTGGTTTTAATCTGGAGACCTCTATTACAATGTGTGAAAGACCACAGCCATATGTAGACGGAGATTTATGACTGATATGAATCAATAGTGATCATGATGACTATGGTATTTGATACATACCGTAAAACTGCATGTAGAAGCGATTCAGACTCAGCTTTCTTTTGATACCAAACATGCCTATATAGGGTGTGCCTTATACGAGAGTTTTTATATGTATACTACAGTACCAAATATGCAATTTTCAGAACCCCTCTGAGGCTCATATGATTTGTCAAAGTTAGGGGTGCGGCTAATACGCGAGTTAGGCTTATTCGCAAGGTTTTACGGTAGCAATAAATGATGAGGTTGTACTTTTGGCTGCAGTGTTGCAGTGGACATGTTAACCGTTGTCGATATAATGTAACACATGGCAATATCTTAGTGCTCTGGGAATCTTTTTTGGACTCATGCCAAAGTAGCATGTGTCTTAGGACCTTATGCAGGCCATTATTTCCTTACATACCGTAAAACCCTTCCTACAAGACGACCCCCCCAACTAAGAAAATTGTGCAAAATAATTATGACATCTTGGAAAACCCCACCTTTACTTGCCGACCCCTACTTTTGAGATTTTTTGGGGCGCTAGACCCCTTCCCAGACCCCCTAGTTTAAACACGAGTGGTGGCACTAAATACTTCACAGTTGTATTATTGACACAAATAATGGACTTTAAAAAAGAAAAGAAAGTGCATTTGCATCCCCTCATACAAGCCCTTTCTCTTATCTATTTCCCAACACTTTCCAAAATCAAAATTTTGAAAACCTCACCTGTAAGACGACCCCCTAACTTTGGAAAAAATCTGTCTTGTGCAAAAAAGAAATCCCATATAAAATCTGTCTTAAAGGCGGGGTTTTACAGTATGTCCTTACCTGTCACTGTGAGGTTTTACGGTACCTGTATATTACCCTATATATGCTGTGTACCTTGCAGTACTAATGATGCTTCTCTTTATGTTCCAGGTACGTGTATACAAAGGGTGGTAACACAGCAGTATGAGGTGAGTGACATGCACCATGCGGGAACAGTCGCCACTCACGTCAGGCATTCTGCGACCTTTTACAACACCGGCATTCACCTATCAATTTAACGTGCAGGGGTCATGACGTCATATATATGTGACATCATGCTTAAGTACTTGTACATGTCTGTGATATGATACAAGTGAGTCGCTGTATAAGTGTTATGTGCCTAGGACGGTAACTGTCCAAGGTGCCAGCCAAAGATTTAATTACCGTTGCAGGAGTGTCGGAAGCAACTTGACTTTGGGGGGGCTGCGGCTGTACCAAACAAAGTTTGGAAGGGTGAGCGATTCCGAGCATTAAAAAGCGACACACTGTAAAATTTATTGGGGATCTGGCGGCATGGCCCCCAAGGAGAACTTTGAAAATCTTGACATGATTTGGTGCATTTTCAGGTGAATTTGTGGGTATTTCTTTATATAATAACTATAGAGTAATGAATATAATTTATTCCAAATTTTTTTTTTTGTGGGGGGGGGGGCAAAAGATACTCTGCCCCCCCCCCCCATGTCTAGGATTGGGGGGGGGGGAGGCCCTGCATTGTCCAAGGCTTATAACTCATGCGTCTCCCTATCTGACTTCTACCCATGCAGTGATTGGTTTGTGATTGGTTTGTACATGTTATACAGACACTGCCGCAGGCATTCTCTTTTGTTCTCCGAGCCAACTGTGGTATAACAAGGCCTAAAAAAAAAAAGTTGTGTTCCGGTATCCGGACCGACCCTACGTTTTTGGGGCCGACCCTAATTTTCTTTGGACATTTTTGGAATTTTTGAGGGAATTTATGACTTTTTTGCCGTTTTTACTACCAAAATTGATTTTTTTTGACAAAAAAATATTGACAAAAAAAAAAAAAATCCGACCTACCGACCCTGTTTATTTTTGGCCATGTTACCGGAACACAATTTTTTTTTTTAGGCCCAAGGACGCCAAATGTTACGATTTTTTCGTAATTTTACGATTTTTTACCCTTATTACGACCATTACGATTTCTGATGGCAAATTACGATTTTTAGGAATTTTTGAAGTGTGTATAAAATTATAAAGGCCTAGGCCCCTACCTTGTGTATTGCAAGGGGGCCTAAAACACAACTAGTGAAAAGGGGCAGAAATAAAATTGAGCAATCTGAAGAAACTCTTTGATCCCTATCTTTTAAACATGCTTGCCACAAATTAGTCTGTTCGGGTTGGCAATGATTGTTTCAGTGTATAATGTAGCATAAAGCACAAATCTTTATGTGCAAGTGCATTCTAAAGAACCAACTATTGTTATGATTTTTATTACGATTTCAAGCAAAAATGGGTACGATTTTGGAGTCTAAAAATCGTAATAAATACGATTTTGGGTGAGGTAACTTGGCATCCCTGGTATAAGTAGTGTCTGTGGGAAAGTGTTGTTTCAGATGTGACACAGAGAACTATTTCTTTCATTACAGGCATGGGATTCTCCCAGAATGGAGGTGGAGGTCTGGGGGTTATGCAGAGGTTTTCAGAAGTAAAAATAACAATTTGTACTATGAATACTTAACGGTACAGACCAGCATTGCATTTTTGTAATAGATAGACTTTATGGCTATGAAAGGCTAACTCAAAATAACCACTGTAAGCTGGCTAGCACCCTAATTTGAGTTAGCCTCACATAACCATTGTTTATCTGTTTTGAACCACAGCTGTAAGGTTATGTGAGTCTACACAGAAATAACCAAGGTGTGAACTCCTTTATCTTAGCCCTCCGCTGTGGTTTAATTCTGTGTAGACTCACATAACCCTACAGCTGTGGTTTAAAACAGATAGACAATGGTTATGTGAGGCTGTGGCAGGTACCCTTTAAGGGTGCCAGCCAGTTTACAGTGGTTATTTTGAGTTAGCCTCTCATAACCATAGTCTATCTATTACGTACAGACCGGCATTGCATTTTTATAACCAGTTCCCACATACACCCCACACTATGGAGCCTTGGTGACACAGCCCACCTAGAGCTGTTGTTAGACAAGGTGTCCAATAACCAATCCCAGTACACTAGTCTCAGTTTGTCACCTTTAGGTAATGCCAGGTATAGGTTTCACTACCTCCTGTGTGTGTGTGACCCTCATAGTAAAACACACACACCCTACCCCACCACTCTCACCCTCTCTAACGTGCTCATGCATTTTGACAGCACAACTGCAGCTACTCAGGTTTCAGTCTGTAGTAGTCCCTACACCCCATTCAGCCTGTACAGCCGACCTCCATAAACAGGCAAGGGTCCTGCTGGTACCATAGAGCTTAGGGAGTGGTCATTTTTTAACCACCGGGGGGGGGGACCAAAACAATTTGGACCCCTTGAGGGGGGGGGGGGGGGCAAAAAATGTGGATCCCTTTTGAGCGGGGGAGGGGGGCAAAAAAATGTGGACCCTTTTTAGTGGAAAAGCCCGCGCGTGACTATAGCTCAAAGGGTTCGGCCGCGCTCAATTTCAACCTACCTGGAGGGGGGGGGCAAAAGAATTTCGACCCCTCTCGCAGGGGGTACCAAAGAAATTCCGACCCGCTTGCTCGGAAATCCACCGACCCCCCCTGTGTTGTTAAAAAATGACCACTCCCTCAGACACAATTGGGCATGGGGCTGCTCTATTGGACAAAACACCCCCATGCCCAGGACACTGAGAAAAGGAGAGGTACAGGGGGCTAGTGTAGGTTACATAACAGGCTTTGAATCTGGTCCTCCCTCCAACCCCTTCAGTTTCCTGGGTTAGCCCTTGTGTGTAGTCTAGACCCTAGATGTCAGCAACAAAACCCAATGGGTGAATAGGGAACTCTCTGTACTACTCCCCCCACCCCTATGGCCTTTAGTGTGACCTAGATGGCTGTTCTTCATCCAGGGTTGTGTGTGTGGGGGGGGGGGTGTAGGGGTGGCAGGGTGCTATACTCAATCTGGGACCTGCTGACAGCCCCTCACTGTGAGGTGATTACAAGATATATTAGTGGTATCACCCTCAGGACTCCAGGACTCCTATCCCCCAATTTAGTATGTGGTTTACAGTATTGCCGAAATGACATCGGCACATCGGCTTTTGCCGATGTAATATCCTAATGGCCGGTGTAAGGGCCTTGAACACAGGCCACAATGGCCGGCCATGATCTCAGCTTTCCAAAAGTGAAAGAATTGTTCAAATAGCCCTATTAGAAACAAAGTTATGGCCAAGTAACCATTATCAAAATTATTTACACATTTTTCAATGCCTTCAGTTTGTATATTTCAACAAAATTGAGTTTAAAATGACCGTTATGACATCAATACCTCACAGAAGTTGCATGTGGCCTATGTAGAAGACAGATGGCCTGTGTATGATCTCGGTACACAGGCCACATTGGCCTGTGTGCCAAAAAAGTTTTCGGCAACACTGGGTTTACAACCGCTATTAGAGCAGCTCACACCTTCCAGTCCTCCTGTGAAACTGAGCAATGTATAAAGTATTCCTTGTAAAATGCCTCATGTTATGACACAGGTCACCACCCCAAAGGGAGGTTTAGACCTGCTCCAGTTGGTGTCAATTCACCTAATTTATTATATGCTTTTGTAGAGGACCCCCCTATAGTGGGCTCATTAGCAGTGGCGTATGAAAAGGGGGGGGGGGGGCAGGGAGGCCCGGCCCCCCCCCCCCCCCCGACAAATCACAGAGCAGGGGAGTCTGAATATGCTTGCCCCCCCCCCCCAAAAAAAAAAGAAATTGTCAGGACCCTATACTATAATACACATAATTCCCACATAGGAAAAAGTGGGGTAAGAGGTCTGGGTCCCTAATCAGAATTAAAAAGGGCTCAAATATTACTTTTCTATACAACTCCTATATAAGCGTGTATATGCACAATCATGCATGAAAGCTGATGCTCAAAAACTGGTTGGGGTGGGCCCCCCCCCCCCCCCCAATGAAGATTTGCTTCCTAAGCCTCTGATTAGCCAGGCCCTTTGTCGGCCTCGCCAGCAGGTGCCAGATTCAGTATAGCTGTGTGCTTGTTGTGGTGGGGTCTGTTCAATGCTGTAGGCTCCACATGTGGTGTCTAACCCAGTTCAATTCTAGGCAGCCTGACTTCTAACTGGGCTGCCTTCTAAGTGGGTTGTATTCTATCTGGGTTTTATGCTAACCAGCCTAAATTATGGCTGCACTAAATTCTAGCCCAGTCCAAGTCCTAGCTGAGCTAAATTCTAACAGAGACTGATGGTGCTAGTTAATAACCAGAGTGGTAGAAATTCTAGCTTAACTAAATTATATATGAATAATTGTCAGTCCCCTTCCCCATAAGGTACCTTGACCTAGATTCAACCACATACCTTTAGATTTCAACCTTAATTATGTACATTGTTGCCGAGAACTTTTTCTCAATGCAGGCCAAGATGGCCTGCGTCTCGCCATCTTATGCAGGCCATTTCCTTCTCACGCAGGCCATATGGATGTTGATATTTTAAGGTACCTTCATAAACTTCATTATAACTTGTTTATTACTATGAAAAGCTTGAGAGAAATGGAAAAATATTAAATTTTACAAATATCGCCCTATTTTCGCTTCTAATTGGCCGATTTGAAAAATTCTTTCACCATAAGGAAGCTGAGATCATGGCCTGCGTCCCAAGGCTCTACGCCGGCCATTAAGATTCTATGCCTGTAAAAGCTGGCATGCCGGCGTTATTCCGGCAACACTGATGTAGCTATCTATACATGGTATTGTCTCTATTTGTCCTTTTCTGGAAAGAGGAACACTTAAAGTCTACTGTAATACACAAAAAACAGGGCGTATTATGCATAAATGGCTACAAAACTGAGGTGGATGTACATCTGGAGTTAAGTGGTTGACTCTAGGTCGAACTACCCTATCAGTAGGACTCATTGGTATCCAATTTATCTCGATTCCTATTATCACTATTTTGGTCTCGATTTTTCGATTATATCGATTTATTTTGATCTGAGATAAATAGTTAAAATATGCTTGAAAATAAATGTTTTCAGTTGTTTATTACAAGAGGTAGCCGCTACTATGTCAAGAATGGAGATATATGGGCTCTATGCAGAACGTCTGTTCAATTTTGATGCACATTCGGAAGTTAATTTCCCAAAATATTAGGGCTTTTATGTGCAACATTTTCAACTTAATAAATAAGTTCGTTCTAATTGGAATTTTTACACAATTTTTACAGTTTTGCAAAGGTAAATTCCTTGACAATCTGTGGGTAATTGGGTGTATCGATATGATGCTTTTATCGATGCGATAATCGGAATTCTGTTAATGTCGGTGTATCGATTTGGGGGGTATCGATGACAGTCCTACCTCTCAGGCAGTTCCAGACAGTATGTTGCAGGACTGTCTAAGGCTAATGGCTTTTTGAGTACTGCACAAACTCAGCCAAGGACTCTGCCATTTACTC
Source organism: Harmothoe impar (assembly GCA_947462335.1). Taxonomy (NCBI): domain Eukaryota; kingdom Metazoa; phylum Annelida; class Polychaeta; order Phyllodocida; family Polynoidae; genus Harmothoe; species Harmothoe impar. Next base: position 7,037,629 of record OX381714.1, on the reverse strand, counting down.
TGAGAAAAATATCCCAGCATCTACAGATTCACATAGGGCAAGGGAGGCAGTAGATAAGTATTAAGTCACAGAAAATGATGAGTTCATTTAGATTTAGAGACTAATTCTCAGAAGACTCATCAGCATTGAAATCCTCTGACAGCAGTTGAGATTATGACAGCAGCCAGGTTGGTTTAACATGGCAGGTTAGTACTGTAAAATCTGGCTCAAAAGTTAGGAAGGGGGAATTTGTCCAATAGCGCCCCCCCTTTTCCAATTCCTGTATCCCCCACTGCATATACTTATAAAAACTTGCGTATAAGCCGTGCCCCTACATTTGGCAAGCAATGGTGCCCCCTACTAAGGAACCTGCAACCTCGGTATAAGCCACACTTATCTGACTTCTAAGCGGGGATTTACGGTAGTTGTAGAAGGAGTCTGTACAGGACTACCGTACCATCGCGATTAAGCGCCGGGGCACTCTTCAATTTGGCGGGGCTCTTACAAAGGCGTTTATACAAGACAGGCGCTTATTCAAGGTCATGTTTTTAGTGCTTAAGAGACATTTGGAGGCCCCTATACCCCCGGCGCTTATTCAAGACCGGCGCTCTTTCAAGACCAGGCGCTTTATCGCGACGGTACGGGATATATGGAGGCGGCATGTTACATGCATGGCATGTTTCCAGCAGGTGTCACCACACTAAATGGCTGGCCATGGATCATGCTGTCAGCTCTGACCACAGACCTGTCCTTATACATGCCACAGGGACTGAACACCATGGTTAGGCCACCACCTGACTGGCCATCAATCTCATATGGCATACCAAATATTAGCTTTAACCCTTTAAGGATGGCATAATGCATTACTGCATCATGACGACCAAGAGCATCATGCATCATGCCGATGGTACGGGATTGAGACACTCTCGAAGGGTCGGCATCATGCATCAATGCAGCACCGGCGAATTACTTGCCATGGCTGCATTGGCGCATCATGACCACAAATCTTTTACCGACATCAGTCGTTAAAGAGTTAAGGGCCCCATATTAGCAGAGTCTAAAATGAGATGTATGTATTGTGTTGATATATGTGTCCTGCTTCCCAGTGAAATATTACAGCTATTAGTAAACTACCGGTAGAATGTCCAAAGCTGTTCCTTTATTGAGAATCATTGCAGGCTTCTACCGATGATACCACTGACATACTTTATGTTACAAGTTTTGGAAAGGAGCTAGGGATGGGGGGTCTTTTTTCCATGATGCAACCACTGTTAATGACGGTTAGGATGGTACTTTATATTATCGCTTTGGTGAAGGTTTCAAAAAAGTTGCGAGGCGAAGATATTTTTTGTAGCACTATCTGTGAAAAGGGACCTTATTGCAGGGTGTGCTACTGGTGTTAAGTACTGCCTTAATTCTTTTCCACAGTGCAGTTTAAAAAAGTGTATATTAATTTGCACCAGCGCGTTAAAAAAAGCTTTTTGTGCAACGCTTTGTAGTTGTCTGTCCGGAAGCAGTTCTGAGTGATGTTAATTTATTTATTATTTTCATTTCATCTTTTTGTTGAGATGTTAATTATCAGCTTATTTAGGATGGAGCTGGTAAAAACAGACACAGAGTAACCAAGGCCTTCAGTTCTTTCTCATTTCAAAGAGTTATTCTTGATGAATGATAATGAGAAATGGGGGTTGGGAAATGATGTATGAGTTTCAACATGAGGGCTAGATTGCACTTGATGCTATAATAAGCACACTAAGCTGTGAATCATGAATGTATATATGAGTGTACACACAAACTAATTACTAGGGATATTCCTGTGTGAACTGTGCTAAAGAGGGTTAACCCTTTGTGGATGGCATGTTGATAAAAGATACCTTATGTTGATCAATAAAAGATGACATTTGTCGTCATGATGCACCAATAGTTGCGGCCCCAGCGAGTGACTCGCCGGTGCTGTATTGGCGCATCATGCCTACCCTTTAGGATCAGCTCAACCTCCGTAGAGTCAACATGATGCTACTTGCCAAGGCTGCATTCATGCATCATGGCAACTAAGGGTATGATGCATTAATGCATTATGTCATCCTTAAATTGTTTAATGCCATGACACTCATCATACCAAAGTTAATAAGACAGTAACTTTGGCTTAAAATGTCACTGAATATATAGCCAGATAACATATATGTATAGTTCCAACTCTTAGTGTAAAATAGCCACAGGAAGGAAGCACTGTGCCTGATCTCCCTTCTATCTGAGGTATGAAATCTCTATGTCCTAATACCTCATACTCACAATTCAATGTGCTGGCCATTCCTGCTGTTTATCACTCTATAATGTCTCCATATGGACAGGCCTACCAGTATACATGTACTATCAAGCCCTTTCTCCCAAAGCCCAATGGCCAACACCAAGTATGATTTACTTTAGTGTCTGCTCTTGATGCTCATGCAGCTTTCACTGCTCCCAGAATCACCCTGCTGCCTAGTGGACTTTGCCACATTTATAAAGTCAGGCTATATTCATATGTCCTCATATATAACCAACTTCTGCTATAATCTCTGTCAGGGATCTCAACAGACACCAGAAGCTGCTGGTAGAGGGATGGGGTGCCTATAGGGGTGTAGGGGCTGCTGGTAGAGGATGGGGTGCATATAGGGGTGTAGGGGCTGCTGGTAGAGGGATGGGGTGCATATAGGGGTGTAGGGGCTGCTGGTAGAGGATGGGGTGCCTATAGGGGTGTAGGGACTGCTGGTAGAGGATGGGGTGCCTATAGGGGTGTAGGAGCTGCTGGTAGGGGTGGGGTGCCTATAGGGGTGTAGGGGCTGCTGGTAGAGGGGTGGGGTGCCTATAGGGGTGTAGGGGCTACTGGTAGAGGATGGGTGCCTATAGGGGTGTAGGAGCTGCTGGTAGAGGGATGGGTGCCTATAGGGGTGTAGGGGCTGCTGGTAGAGGGATGGGGTGCCTATAGGGGTGTAGGGGCTGCTGGTAGAGAGATGGGGTGCCTATAGGGGTGTAGGGGCTGCTGGTAGAGGGATGGGGTACCTATAGGGGTGTAGGGGCTGCTGGTAGAGAGATGGGGTGCCTATAGGGGTGTAGGGGCTGCTGGTAGAGGGGTGGGGTGCCTATAGGGGTGTAGGGGCTGCTGGTAGAGGGGTGGGGTGCCTATAGGGGTGTAGGAGCTACTGGTAGTAGGGATGGGGTGCCTATAGGGGTGTAGGGGCTGCTGGTAGTAGGGATGGGGTGCCTATAGGGGTGTAGGGGCTGCTGGTAGTAGGATGGGGTGCCTATAGGGGTGTAGGGGCTGCTGGTAGGGCTATACTGAATCTGGGACCTGCTGGCGAGGCCGACAAAGGGCTTCTCTAATGAGCTCACAGCTGGACTGGATAGCCAATGTCTCAGACAAATTAGCAGAGCTACATGTGGGGAGGGGTTGGTGTTATCTTCAAGGGGTCCCACTGTGGGTTGTAAAAATAGTGGTAAATGTGGTTACCAGGAGGATGGAAAGTTTACAGATAGTGTCTGTAAATGACACTTAGGGTAGGTGTTGTCTATATTTTAATTGATATTACCAATGTGGCCCATAATGATTGCACAGTTGGGGTCCTCGCCAGCAGGTCCCAGATTCAGTATACTGGTAGAGGGATGGGGTACCACATGTACTTATAAGGCTGTAGCACATGAACTGAAGTAGTGCTAGGGGTAGCACCAGCAGTAGCAGGGAAGGGAACTGACATATAAAACCTTTTAATTTCAGCTGATTCCTGGAAACTTGTTCCCTCTTATGGTGATTGCCATCTAAACTGCTTACTGAAAACGTGTTGCAGTAGTTCAGTATTTAGTGTTCTGCGGGAACTACCCATATTCTCAGGGGACAAGATGGCGGCTACAGTGGCTTACAAGTTAGAGTGCTATGGGTGGAGTGGGTGTGGGAAGGGGTGGGTAGCAGGGTGGGTGTGGGGTGAGTGGGTGTGGGGTGAGGTGGGGTGAATGGAGAGGAGCATGGAATGGGTGAGGATGGCCTGGGGCTCAACTGAGGAAGTGGATAAGGCATATGTGGCCTGGCACATGACTGAAGGCAATCGGGGAGGCAGCAAAATCAATTTTGTTGGAGCACTTCCTTCTCAGAGCACAGATCATGGTTTGGTTGAGATAGTGAGGGGAAGTCAGGGAGATATATGGGAGAGGAGGAGACAGGGGGAAGTGTGGGGTGATGGGGACTCACAGACATTGTGTGGAGTTGGGGATGTGGGCTCACATGATAAGGTCCTGGCAAAATTGACTTGTTGTAGTGCCGTATATATCCCCGCATATAACCAGAACTTGAATTCTTAACCCGTTAAGGACGGATGTTGCTAAAAGATGACATTTGTCGGCTTAATGCACATCACGCCGCCCCTCTGAAAATGTCTCAACCTGTAGGGTAAGCATGATGCTTGAATGCAGCACTGGTGAGTTACTCGCCAGGGCTGCATTCATGCATCATGACGACCAAGGGCATGATGCATTAAGGTATCATGCCGCCCTTAAAGGGTTAAAGTTGCTTCTTTAATACTGTATGATACTTCCAAAAAAAAGCACGTATAACTTGCAACCCAACCATGGGAATATTGTAAAACCTGCAACTTGGGTTTGGCTTGCGTATAACCCGTGGGCTTACAAGTTACACTATGAAATTCACTGTAATGGCTGCTATGCTATGTACAAGAATTGGAGGTATCACAGAAAATGTGTACTACCAATTTTGTATTAGAAAATTATGCACACTTTTGCCTAAAATCATTTTGCAAACATTTTCTGTACAAAAATTGGTATTAAATATGTATTAAATGGGGCAGCAGGGACTGTCGTGCCTCTACATGGGTAAAAATCGACACGGGCGACACGGCCTTTTTGGGCCATTTTAAAAATCGACGGACACAGGAAAATTAGAGATAAAAATCGACCTACAGGCATTTTTCTCTAAGTTCTTATATACCTAAAAATCGACACGATGACACATCCCTTTTGCTAAAATTCGACACGGCGACACGGTCAAAATTCTGGGGACCCATGTCGAGGCACACTGTCAGTTTGTGACTTAGTCCGTGTGTAGATAACCTCACATCGGGCCACCGCTGTGTGTAAAGCTGTCAGACATACACCAGGGGTTAGTTGTTAAATTAAAGTTCTGCACCTTAACCCTTTATGGTTGACATAATGCATTAATGCATCATGCCCTTGGTCCTCATGATGCATGAATGCAGCTCTGGTGAGTAAGTTGCCAGTGCTACATCAAGCATCATGTCGAACCGACACTCCCAAAGCCTGAAGGGTTGGCATGATGTACCAATGCATTTTTAGCAGCATTCACAGTCTTTGCGAACACTTTTTCGTCACGCAGGACAGTCGGTCCTGCAGCTAGCCAATTTTGTAGGACCGGATAGATTTCTGCAGGACCGGGTACCAAAATCAAAGTTTTGCATACTATTTAGAATAGAATAACATTTATAAAAGAAATAATAACAACAAGAATTGCTTTAATTTGCCTAGAATATTAGTGTGCACTCCAGAACTTATAACTTCAGTTCTAGTTGGAATATTTGAAAAATTCTTTCAGTTTTGGAAAGCCCAGAAAGTGGAGGATATCTGGTCCTGCAACACTTGTCATTCTGCCGGACCAGAGCCATTTTAGACGGACATTGCCACTGTCCGGCAGAATTTGGCAAAGACTGCATTCACAGAAATGGAGGGTTAAATGGCAATGGTTGTGTTGTAAATTAAACTTTAGTACAGAGCAAACACTTCAGCACTCCCTTTGGACTGACCACCTTTCTAGCTGCATGGTCTATTCAAATGTGTGTAAGGTGCTGCTGCACACTGGTATAGTCCAGACCCAAGAATTTGGAGAAGCCGCCAACGAGAAATTGATAAAACTGTAGGGGGTCATAAGGTGAATGTAACTTTCTCAACGGGTAAGCCTCTGTGGTCAGCTTTATTACCTCCAGGGTCCAATGGCTGCCATAAATGACCACCCCAAACTCCAGGGTGTGCCTTTAACTCTTCAGTGGTATCTCAATATGACCTTAATGGCATTTTGAATGGCCTGTCAAACTAGTATTGTAAGATGGTAGCTAATGCTAATGTGTTAACACCAATCGAGGGGCATAAAAACCTCTTTGTGGGGAGTTTCACCACATTCTCCAGTCCTGACTGTAACCTGCTGCATGGCTTCATAGAGACAGTAATGTAAGGTAACTAACGACCTTTGTATCACTAATGGGAACAGCAGTCTGGTTCAGTTAGGTACAGAATCCAATACATAGCTCCCCTTATACTAACGTAAAATCGTTGCAAAAACATGCAGGATAGTGCCAATGTCCGCCCAAAATACCACCAGTCAAGCAGATTGCCTAGTGTAGCAGGACTGGATGTCCAGTCACATGTCAGGCTTTTCTGAACTGAACAAATTTAGTAAGGCTTTTAAAGCTGTAATATGTTTGTCAATAATATTCTGTATAAAACTATGTATCTATTCTGTTTTGGCCATAAACGATTACAAATATAATGAATTTTTAGGGGACAATAATATTTTATACTTTTTTGTATGCACAAATCATCAGATATGTGGCTGTCTGGTCCTTCAAAGATGTAGCCGGTCCTGCAACATTGAAAATTTGCAGGACAGTACTGTGGGATGAAAAAGTTTTTGCAAGACTGTAAAACCTCGCGTATAGGTCATGGCTAGTATGCGAGACAGATTGCTGGTGTGACTTATAAGATCGGCACAGAGTCGGGATGTGGGTTATACATGAGTTTTAGCTACTATAGTACAATACAAAAGTCACCATAATCAGATCATCACTGCAGCTTATATGATCGGACCACAGTTGGGGTGCAGCTTATATGCGAGTTAGGCTTATACGCAAGGTTTTACAGTACTGGAAGATGCGAATGTATACAACTTTGCACTCTTTGATATAACATAATGTCATCCACAGAACACACACTGTGCAATCTGTTGATGTTTAAACAGACAGAAGGCCTAGCCAAGGTTTATCCGTATTAAACATGCAAGGCACGATACATGTCTATCCACTTCAGATTAGCCAAACATGCCATCTGTATCTACTATACTGTGTCTGGCGAGCCCCCTGACTGTGACCTTTATTACCCTAAAACCTCACGTATATGCCTAATTTGCATAGTAGCCGCATCCTGACTTTGTGGCGATCCTATAAGCCGCACCCGCAATCTGACTCGCGTACTAGCCGCGGCTTAATTGCGAGGTTTTACCGTATTGGTAAGGTTAACACCTACAGGAGGAGGTCAGCCTCATCCCTTTGGTGGTGTCATTATAGGCCATAAAACCTGGGGAGGGAGTGCTTTAATTAGCATCTAAATTAAATTGACTGGACGAAGGGGCTCATGAGGTGGTTTACCGTACCGTCGCGTTTAAGCGCCGGGTATTGAATAAGCACCGGTCTTGTATTAGCGCCGGGGGTATGAGGGTCCTGAAATTACTCTTAAGCACTAAAACAGGATCTTGAATAAGCGCCTGCCTTGTATAAGCGCCGGGGGTAAACACCCCTCCAAAGTTATAAGCGCCGGGGCGCTTAAACACGACGGTATGGTATTTAGGGTATCAATACATCCAATAACCACAGCTATAAGACTCTCACAGAGAACTCATTACAGTGTTACCGAAATGACACTAGCAAATCGGCTTTTGCCGATGTAGAATCATAATGTGAGGCCATCAGACACTGGCCACGATGGCCTTATAGCTTTCCAAATTTTATACGCTATTGAAAAGCATTTACATCTTTTTTGTCAAATACTGATGTATATGACATTAATGTATAGTAATGTGGCCTGTATAAAGCATAAATGACCTGTGTAAGATGTCGCGACACAGGCCACTTTGGCTTGTGTGGAAAAAAGTTTTCGGCAACGCTGTTATTAGACAGGCCCTTTGTCGGCCTCGCTAGGTTCTCCCAGACAATGTATAGGCTACCAGGCAGTATAAGGCTACATAACCTATTAGTACACAGAGACTTGGGGACCTCGGCCATCCTAACCCCACACACACTGTAATGCCCGGTAATTAAGGGAGTGGTCATTTTCTAACAACATGTGAGGGTTGATGGACTTTTGGGCGAGTGATACAAATTTTGCCGCCAACCCACACCCCTCGCCCCTAATTATTGACCCAGGGTACCTGGGTCTCTGTGAGACGGTTTTCCAGCCAAAAATGCAGATTGGTCAGCTGAGTTTAAAAGGCTCTGCTGCCTTCCTTATCTCATATATCTGATTTAAATAAAGACATGGCGATAGATTGGAACAAAGTGTATCTCCCCCTTATATTTATTTTGTAAAGAAAATAATATTTGTAGCAGAAAAACGCTCTTGAAAAAAAGTCAAAAATACCCCTGAAATCAAGTCTTTGTGAACTAATGCTGAAGATAGGCCAGTGACCTTGAATCCTGACTTTAAAAGAGTCACGTTCACACAGACACCCATAGAGCTCAATGCTAAATAGGAGGTGAGACGTTTTTATGAGACGATTTTGGTACAGTTTACACTTTAAAGAAAGGCCTACTTGGGTGCACAGAGATGACAGAGAGCACTGGGGGTTGGGTATTGGGACTTGGGTATTGGGACTTGGGTATTGGGACTTGGGTATTGGGACTTGGGTATTGGGACTTGGGTATTGGGACTTGGGTTTTGGGACTTGGGTATTGGGACTTGGGTATTGGGACTTGGGTATTGGGACTTGGGTATTGGGACTTGTTTCTTAATGGCTATAGCCCTGGGTCACATGTGATGTATATCACACAATCAATCTTTTATATAGTAGAGTGTTGTTGTTTTTTCCGCTAAAAATGGGTTGAATCTTCTTGGTTCTTCCATCAAGAGGGATCCAAATTTGTTGGTACACCCTCCCCCCCGCCCCACAAATTCACCCCCCCCCCTCCCCCTCTGTTGTTACAAAATGACCCACTCCCTAGGTCAGATACAAGATGGCAGGGCCAGGCTTGTAGGTCATTTGTCCTGCAGGCTGGCTGGGGTGCATCCCGGGGGGGGGGTACTTAACCCTGGTGTGGGTACCCACTGCAAAACGGGCCCGAGAGCTGTGGCTGTGACCCTCCTTATGATAGGAAAAAGTGGGGCTGTCACTGACCAAAAGACTCTAAAACAGGGGGCTGTTAAAAGACATATGGTTGGTAACAAGGCTATATGGTTGGTCAAGTATACATTTGTACTCATATTTCAGGCCCAGAAAAGTTATTAGCTTTCAAAGTTGTTTATTTAGCAATATCCTAGCCTAGCAAGAAGCTGTCAGGTGACATCTAAGAAAACTGGAGGGCTGTTAAAAGAAGAACAAGAGGGCTGTCACACCATGGAATGGGGTGGGCTGTAGTTAATGTTTCGGTACCTCAAAGAGCCAGTACCCGCCCCGGGGGGTGCATGTAGTAGGGTGGTAGTGGGTGGTAGTGAGTGGTAGTGAGTCCAGCCCCAGCCCCAGGCCCTCACCATCTGCTCTGCTATCTATTGGGGATCAATAGGCTGTGGTGGTCAGTGTCACAGGGGGGTGGTTATCCTGCAAGGGCAGCAGGGGGCTTTAGTACATGGTGCCCTTTACTGTGAAAGTACTTATATTCACGGGTGTAAATTTTGGCTGAAGTGGCAAAAAAGACTAATCCGCGGGTATTTATTCCATACTGTAGCATATAAGAATTTCGCGGATTTTTCATTTCCATGAATATAGTGAAAATATATACCCAGCAAATACCACAGTACTTGCAAGCATACAATTGCCAGGCCTGAATTCATGCATCATGCTTTCCCTTGAGGAGTGTATCAACCCCACAGGGTCAGTATGATGCGTGAATGCAGCACTCTTGGGTCAATAGCTGCCCTTTGTTATCATGATGCAAGCAGCCCTTGCAAATCTACTCGCATCCTGCCAACCCGTCAGGGGTGTATCAACCTCGTAGGGCCAGCATGATGCGTGAATGAAGCACTTGCGGGTTCATCGCCCGAGGTACATTTTTCAATCACAATCATAAACGGATAAACCTAATTTCACTTAAAAGCCCAATCACAGATGCCCTTTTCCCTACTTTTGTAAAAAAAATTCCTACCTTTTGGCTGGAATTTCTATATTGAATTATATTCATTCCTACAAAAAATTGATCAAAATTGTAGAATTTCTTGCTTTTTGTCGACGACTGCGTGGCATCTCTGCATGCTACCCGTACCTGGGAGGGTTAGCGTCGTGTCCAGTCGGCGCTGACTAATGGTCGTACTGATGGTTGTGACAGCGGCTACCACTGTCCGCTCAGTGTGAGATACCAGACTCCCCGAGGACCCCCGACACGGGTTATTACCAATATAGGACGACACTGAGGATGAGTCAAGCCTCATATAATGTTCATAAACAGTTTTCAAATCTTTTCTATATTTCAAAATAACTACCGTAAAACCTCGTATAGAAGCTGCGGCTAGTACGCGTCAGATTGCTGGTGTGGCTCAGAGTCTTATGCGGCTGGTGCGGCTTATACACAAGTTTGCTACCATAGTATAGTACGAAAGTCACCATAATCAAATCGCCAGCGCATCTTATATGGTCAGCCAAAAGTCTAGGTGCAGTTTACATGCAAGTTAGGCTTATACGCAAGGTTTTACAGTATATATGCTATCAATATGTTCTTGAATAGTCTTGCACAAGCTCAGTGAGGCATTCAACTTCCCAAGAGCCACCTATAACATAAATCAACATCAGTATTGTGGGATAATTTAAACAAAAGAATGAATCAAGCTTCACTTCTTACTAACTAGTCATTTATGAGTTTTTCATGCTCTTCTATAGCTCTCCCTCTCTGACCACCTATATCAATATTATCAAGGCATTTGAGTCTTGAAGGGCCCTCGCAACAAGAGTTGTTATGAGCATATTTAGGATGAGTTTGAATCACAAACTACCAGAGTTGACAGTACCTTAGATTCTTGCTCATATAACTCGCACCTTGTCTAGACCCAGTCTTTAGGAAAACCTGCACTAGGATTTTGAAATGTGCACAATAGTATACGTTAAAGCCTCGCGTATAAGCGTAAACTCAGGTATTAGCCGCACCTAGACTTTGTGCCTTTCCTATATATAAGCTGCACCAGCGATCTAATTATGGGGACTGTACCATAGTAACAAAAACCCTCGTATAAGCTGCACCGAGACTCTGAACTGATCCTATAAGCCCCACAGGGGGTCTGATTATTGCAACTTTAGAACTGTACTGCACATCTGTAAATTCCCGCGTGTAACCTGCGGGTTATACGCACCCAAACCTCAAGTGCGGGTTATACGATATTCCCAAAATCTAAGTGCAGGGAGTATAGTACAGTACTTGGACCCCAGGTGCAAGTTTACAGAACTTGAAAGTTCCCGATAACTGTGGGCCAAACAGGAGGTTTTACAGTATACTGGATACAGTGTAACACGGTGTGTCCGTGTAACTCAGCTGTAACAGAAGCCACAGTTGTTGTAACATTAGCAGGACCAGGGGGGGGGGGGGAGGCTCCCTGTAACTCCACCCAGCCCCATATTACAACATACAAGATCCTATAAGCCGCACAGGGGATCTCATTATGGCAACTGTAGTGCTGTAGTATACATATAAAAACTCACATATTAGCTGCATTATGACTTTGGGCCGATCCTATAACCCGCACGGAAGATCTGACCATATACCGAGGTTGCAGGTTCCTTAGTAGGGGGCACCATTGCTTGATCTGGTAACCGGCGAGATAAGCACTGATACAGCAATCACAATGGGTACAGGCTGTTACTTAATGCCCGTTAAAAATTCCGCAGTAAAGGCCAGGGAATTTTCTCATTGGTTGATAATACAACCGACTAGACGCCTATAATAGCCGTGGCTTCTATGCGAGGTTTTACGGTAGTCAAGTCATGCTTGCCACCTATCACATCACATATCACAGACTAGCCAACAGAGAGTACTCATGGAGACTGATACATGTATAAGGTAACATGAAGGACAATACGGAGTAGGGATGTCATTGGTATCCAATTTATTCCGATTTCGATTATCACTATTTTGGTCTCGAAATTCGATTTTTCGATTCAGATAAATGACAGGTAAATAGCACTCAAATGACATGTTTTCGCCAGTTGTTCAAGCCCAAATAGAATTCATAATACCAAACATGATCATGGGCTAGTTGTTAAACTGTCGAGTTACATTAAATTATAACCCAGACCCATTTCCTTCTATGAGACCTCTAGGGCCTGGATTTCATCATGCAAATAGATGACCAAAAATGCTTTAATCTGCCTGATTTCTACATTTTATGAAGCTTATGTTTAGGGTAAAAGTAGGTAAAAAAGGGTATCGATTTAACGGTTTTGTCGATACGATAATCGGAAATGCAAAAATACCGAAATTTCGATTTGGTAGGTATCGATGACATCCCTAATACGGAGCACGTGCAGTAAGTATACACTCTACTCAGACAATACAGACTCACACACCACCCACACATGTGACACTCCAGCGGCTGATGTGATTTCCTTTAAGGACAGCATGATACCTTAATGCATCATGTCTTGGTCATCATGGTACTGGAATTCAGCCCTGGCGAGTAACTTGCCAATGCTGCATTCAAGCATCATGCCGACCCTACAGGGATTATACATTCCCGAAGGGTCGGCATGATGCACCAATGCAAGTTGCATTGATGCAACATGACAATAAATCATAAATGTCATCTTTTAGCAACATCTGTCCTTAAAGTGACATGAGCTGGTCATTATTTAGTGTGTACCTTCTGGGTCATGGTACGTCCTGTACTCATCTTCACAACATGAGGTGTGGGAACGTCATCAATGATGTCACATTCGGGTGGGGGGAGGGTCCTTGGCTTTAGTGATGAATCGTGACCCGAGCCATACATTTGTTCCCGCGATCACTCTGTGTACACTGACACCAGTAATCTAGGAGTTCTGCTCTCGTATTGCAGCTTGTTCCCCAGAAGCTATGGTGTGTGAGTGTCTAGTCACTGCCTAAGTGAGCTCAGGACTGACATGGCCGCCCATATGGAGAAAGCCGAATCATCGCTACAAGTATTGACTTCTTTGCCCAGAAAAATGACGGCGGGTTGGTGGGGGGAAGGGGGAGTGCTTGAAAAAGGGCCCGAAAGGGTGACATCAATTGTTCATGTACCCCACTCCAAGACATGACCAACCTTCAAATCTACCTTGCATTAAAACTCTCATAATAATTATGTTGTTCAACCCAAACCCTAAATAATGGCTTTGGGTTTGGGGGTTCCATGAAGTATGTGCGCACATTCTTTCCAGAAATAAACCCCCCCAACCCCCTAACGTTCTTGTACGCATTAAGACAAAGGGTTTATGTACGCAAAGATTCTCAGGAAAATTCGAAATAGACCCCCATCTCCCCCTCGGTGCGTACTTATTTTATGGGAACCCCCCTATCAGCAAGTGACCGAGTGGTCGGAATCTCACAGCTGATCAGATTGGCAATAACCAAATAGATGTTTGAACTGATATTGTCATGGAGACGGTGTTGGACGATGAGAGCTCGACGGGTCGTAGAACATAACAAGATAAACCAACACACAGGTAAAAAACTAGGCACCGAACAAGATGAGGCTATTTGATTTTGAATTACATTGCGGGTATACTCATTTGTGAAACAATAAGACTTATTCCGGCCGCTGAAATTGCCAATTGGCGGTTTGACTATGACTCATCTCAACCGAGTTAAATGGAATCAAAACTCATTACAGCTTCCTCCCAATATGGCGCCCAGGCACCACTACAGGACCTGGTGCACCATTCACTCACCAGGGGGTGCTGCTGGTGTGTACGGTCTAGTCGGCTGAACAGCCATCTTACTGTAAACGTAGATATTTTCGCTGGTATAAATTTTCGCGGATTTGATCATATATACCATTTCGCTGGGATTTACATTCGCGGATTTTGACATATGTTATACCTACAACTATATCTAGGACAAATATTCGCTCTGTACATATTACATAGATTTTAAAATCCGCGAAATCTGCGAAAATATGTACAGCGCGAAATGAAATACGTTAACAGTAGATGTGATTACCGTGAATTCTCGTGTAGAAGCCGCGGTTTGAACAAGGGTCAGAACGCCAACGTGGCTTATAGGATTGTCCCATGCTTAACAATGACGGCAACAGGCTAAGACGTGCTGGCGAGTCGAGGGGACAACTTTAGGCATAAAATACGTTCAAAATTTAGATAAACTCCAAATAATTGGACTGTAACAGATATAAAGGTCCAAGGACTCTCCGGACTGGAAAATTACTGGCCTTTACACAAGGATTACTTGGACTTCTCGGTTTGTAAAATTTGTATTTCCCGCTAAACAACGATGGCTGGAAATGGCGTAGAGCCCCGTAAGGGGTCCTCGGAGGGCAACGACTCCGAATCCGAGGAGGAAATACTTCTACCGCAACTACATTCCAAGTCGAGTACAAAGCAGATTACTGAAAAGGTCAATGAAATTGAACAAAGGCTCAACAACCAGATACGGGTCGGTAAGCTCACCACTAAACTACTTGATAAAATTGAGAAGAGAATTGGTAGTGCCGAGGGTATAAACAGAAGGACGGTCGACCAAATCGACACGATTTCCAAATGCCTAGAATCCCTTACGGGCCTCGTCGACACGAACAAAGTGAATTTAGGCGCCGTTCAGTCAGAAACTCAGCAACACGCTACAAGATTTATGAAGCAGGACAATTTAGAACAACAGAAAGTTTTATCAATCGAAGGAGTCGATGAAAATATAGATGTAAATCTGCGTACGAAACTAAACAATCTGCTGAGCGACCTTGACCTTCCTTTCGACGCCAACGTGGCTACGCGCGTGGCAAGAAGAGGCAGAAAGGAAACCGACAAGACGGGGAAAACTAGGAATAGGCCGATCATCGTTCACTTCTCTTCAGCTCATTACAAGAGCCAGATCTTTGGGAATATAGCGAATCTCAAGGGGGTGCCTGAATGGCATGGTGTCCATTTGGCGGATGATTTATCAGCGACCGACAGAGCCAAGCAAAGGGACCTGAGGTGTTTACACGCCTTGGCCCGCTCCAAGTCACTGGATGCACAGGTAAGGGGTTTAACCTTGTTTATAAACAAAACCCCATATTCCTATGAGCAGATTGACAATCTCCCTCATGATATTTCTATGACAAATGCCAAAACCATACCCGCACTCGATGGATGGGTCTTTCAATCTGAACACTCAAAGCTCTCAAACCTACACCCGTGTGTATTCACCTACCAAAACGTGCAGTATGACTCTGTCGAACGTGCCTATACCACGCAGATGTGTACAATCTCCAAGCAACCACAGGTTCTAAAGAGGGTTAAAGCCGCGATTGAACCACGAGACTGCATGTATGCCGCCAAAGCATGCAAACAGTCCAAAGAATGGCAAGACATGGACGAGCAAGTTATGAACGAGATTCTTCAGTGCAAGTTTAGTGTCCCTGACTACCGAGCATACCTGGTTGGCCTTAAAGGCCATCTTTACGAGGGTACCAAAGACCCAAGGTGGGGCTGCGGATTCCACCTTGGCCAGAAAGACCAGATCTGCCAGGCAGCTGTTGACTCAGAAAAGTCCAACAAACTAGGCCAAATCCTAGAGAAAATCAGAGACAATTTCATAGCGGAAGACGAGGCTGGAAATGGAACACCAGACCCAAGAAGAATACCTCAAGATGAGGGCCAAGTACCGAATAACACAGAGACAGAGGCCGAGAGGGAAGCCAGACAGGCTGAGTTCTTTGACTGAGTCTGAGGGGGATGGGGGATTGGGGAGGAGACAGGTGGAAAACCTAATGACCCACTTTTGGAAGCCCCAGCCCAGGCACACCATCTTTACAGACTCCAGGGGCCATTCCAGACATGGTAGCCTATCAGAGGCCATTAAAACCACCATTCAGGACATTGCCAGTGATCCAGTAAAATTAGCAACCTTTGAGGAGCTCACAGGTACCAAGTTTGACCCGAATAATATTAGGTTCAATGTATTTGTCTTCCCTGGAGCAAAAATCCAACAATTGTTCAGTTGGGCAAATCGACATCTTACGCACCATCCCAAAGACTGCATCTACATCCTAGGCGGAGTAAATAATCTGACAAATAAGAACAAGGTCACCAAGAAAATCACCTTTGATTGGTCCCGTCATGAAGACATCAAGAGCAACCTATGGGCCTATTCTGAACTTGGCATGACATGGCTGGCACAAAACCACCCCGCTGCAATAGTATCCTTGTGTCCACTGACTGGTTCTAACCTGGAAGTGCTGGCCCCAACATACAGCGACAAGCAAGTCTTCATTGATAAAGCTGTCAGAGCATTCAATCAAGAGGTGATAGGGATAAACCGCAGACATGATGTAGCCATGCCTTGGCTGCACAAGCATGTACATAAGACCAGGCACGGGAAAGACAAGGACTATTATGTAACCTTACCTGATGGTCATTCTGCCCTACCAGATGGCATACACCCAAGCCAACATCTCTTGAACCTATGGGCGAGAGATCTCCTGGTTGTCTTCACCAAAAACTATCTCGCTCCCTGACATACCTCCTACTAAATTTAAATGTTCTAAGGCTGGGCCTGTAGCACATTCTAGTTCTGTTATGGTATGGAATTAGAAATCCTACAATCCCCTAAGACCAATTTCTGGCCCTATCACACCAATAATAAAATATACAACTCGTCCTCCCAAGACCTACCAGTGAACAGGTACTTGAAAAAAAAAAAAAAATCTATTGAAGTTCAGTTATGTTGACAGTTATGGTTACTTCTGTGTTCATACAACCTAAAGGTCTTTATACTATATTACATTCTGTTGTGTTACTGTGCTGTTTTAATACTATGTATATGTTGGATGATACGCTCCTTCCTCCTCCCCCCCCTCCCCCCCTCAAACCGTACTTCCTTGTATATTGATATATAAATGTGTTATTATTTTCTTCTATTTTTATAAAATCATTCTGTTCTAAAATTTGAGGATATGTCCCTTCCTCCCAAATCAGTCAATGACTAGTTGCCAAAATAATTTAAACAAACCTAATGTGGACGGCATAAAGGCCGAAGTCCTCATAAGGAAATATAACATGTCTACCGTATATTACATTTGTACAGCCTACTTAGGCTTCTTTGTATTTAGACTTATAATAAGGATACAGGTGTCCACTACCTCAAACATGACCACGCTATCACTTGATGGCGAGTCTTAGTACAATTGGTAGCACCAAAGGCATCCACTTTTTGCATTATAATGCACGTAGCCTTAAGGGTAACTACAGTTCAATTTGTGCAGAGTTTACCGGCCATGATATACATGTGTTATCCTTCTCTGAAAGTTGGCTGAAATCTATTGATGACCCAACCAGTTACCAATTGGCTAACTACACGCGATATAGACTTGATAGAGTTGTGTTAAACAAAAGGAAAGATAAGACAAAGATTGGTGGTGGGGTATGTATTTACATCAGGAATGACATTCTGCACGATTACCACTGTTTAGAGGATTTCAATGTATCCAATGAAGATATTGAGCTGCAAATATTGGTGATATGTAAGCCCCACATGAAGCGCATTATTTATATTAATGTATATAGGCCACCTAAAGGTTGCCCCGAAATGTTTAACTCAACACTTAAAAACATACTTTCCAACATTCCTGGTAGAGAGAAATGTGAAGTTATCTTGATTGGTGATATGAATATTGATGTTCTTACCCAGAAAACCCTATACAATAATCTGGTAGACACACTCAACCCGTTCAAACTTGTACAACTTATAGATGAAATTACACGTATTTCCCCGGTTAAGGAGCATAGAGATTCCATATTAGATTTAATCTTTACCAATATTGATTGTGTATCAGCGTCTGGCACTGTAAATGTACATATCACCGATCACCTACCGGTATATATGTCACGAAAAATCATAAGGGAAAAGGTCGAGAGGGTGACGGTCATGGGTAGATCTTATTTAAAGCTTAAGGATGACATGATTGTTAAGTGGCTGGATGAGTATGATTGGGATCCTTTTGATCAATCCAATGATGTAGAAGAGTGCTGGGGCCATTTCGAAACTTGTCTGAAGACGATAATTGATAGATACTGTCCCCTAAAAGAACTCAGGATCCCTAAGTACCAGGACCCATGGATGTCTCTTGATATTGTGGAACGTCTGAGGGACAAGAATACCCGGATGGCAAGGGCGAGAGTTAGTCCTAGGCAGGATGACAGGGATGAAGCAAGGAACCTTAAGAACAAATCCAATAAATTAAATGAAAAGGCCCGCAGAACTTATATTAAAGATACACTTGTTGAAAATCAGAAAAACCACAAAAAATTTTGGCGAATAATTAACAACATTCTCCCGGGTCAACCAAATTCAAAAAAGAACATCCACCTTTTCGACGAAATTTCAAACCAATCAATCCCAGATGACCAAACAGCCAACTTTATTAATGAATATTTCACCCAAATAGGGCCCAACCTTGCTGCTGACCTGACAATGCCATGGAAACCGTATGACGTAGTTTGTGATAATAACATTGAGCCCTTTGTTACAAATCGCCAGGAGGTTTCTAAATTGGTACATGATATTAATATTAATAAGTCGTCAGCCATAGAAGGAATACCCACGAGAATACTTAAACTGGCTTTCACACATACAATTGACAAGTTGGTCAAGATTTTTAACCTCTCTTTTGCCCAAGGTCTTGTGCCATTATCTTGGAAAATATCTAGGGTGACCCCGATTCCAAAGTCTGGAAACCTTCGGTCGGTAAACAACTATAGGCCAATCTCGCTCCTGCCACTGCCATGTAAGTTAGTTGAACGTATTGTTCATAATCGAGTCTATGGTTTCCTTGAAAGGGAAAAGATACTCACCTCTAGACAAGGTGGGTTCCGTCCGGGACACAGTACTGTCAATACACTCTGTGGTTTCACTGATGAGCTACTGCACAACATAAATGTTGCACTGGAGACTGTAGCGGTTTTCATAGATTTAAGAAAGGCCTTCGACACCGTAGACCACAGTATACTTCTTGCCAAATTGGAAAGATACGGTATTAGACAACTCAACCTGAATTGGTTCTACAGCTATCTAAGTAATAGAAAACAAGTTGTCAATACAAATGGTGTCACCTCTAGTATGCTACCTGTGGTCTGCGGTGTCCCCCAGGG
The DNA here is from genome assembly GCA_947462335.1 of Harmothoe impar. Classification (NCBI taxonomy): domain Eukaryota; kingdom Metazoa; phylum Annelida; class Polychaeta; order Phyllodocida; family Polynoidae; genus Harmothoe; species Harmothoe impar. Next base: position 7,018,371 of record OX381714.1, on the reverse strand, counting down.
ATCCATATTGGGCCCGTTATTGTTTCTTCTCTACGTCAATGACATGACCAAATGTGTTAAGCATAGCTCGGTTCGTCTCTACGCTGACGATACAGTTATTCACCTATGTAACAATAGGAGACAACTGGCTAAGGATCTTATCCAGGAAGATCTGGAAAACTATTATACATGGTGCATTCAAAATAAACTATCTGTTAATGTTGCAAAGACGAAAGCTATGGTATTTACAGCCTCTAATAGTCATCCAAAGACACTTGATCTTAATCTAAAAATGAACAATGAATTATTACAAGTAGTCAGCTCCTATAAATACCTAGGAGTCTTTCTGGACACAAATTTAACTTTTGAAAAACACATAAATTTCGTTCATAGTACTGTTTCTTACAAAACATATCAGCTAGCTTGTCTCCGAGACTTCCTCACTGAGAAAATGGCCTTAAGTATTTATAAGACCACCATATTGCCATATCTGGACTATGCAGATATTCTGTACATGAACGCTAATGTTGGCTATATAGCTAAACTACAGATAGATCAAAATAGATGTCTCAAAATATGCTTAAAATTGGACAGGCTAACAAATACTGAACTTGTACATTTTAAAGCACAATTGCCGTTGTTGTCGTCGCGTAGATATGTTCATATGTTAAACTTCATGTATAAGCGTTCCCGCGACCCTATTTACATTGATTCAAGGCTGATTGGAACAAGAGCTCATACTGGTCCAATGGTTAAAGTTACACGTTCTCACTGTGCCTCCTTTGACCGAAGTGTTGGATACCATGGTGCACTGTGTTGGAACTCCCTTCCTCCAAATAGAAGAAATGCTGAAGACATAACAATATTTAAAACACAGAGCTCTATAGCACTAACGGCGCTTATTCCGTTAAACTAAGAGTTCCAACACCAAATTTCTTCCAAATTAAATTAAGCAGTGAACACCTGGTTCCTTCTTTTATATAAATTCACTATATTTGACTTATATTAAATTCCTTAGTATAAACCATAGTGTGGTATTTACCAATACCACGCTTCCCCTTCCCTAATACTGGCGCTTAACCATGGTCCCAGTATTACTATCCGACCAAACCACACAGTGACCCAATGGTCAAAGGGCCTTGCCGTAAGAGCAACCCAATACTTGTCATGAGTAGGGATGAGGCATAGCCTTTCATTTGTTGTCGACATCAGATACATGTTTACCGGAATTTATGATTAAGTCCACCAACTTGCTATAACTTGATGAAACTTGACCTCGATGATTCATAACCCATTATATTAGGTTATGTTCATTGAATGTTACTTCATGTGCAACAACCAAAGTGGATTTGAAATTGTAACTGTATTTAAACCATGTTCAAACGAGACAATAAATGATTAATAAACCTAAAAAAAAAGTCTTAAGTGTGGCTTATATGCGGGTTTTTACTAGTATAGTACAGTACTAAAGTAGGAATTCTCAGACTCTAGGTGCGGCTTATAGGATTGTCTCAAGTTAGGGATGCGGCTTATACTAGGGTAAGGCTTATACGCGAGAATTTACAGTACCTTTGGCTGGCCTCTAACTGCAGAGATGCCACTTTTCCTACTTTTGTAGGAATTCCTATTTTTTGGCTGTAATTTCTGCATGGAATTATGTTGATTTCCTGCAGAAAATTACCAAGATTGTAAGATTTCCTACTTTTTGTTGAACACTGAGTGGCATCTCTGCAGTAACAGGCACTATGCACTGTTATCTCCACAAAACGGCCATGCTGCACTCTTACACTTTAATTATATGGCAGCAGGGTTTTCCACACACTGCAATGACACCGGCGGGCCGTCGGCGTCGTTTTTACTGCCGCTGGCGTTAAATGACTCCAGAATTGCCGCCAGTGTCATTTTAGCTATCTAGGTTTTTGAATTTTGAAAATCCATCATCAAGGAAGTTATTAGTATTTTAGCACTCTTTTATCCAAAAAAGTGTTATAAGCTACACATGAGGCCTGATAATTGCTATTGCCTTGTATTAGCCACACTCCTACTTTAGGAGGATGCTATATAGGTTTTTCAATTTTGAAAATCCATCATCAAGGAAGTTATTAGTATTTTAGCACTCTTTTATCAAAAAAAGTGTTATAAGCCACACATGAGGCCTGATAATTGCTATTGCCTTGTATTAGCCACACTCCTACTTTAGGAAAATGCTATAAGTTGCACTGTGGTTTTTGACTCTTGTACTAGCTGTGGTTTCTACGCAAGAATTTAAGGTGTGATATTTACTTCTGTGGAGAACCCTGTGGCAGCATCGGTGCTTAACAGGTGGTACTGAACTGTTGGGACCCTTACCTTGTTGTCACACAAACCTAGCCAGGACCTCTTCCTGCTCCAACAAAGGCCTCACCTAACCCTATCAGCACCTAATGACTTCTCTGTAAAGCGCCATAAAGCACAATTTAAGGAGGAAATCACACAGTTACTACACAGAGTTACAGCATGTACCACATGCAGCTCTGTGTTCTCCCGTCCCCCAGTGTTAGTGGGGACCTTCATGATGGGGGCATGAAGGAGTAGAATAACTTCATCGAGAGCCTTCCATAATACCAATGGGCATAACGGATTAGTAAAAGGCGACAAAACTTGAGGGGTCTCGTGCCTTACTGCTGTGATCAGTCACGTAAGCTGTTGGCAACCGCTGCCCTAATGAGCGGGCCCGGGCCTTCTTGCTGGTGGTCTGGCATGGGATTCCTCCTCAGTGAACCACGTCTGAGATATCAAAGGCCGTGGTTTGTCTGGCCCTGCCTACTATGGTACTAGCCCAGGTAGCTAGGACCAGGCAAATAAAAGAACACTTGCTATCCTTCGAAAAGAGTAGGGGACGTGCCCCGGTAGCGGTTTTCTCCCTCACCTCATAAATGCGGTCATTCATTTCATAGATTCGATCATCCATAGATGCGGTCACTGCTGTATTAGGCAAGCAGCATATAAATATCTGTCCTACAACTGCAAGGCAGACTACCACTATTTGTGGATGACTCCTTGCCAACTTGAGATGTCCCGTGAGGTACTTGATGTATGTCTGGACGTTAAACAATTCAATCAATCAAATCTGTGTTCTCCCATGTTATAGCCTCATGTTAGAGTGTAGGCCCCGCCTGCATGAGACCAGGGACCCAAACCATGCATGGACAGAGGGATAGATCTTAACTAGCCCTTTTACCCTTTAAGGATGGCATAGTGCATTAATGCATCATGTCCTTGGTCGTCATGAATGCAGCCTTGGCGAGTAACTTACGAGTGCTGCATTCAAGCATCATACCGACCCTCCGGGGTTGAGACACTCCTGTAGGGTCAGCATGATGCAGCAGTGGTGAGTAAGGTACGCCCCAGGGCTACATGCATACAGCATGGCGACCAAGGGCATGATGCATTAATGCGCCATGCTGTCCTTTAAGGGTTAAGTATTGTAGTTTGCCTCAAACAGCATTTGTCGTCATGATGCACCAATGTTGTGCCGGCAGGTAACTTATCAGACAAGATGCATGAATGCAGCACTGCCAGGGTTGCCACTGTCAGGGAAAATGTCAGGGAAAATATTATTTTGTTCCAGGAAGGGAAATGTCAGAGAATTTCAGATTTTTTGGCAAAATGTCAGGGAAAATGATATTTTCTGAAAATGTCAGGGAAAATATTTTTTTGTCAGGGAAAACCTTTGAAATACAAAAAAAAAGTCACCCGTTTTCTCTGAAAAAGCCTTTTAAGGGAGAAAAGTATCTAAATCCTCAAAAACGAGGGGGTAAAACTTTTGCACGCATGCGATACACAAAACCCTGTTGTTAAATAATGACCACTCACTAAGTGGCAGATAACTCTAAAAGGAGTGCATATTCATAGTTGGCGGGCATTTGAAAACATAGGGTTTATGTCGCGATTGTCAGGGAAATTTGATATAACGTCAGGGAAAAGTCAGGGAATTTGAATCTACCTTGTCGGTGGCAACCCTGAAGTCTGGTGAGTTCATACATCATGACTACCGAGGGAATAGCACATTAAAGCACTATACAACTCTTAAATGATTGAACACTTTCGCTACACTATCTTTTATTTGCAATATCCATGAATCTTTTTTTTTTCATTTGGCTTTCCCATGAAGCCTTGAAACCACCCAAAATATAACCGCATTTATAAGCTTGCCTCTAGATGGCAACATAATTACATTTGCGAGAAAAACAGCGCTGAATATTCACGAATCCAAACGAGCTTAGAGTTATTGAATCATATGGTTGCAGAGTTGGTCGTGCTGATTCAGCCTGTCGGCCAGTCAAGCATACCGTACCCAAACCATGTCAGTGTGTCATAGTTCCGAGTGTACATCGCTTCAGTAGTTTTTATCCCACATCGGACGCGATGCGAGAAACTCCCAAAACACAGCGGCATGAGTTGCCAAATCTACATTAGTGTCTGGGTGCGGCCATTGCTGTCTGGTGTAGGGCTCTCATCAGCTGACCGAATAAAGTACCGTAAAACCTCACGTAGAAGTGTGTAGGCCTTTGCAGTGCTGCGAAAGCTCAGATTAAAATTTCAGGGGCGTGGCAAGCAGTTTCAAAGTAGGGGTTACTGAGGGGTATTTTGACCGTTTTTGACCCCTTTTTACTTGAGCTTTCTGGTTTGACCTTATTTGGGGCTGGTCCCCCCCAGTTGCCACGGCCCTGAGTTCAGATCTTTTGGTCTTCAAATTGGCTGTTCTTGTGATTCGTCCAGATCCAATGAGAAATCTGTTTTACTTTATGTAGTGGGGAGGGACTTTGAAATCTCAACAGACTAGAACACCAAAATACATCCAATTGACAATTGGCTGCTTGATTTTCATAATTTTCTTGGGGGCATGTCCCGAAACCCCACTTCAGACTACTAGTCTACTGTTATGACATGTGTAAGGGAAGTGGTTACCACCCCTTCCGCGCACCGAAACAACCCAGTAACGTACGGCGCGGTTAGATTGTCAGACAGGGAAGTAGCTCAGTTTGTAGAGTAGCAGGTTACGTGATCTGAGGGTCGTGGGTTCGAGTCCCGCTTTCTCCAGATGATTTTTCCGCGACCGTTACACTGGTGGAGAAAGCGAGCGCACTCGCTGGTACGGTTGACTTAGACGGTTGGAGCATCCCAACTTACTGGGGATTGGACACCTGCTGGTGGTTGGTAGTTGGAGGAGCAGGTAGTGAAGAGTTGGTTCCCAGTACGGGCACTTGGAGTTCAGCATGGAGTCCAGTCAACAAATTGGCTGGATCGGTTCGGCGCTGTGAGCTTCTATCATTGGCTGCTACGGGGACATGATATAAGCCGCACCAGCCATCTGACTCGCGCACTAGTTTTGGCTGCTTTGCGAGAATTTACAGTAACTAATTAATTGCTGGCCATTGGTGGTGATAGCAGCTTAATCTAGCTACTGTAAATTTTCCCGTATAAGCTTAAATCGCAGATATTAAAGCCGCCCCTGACTTCTGCTCGATCCTATAAGCAATCTGATTATGGTAAATTTCTCGGTACTATTGTAATATCGGGTTGATCCATATACTGTATAAGCCACACTAGCGATCTGACTCGTGTACTAGCCGCGGCTTCTATACAAGAATTTATGGTACCATAAAACATTGTGTATAACCCACGTTGGACCAGAATCCCAGTACTGTAAAACCTTGTGTATAAACCTAACTTGTGTATGCCATTTACAATTGAGAAGATGGCTAAGCCCTGTGCACAGCCCTGTCAATTCACAGATTGCAATCATATTTTTGAATTTCTGACAACGCCATTTTCTATATAAAATTGTGTAAGACCAGTATATATTATGTTGCTGTACTAATGATGTTCTCCTGTCTGTTTCAGGTATGTACACAACTCTTACCGTGCTAACACACTGCAGTATGAGATGAGGTAAGTGACATGCACCATGCGGGAACATTCACCACTGACGTCAGGCATTCTGCGACCTTTTAAACACCTGCATTCACCTATCAATAAAACACGCTCACCGCAGGACATGATGTCAATTATATTAATATGCTATATGTGATATCATGTTTGGGCATTTCTGTAAAACCTCTCTCATAAGCTTACCTCCCTTATAAGCCGTCTCCCACTCCGAGAGAAATGTTTAAGCCGAATTTGGGGTCATTTAAACAGTTTTAAACCCTAAAAAAGGTTGGCTTATCTGAGCGGTATTTCGGTATAAAAAAAAGGGAAGAAAGAAGGGTGGGGGTGCGGGGAAATCAGAATGGTTTTCAGAAAGACTACTATTATAAAGTAGCCAAAATGAGACCTCAGTAGGTTATAAACTTTCTTCAAAATTTAGGCCCAGGTTTTATGTTTCGGTATGATTTAACCTACCAGCAATATTATCTCAGAGACAGAATTGCACACTACCAAACATGACCCATGGACCATGTTAGTGGTATGGAGTCATCCTCTGTTTAGGTCTCTACACTTTGAGTCAGTGCTCTTTGCCCATGTTGAATATCTTATTGCGGAGGCTGACATTTGGAGTGTCCTCAGAGGGCGGGTATTTTTGGTGTCTTTGTGGAGACTTCTACGTTCGTCCCTCACACACTACCAGTCTGTCCGCAGGGACGCGACTACTCTTGTTCCAAAAACTTCTGAAGGAAGGCTCTGGGGACAGCCAGTATGACCTTGAACTTGGATTTTGCTGGGTTTAGGCAGTCCTTGTAGTTAGCTTGGAACCAGCGAACAGGAACCAGAAATGGAACCAGAAAGTATGATGGGAAATACAGGTAAAACTACCATGATACATTCTGGGTCCTGTCCACTTGTTCCAAGCTACCAGCAGGGATTCCAAGCTACCAGCAAAATCCCAAGTTCAAGGTCATACTGGCTGTCACCAGAGTGATATGTATACCATCAACAACTACAAACCGAAAAGAGGTGGTCTACAGAAGGGCAGTCCGGTCCCCCAGCACCGGCTGTAAGTGTTAGAAGTCTTTGTTGAGAAACTCTCAGTTCAAATCTATTTCAGAAGATGGGTTTCCCCACTACTGCTATTCTAGTAACCACCAAAGGAGAGTTAGATTTATGCACACCAAAGTCTGCTTGCAGTGTCCGTGAAAATGTGCCGGACACCGGCTATAGCCGGCTAAAAGGCTTCTGGACCGGCTGGACTGGTCCTGCTGCCGTTCCAAATGACTGGCTGGATCTTTGGCTACATGTCAGTTTTTACGTCTTGTAAATCGGACCATTATTAAGGTCTCTAGAGAAAAAAGCATTTTGCATAAATATTTTGAAAATCATTATTCTAGATTGTACATTTTACAATGTTTCAATAAGAATATACAGGAAAGCTGTATTGATTCAATATAAAAATTTATACTTTTTTTTTTGAGATATCAAAAGTGCCCTCAGGCATCCGGGCCTGCAAAATTTAAGCCGGTCCTGCAAAATAATAGATCTGCAGGACCGAATGTCCTGCATGGCAAAAAAGTTTTCACAGAGACTGTGCTTGTAGGGAAGGGGACAGGAAGGAATAACTCATCTGCCACTAGTAAAGGAGGCATTGAAGGTGAGAGCATGGTCTCAGTATTACACCAAGCTTTATACAGAGACAGAGAACAGAGCCACATTGTGGGCATAGGAAGGGGGTACTCATTTTGTAACAACAGTGGGGCAGTGCGATTTCAGGAAGAATTTTTTACCCCCTCCACAATTCTAAAAAAAAGCAATAAATTTTTTTTTTTTTAAACCAGGCCTTATTTAATAGTAGATCATGGTATTGATGTATTACAACACTACACTACCCGGGTGCTTATTTAAGACCGGCGGTCATTTGAAGACATGGTTAAACAGGCAATCACAGCGCATAGTGCATTAAAGAGGCAATATCACCACTCACACTTTACCACATAGCAGACTATAACAGTACCAGAAATGGGAATGGGATATGCCAGTTTGAGGTATTTCAATACCACTCTATGCCTGGCGCATATTCAAGACCAGCACTTATTCAAAGACAGCGTTTAACGGATGTCGCTAATTGTTGACATTTGTCACATGATGCACCAATCATGATGCACCAATCATGATGCACCAATCATGATGCACCAATCATGATGCACCAATCATGATGCACCAATCATGATGCACCAATCATGATGCACCAATCATGATGCACCAATCATGATGCACCAATCATGATGCACCAATCATGATGCACCAATCATGATGCACCAATCATGATGCACCAATCATGATGCACCAATCATGATGCACCAATCATGATGCACCAATCATGATGCACCAATCATGATGCACCAATCATGATGCACCAATCATGATGCACCAATCATGATGCACCAATCATGATGCACCAATCATGATGCACCAATCATGATGCACCAATCATGATGCACCAATCATGATGCACCAATCATGATGCACCAATGCAGCCCCAATGCATCATTCCGATCCATTGGGAGTGTCTCAACCTCGTAGGGTCGACATGATGCTTGAATGCAGCACTGGCAAGTTACTCACCAGGGCTGTATTCCAGCATCATGATGACCAAGGGCATGATGCATTAAGGCATTATGCCATCCTTAAACCAGGCCATTCCAGTAGCCTCCCCACAGAGAGGCCACAGTACCCAGCAGGCAATCTGTGCCTCCAGTAACCAAGGTGACAGAGTTATAGCCACCCTGCACCACCTATCTAGGCTGTCCAATCTCCTGCCCCTCACACCTACAGTCAGCCCCTATACGGGGGAGACAGGTTGCAAAACTATTGGTCAAAAGACCCCCAATGTCCACCTGATATTCTGAGTACCGTAAAACCTCGCGTATAGGCCGTGGTTAGTACGTGAATCAGATCGCTGGTGTGGCTTATAGGATCGGCCCTATGGTACAGTACTAAAGCCACCATAATCAGATCTCTGGAGCGGCTTCTAGGATCGGCACAAAGTCTAGGTGTGGCTAATACACGAGCTAGGCTTATACGCGACAGTCGGCCCTTACTTCCTCGAATTTGGAAAATGCAAGGAAAAATGTCTGAGGAAGCAAATTATCCGAGGAATTAAGTCCAAATACATGTATAAAGGGAGGGTTGACTTTCCATCCACCAAAGGGCGACATGGGTGCTTGAGCGACGAGAAATCTGCAAGTGTGCCCTCTTGTAATTCCCTGCTCTTTGCTGCTATTGCCTCACACCAAGATACCACAAAACGTGTCCTGCCACTTAGACTTGGTCACAGTGTTGCCGAAATGACGGCGGCACGGCGGCTTTTGCCGGCGTAGAATCATAATGGCTGGTGTAAGTCCTTTAGACATCGGCCATGTTCATGTTGTCAGCTTTCTAACAGTGAAAGACTTTTTAAATCATCCAATTAAAAGTGAATTTAGAGCCATCTGTATTGTGTCTTCATGGAATTACTTCACATTTGAACATTTTCCAATCAATTTTGTAAGTTCTTACATAACAACAACAAAAAAGTTCTTTTCAGTTGACTTGTCATTTAATTGCTTGCGAACGATCCCAAGATAGAAACCACTTTGACACTAGTTGTTCATTAAGCTCTGTAGGGGTGGACCCAGGAATATAAAAAAGCTATAGTTGCAGAGATATGCCTGACCTAATAAATATTCCGGCTATATTATGACTCCACCTGGCACGTGGCCTGCCTGCATACAGTTATACTCATTTGTATTTATGTATGTGGGCGAGTATATAAAGACAAAAATACATGTCTGAATATATAAACCACTTCCCTTTTACCATTATGACCTTGCCATTTGGTCCCCTGCCTCCTCTCTCACCCCCCCCCCCCCCCCGCCCCCCTGCACTCCCACCACACCTAGGTATACCAGGCAGGCTGCCAGGAATCATGACACTGTGGTGAACAACTGTGGCAGCACATGGTGCGGGTTGGGGTAGGTTGAGGTCCTACCCCAACCCACAACCAGGTAAGAGTCCTGGGGAAGCCACAAGTATGGTACCAATTCTAATATAGCAGGGGCGGACCCAGGAATTTGAAAGGGGGGGGGCACCAAACATCCGCCCTTGCTAATGCACCGGAAATATAGAATACCAAGTTAGACGGCACTGCATTGGTGCATCATGCCGACTTTTAAGGAGGGTATCAATCCCGTAGGGTCTGCCTGGTCAATGATGGGTCAGTTATGCATCATAACGACAAAGAGCATAGTGCATTATAAACTTAAACGGTCCTTGAATGGTCAGGTAGCTCCCCACAAGATGGCGACATTACCGGCCAGTACCTACCTGTAAGGGGCACAGTATGGCTGGTGTATGCCGGGTGGTGGCTGTAGGACACACAGGGTGTGGGGTGAGACACACACAGTCAGTCCCAGGTCACAGGCCAGCACCCCAACCCTCTCAGGGCAGCACCCCAACCCTCACAGGCCAGCACCCCAACCCTCACAGGCCAGCACCCCAACCCTCTAACAGCAGCATGATGCTTTAATACAGCCTTTGTCGGCATGATGCATGAATGCAGCCCTGGCGAGTAACTCGGTCGACATGATGCATGAATGTAGCTCTGGCGAGTAACTCGGTCGACATGATGCATGAATGCAGCCCTGGCGAGTAACTCGGTCGACATGATGCATGAATGCAGCCCTGGCGAGTAACTCGCGAGTACTACATTCATGCATCATGCCGACTCTACGAGGGTGGAATCATTCCTGAAGGGTTGGCATGATGCATGAGTAGACTCACCTGGGCTGCACTCAAGCAGACTCGCTCAACTAGTATACCTTTTCCACCACAAGGGCTCCAAATGGGACTGGTGGGACTGCTATACTTAGATTGTTACTTCCTGGCAGGCTGTGCACAGGAACTGGTGTACAGGATTTGATTGGTCAACTCTTGAGGGTAAGTTAGTGAAACAAGATTTTCATATGAGTTTGCCCAGACTCTACTATTATAGAGTCGGGGCCTGAGACTGCATTCAAGCAGCATGACAACAAAGGGACAGAGGACATTAGGGCACTATGCGGCCCTTACAGGGTTACAGGACAGGCAGTCAGAGCGCCTCCTCACCCCTGACCCCTGTCTTTGAACCCTTTACACATCTCTCATGCCTCATGTCCTTTTCGCTGCTCTCCCTTTCTTCCTTTCTCCACCCCCGCCTACTTGCCAAAGCCACATCTCTAGGTTTTTCAGAGCTTACCGTAGGGGTGCAGTATTTTTCACTAGTTCTTGGGAGTCCTTTATTAATAGAGATATACTGCAAGTACAAGTGGCACATTTCAATACAGGAAGATCGCTATAACTCTTCCCGTGTATAGGATGTTCCTTGACATGTATACACATGGTCATTATTGTTTTCATCACAACCATGTTTCATATGAAGGTTTTAGCCAGATACAAAAATTAAATGAATTAAAATTAGATTTCCCATCTTAGATTTTACTCTTAGTTCATACTCCAAGAAGACAAATATTAATGACACGAAAAAAAAAATTAATGACACGTCTGAGCTGGATTTGATAATCATAAACTACCTTAATTCATCAATATACTTTGTAAAAGCTGTGTGTCCACACCACACTATGTCAGCATACAGCCCCCATGGTGTGGTCTGGCACATATTAGGTGCACCTCATGTTACAGTGTATAGTGTGTGGGTGTAGACTCTCCATACTGCTAGTCATGCTACCTCCCTGTAGGACCCTCATTACACTCCTAGCATACATACATTATACACTACTGTAAATCCTCCTGTAAAACGTCTTGCATATAAGACTAGCTCTGTGTAAAGGAGTGGTCACTTTCTTAACAACACTGTGGGGGGGGGGGGGGGTCGTAGTCAGCCTATTTTTGTGAGAGCGGGTCAAAACTTTTGCCCCACCCCCCATGAGACTGGTCAAAACATTTTTGGTTCCCCACGTATAAGCCAAACCCTCAACTTGAGAAAAAAAAATCCTATACAAAATAGGTTTAAAAATCGTTTTCTCTCTGTTCTAATGTTTCAAAAACCCAACCTATAAGCTGAACCCCCATTACAGAAAAAATAGCTTATAGAAGAAGAAGATATACAGAGAGCCGCACAGCAGTCTCAGAGTGTCCCAGGCTGGGATGTGTATTGTGACACCCAGAGCGCCTGTGGTGACCAGGACACTGAGACAAGGAGAGGTACAGGGCCCCAGTGTAGGTAATATAACAGGCTGACGTAAGAGATGGGAAAGATAGGCTGCTGCTGTGCTCTGGACTGTATACAAAGAAGGACGCCAAATAAAATTTCTCTTATAGGCAGAGTTTTACGGGTATACTACTGTAATATGGGGTCAGTCAATGTGTATAGTCCTAAGGAGCTGTGGCCGCACATACCTCTACAAACAGTCTGAGTCCACTCACAATTCACAACATACTGACACACTAATTAATTCCCGTAGTGCGCAGCCTGGAGGCCTCTGCCATGACGCCAACAATGACAAACCACCACTCAGGTCTTAGTGACCCCGCTATTTACCGCTGAGTGTTTGAACGCTGTCCAGAAAGCCCCCCCCCCCCCCCCCAGCAACCACGCACCCGGAAACAGGTGCCTACCGTAAATTCACGCCTCGGCCACACCAAAATAAAAAGTTGGTCTACGGATTTCCCGCACCATATTTTCCAAAATTCCAATTTTTTTATATTTGGTTGTGGAAAAAAAGGACAATTTTGCCAAAAAGAAAAAAGAAAATTTCGCCCACTCCATTGGTTCGAGGTTGAAAGCCATAGACAAAAAAAAATTGGGAAAAAAAAGAAAAATTCGCCCTACCGCATCTAATTTTGGAAGACAAAATCCGTAGACCAACTTTTTTTTTGGTGTGGCCCATGAACCTAACTCGTGTATGAGCCGCACCCACAACTTTCACAAAACCTAAAGCCTAACAGGGGAGTCTGGAAATTACCGTAAATTCCCATGTATAAACCACACAACGCGTAGAACCCGCACCCTGACTTTGGGAGAATCGTATAACCCGCATCTGGGGTCGGAAAATCACCGATTTAGTACTGTACTGTACTTGTAAAATCCCTCGTATTACCCGCAATTGGACTTTGAGAATATTGTATAATCCGCACTGGAGGTTTGGTTTGCGTATAACGCGTGGGTTATACGCGGGAATTTATGGTAGTACTGAAGTGTACTTATAAAAACTTGCGTATAATTTCATAAGTCGCACCATGACTTTGCGCGAAAACGCTAAGATAAATACCCCAGAATTTACGGTATGGGATACCATAAACTCGCATATGAGCCACACCCAGACTTTGGGCCGATCCTATAAGCCGGCTTAGGGGCCATCTGAATGTAAACCACATACTAACTGTGTGATGGGAGTCCTGGAGTCCTCGGGGTGATACCACTAATTCGCTATATAAAGCATTTATATTTGTGTCAAGGTTGAGGCTAGTTCCTCACCTACTCCCCAGGTGGCGCGCAGGTCGGCGGCGTCCCTGGCAACCATGTATACACCGTGTTTGTGTTACTTCTCCTGGGAAAATTTTGCTGACAAGACGTGCCTCTGACCCCCTCTCCCCGTCTAGCATGGATTATGCCTAAAAACAGGGAATACTGCTGTGCATGTGGAGTAACCCATTCCCCTCCAACAGGTGAAAAGTGTGGTTTGTGGGAAGAAGGGTCAAGACGAGTGACACGGGCACAGTCAGGAAAAAGCAGCATGCTTGAGGAAGAGTCGTTAGCAGTGAAGGAGGCGCTGCAAAAAGTAGAGCTGTCCCAGGAGGAGTCAGACATGGTGGAGCAAATTAAAAAGCTCCAGCAGGAGAAGAACAAACTCCTGCTCAAAAAGCGTATCGAGGATATGACGAGGGAACTGGAGAAAAAGGATCCGCCCGACGAGTCGCCACCGGCGGGGGACGACCCGCCGGGCCAGGGGAGCGGTATACACCGACGATCGCCGAGCCGCCGACGGTCTAGGAGCCACCGACGGTCCAGGAGCCGCTGCCGGTCAGGGAGCCGCAGGCGGTCAAGGAGCAGACGCAGTGACAGGAGCGGCACGCACCGCCGATCGAGGAGCAGCCACCGCCGCAGTTGGAGTACCAGCAGGCACAGGGGATCCGGCTCCAGGGATCCACCCGCGACGAGGAGTAAGTACCCACTCAGGAGGTATGTTGGCAACAAGGAGCCAAAGGATATACGTTATGATGAATTGATGGAAGCCATGATGGCGTGGGCATACGACCAGCGGGGGTGGGAGGTGCATGACTACCACAGGTATCTGGGTCACTGTATGTTTGTGGCGCAGAAGGCCAAGTCGCGGGTCTACACCGACACAGCCATGGTCAAATACGACGCTGCAATCAGGAGGAAGGTGGACGACTACGGCCTGGAGGAGTTTACCAAAGGCAACACGGAGTGTGTGATGGATCATTTCTCATATGAGAATACACGCCAAGCCTACAGGGAGAGACAACTCGCCGCCAGCTCCAAGGTAAACAACAACAACAGGCAGTCCAGCTCCCACTCATCCTGCCCCGCGGGGGGGGGGGGGGGGAGGCCAGCGTGCAGGGCGTACAATCAGGACGGGTGCACTGAGAAGTCCTGTAAATACGCCCATAAGTGTAATAAATGTGGGCGCCCAGGACACACCGAGGCAGGGTGCTGGGGGACCGGCCCCCCGGGCCCCAAAAAGGACTGACTGTCACCCCCACCTGCTGGGGTTGTGTGGACGGACGAGGACACCAAAATGGATTACGAGACTGATTCGGCAAAAAATGGTGGGGGGCACTTTGGGAGTACTCATGCTGCCAATGAGACCCCTAGTCAGAAGTGCACTCACAATAATGTGGGGGGAAGGGAGTGTAGTATGGATCCAAACCCTACTTGTAAAAATGTTGATTGCAATATTGATGTTGATGTCGAGATTCAAAATATTGATATTGGTGATGGTATTGATGTTGATATGAAATCAAAATACGCTGGAGTCAACGAGTTTGACTTCAAAAATGTAGCAACACGTGAGTTTCCCACCTCTAAGTATGTGGGTCAAGAGGCGGTCAGTTGTGATAGGTGTAGGAGTGTGGGGTCAGTATGTCAAGGATCCAGCTGGTTATGTGTGAGTAAACAGGGGGAAGATGAGTACCCACTCACAATAACCGCCCACAATACAATATCAAACGATGCCCAATCAGAAAACTTCACAGTGTACAAGGAATGTGTGTTGGGTACATGTACATGTGCCCACTCAATAAGGAATAACCCGACGAGTTTACACCCATGCAGAATCTTCACAGAGTGCTTCTGCAGGGGGGAGGTGGACGAGGATTGGTCATATATTATGCAGGGCGCCATATTTGGATTTAAAGTCATTAATAATGACTGCCCATCGACATATCAAAAAGACAACTACAGCTCTATACTACAAGAGGACACTGTAGGGCCTATGGGCGAGAAACTACAACAGGAAATAAACAACGGTGCACTATCAGTAGTGGATACCCCACCAAGGTGCATACATGCACTAGGGGCTGTCCCAAAAGATGGTGGTGGCTTTAGAGCCATTGTAGACTGTAGTGCCCCCGGTGAGGACTGTGTCAACAACTATACAGACCTAGTTGGGATTAAGTTTAAGTACAACTCAGTGGACACCGTCACAGAGCTGCTCGCCCAAGACGAGTGGCTCGCCACTGTGGACATATCAGACGCCTTCAGGGCAGTGTCCATAGACATAGACAGTAGTGACTACCAGGGATTAAGATGGACCTTTGAATCCGGGGTCACACTGCTAAGAGACAATAGGCTATCTATGGGCCTATCCAGTAGCCCATATGTGTTCAGCAAGCTCTCGGATTTTATAGTGCGAGCGGCTCACAGGAAGGGTGCGTCCAGGATAGTCAACTACCTAGATGACTACTGCATTGTGGGTAGTACAGAAGAGGAATGCAGAGCGGACCAACTCACCCTGATATCCACCCTGAGACACATAGGATTCAGCATCAGCTTCAAGAAACTGAGCTCGCCGGCAAGGAAGACCAGGTTCCTAGGAATAAACATAGACAGTGAAAAGATGAACCTGTCACTTCCGCCAGACAAAATGGTGAAACTGAAGACTTCCCTGCAGGAAGTAGCACGGAAAAAGAAAGTCACCAAGAAACAGCTAGAGAAAACAGCAGGATACCTGGCCCATGCCAGCAAAGTGGTGAGAGGGGGAAGGGTATTCTGCCGCCGTATATACGACACGCTCAAGGTCATGAAAAAACAGCACCATAAGGTGAAGGTGGGAGGAGAGCTCAGGAAGGACATAGACTGGTGGATTGAGTTCTCAGAAATGTTCAACGGGGCTGCAACCATATTGGGGTCAAAATCCCCAATGATCTCCACCTACAGCGACTCCTCCACATCCTGGGGATATGGGGTGACACATGGTAGTGACTGGCTGGCAGCCCCATGGAAGCCACCAACCATGGAAAAGGACCAGCCGGTCATAGTCATCCCACCCCACCACCTGGGGGAGGTACCGGTAATACCAAAATGCGATGACAACATCAATGTGCTTGAACTATGGCCTATAAGGGCAGCCATTAAAAAATGGGGAAGTGACTGGGAGAACCTAACAATATGTATGGTTTCCGACAACACCCAGGTGGTGGCAGCTCTGAGGTCAGGAAAAAGCACAAACAAGACATCAATGTCCTGGCTAAGGGATATATTCTGGGAGGCAGTCTCTAAGAATCTAGAGATAACGTCAGTGTATATCAGGAGCGAGGATAACATCATATGTGACGCGCTGAGCCGCCTCTCTGACCCATCTGCAGCCACCAGAATAGCCGAGGCTGATAAGGGGGGACTCATGTGTTGCTCACAACTATTCTCTTTTCAGGATGGGAGCAGCTCAACCAAGAGTGTGGCGAGCTAATGGATCAGTGTTACGCACCGGCTTCCAAGGAAACAAAGGCAGCACAACTAGAGAAGTATAGGAAATTCTTTGCGGAGTTTGAGGGATTTGTGATACCTTTCCCATGCTCATCAAAACAGGCAGCTTTATACATCAGTTACCTAACACGCACCTTGAAGTACTCATCTATTAAGGGCTATGTCAGCGCCCTGTCAGTACACCAGAAGTCATTAGGACTACCGGGTATAGACTACAACAACTACAAAGTGTTTGCAGCAATGAAGGGAGCCAAGAGGACCCTAGGTGACAACCCTAAGCAGGCAGCGCCATTACTGCCGCAGCATCTATTGAGCATCCAGGAACAGCTGTCTGACAACCCAGGTCATGTTGCTTTCAAAGCAGCGCTGTTGTTATCTTTCAGGGCCCTGCTGCGAAAACAGCAGGTGACCGACTCAGATGCCACTCTCAGGCGCGAGGATATAACAGTGTATGAATGGGGAATGTTAGTGAGAATTAGAAGATCAAAAACAATACAATTCAAACAGAAGGAACTACTGATCCCTGTCTCCAGAGTAGAGGATGGTAGACTGTGCGCAGTGAAATGGGTGGTAAAGCATTTGAGGGATATGCCCGCCCCAAAGTCATCACCCCTATTCATCATTCCGGGGCCTGCCGGCCCGGAAGTGATGCCTTATAAAGTATACCAAGCCACACTAAAGATGATGTGTGGACGCGCTGGACTAGACCCCGACGAGTTCTCCAGTCATTCCCTACGACGTGGGGGGGCGACCTACTTAGGGATGATTGGGGCCCCGATTGAGGAGATCAAGACCAGGGGCGACTGGTCCAGTGAGTGCTATATGAGGTACTTAAAAACTCCACTTGACGTGAGGATCCAGCAGGATGTGAGCGCCTGTGGTGACCAGGACACTGAGACAAGGAGAGGTACAGGGCCCCAGTGTAGGTAATATAACAGGCTGACGTAAGAGATGGGAAAGATAGGCTGCTGCTGTGCTCTGGACTGTATACAAAGAAGGACGCCAAATAAAATTTCTCTTATAGGCAGAGTTTTACGGGTATACTACTGTAATATGGGGTCAGTCAATGTGTATAGTCCTAAGGAGCTGTGGCCGCACATACCTCTACAAACAGTCTGAGTCCACTCACAATTCACAACATACTGACACACTAATTAATTCCCGTAGTGCGCAGCCTGGAGGCCTCTGCCATGACGCCAACAATGACAAACCACCACTCAGGTCTTAGTGACCCCGCTATTTACCGCTGAGTGTTTGAACGCTGTCCAGAAAGCCCCCCCCCCCCCCCCAGCAACCACGCACCCGGAAACAGGTGCCTACCGTAAATTCACGCCTCGGCCACACCAAAATAAAAAGTTGGTCTACGGATTTCCCGCACCATATTTTCCAAAATTCCAATTTTTTTATATTTGGTTGTGGAAAAAAAGGACAATTTTGCCAAAAAGAAAAAAGAAAATTTTGCCCACTCCATTGGTTCGAGGTTGAAAGCCATAGACAAAAAAAAATTGGGAAAAAAAAGAAAAATTCGCCCTACCGCATCTAATTTTGGAAGACAAAATCCGTAGACCAACTTTTTTTTTGGTGTGGCCCATGAACCTAACTCGTGTATGAGCCGCACCCACAACTTTCACAAAACCTAAAGCCTAACAGGGGAGTCTGGAAATTACCGTAAATTCCCATGTATAAACCACACAACGCGTAGAACCCGCACCCTGACTTTGGGAGAATCGTATAACCCGCATCTGGGGTCGGAAAATCACCGATTTAGTACTGTACTGTACTTGTAAAATCCCTCGTATTACCCGCAATTGGACTTTGAGAATATTGTATAATCCGCACTGGAGGTTTGGTTTGCGTATAACGCGTGGGTTATACGCGGGAATTTATGGTAGTACTGAAGTGTACTTATAAAAACTTGCGTATAATTTCATAAGTCGCACCATGACTTTGCGCGAAAACGCTAAGATAAATACCCCAGAATTTACGGTATGGGATACCATAAACTCGCATATGAGCCACACCCAGACTTTGGGCCGATCCTATAAGCCGCACTGGCGATCTGAATATGGTAACTTTTAGTACTGTACCCTAGTAGCAAAAACCCTCGTATAAGCCGCACCTCGACCATGGGCCGATTCTATAAGCCACACCAGTGATCTTACCCTCGTACTAGCCGCGGCTTCTACGCAAGAATTTACGGTAGTACACTACTGCTTAGCCGTAAACCAGTGTTTCTGTAAGTGCTTGGTGCCAGGGGCTTTATACCATGTACCGCTGACAGGCACTGACACTATAGTGGCACCATAGTGACACTATGCTAGATGCCCAAGGTGACAGCCCTGACAGCTGTGACAGCTGTGACAGCTGAGACAGTGGCACTAAGCAGGCTGACAGGGGTGCTGTCACGATGGCTGACGGCTGAGGGTGCCGCTACTGTACCCTATGTAGAGCTATACTCAATATGGCACCTGCTGGCAAGGCCGACAATGGGCCAGGCTAATGAGTTCACTATAGGGGGCCCTTTAGTAAAGTGAATAATAGCTGTAATTCAAATCAGAGATGTATCGACACCTACAAGAGGAGGTCTGAACATCCCTTTGGGATGGCGACCTGTGTGATAAAACAGGGGTAATTTTACAGGGGATACTATGTCAATTTAATGTATATTGCTCAGTTTCTCAGTAGGACTGGGAAGGTGTGAGCTGCTCTAATGGCTGTTGTAAACCACATACTAACTGTGTGATGGGAGTCCTGGAGTCCTCGGGGTGATACCACTAATATATCTTGTAATCACCTGACAGTGAGGGGCTGTCAGTAGGTCCTAGATTCAGTATACCGTATTCGGCGTAATAAGCGCACACCCCCTAATAAGCGCACACCCCCCGTTTTTGGCAGATTTTTATGCTACAAATAACCAAAAAACATCTCAATTTTTGACTCCATTAAACTCTAAACCACTAAAAGATGTCCATATTAATGTTTTTTAAGCGCACCATGCGCTTTTCTTTTACGTCGAATACGGTACCCTGTCTACAGGCTCCACTCTACAGGTCTACAGTCTATCCTGAACCACATGACAACATACGATTTACTGATACTTATATAAAAAAAGCTGTTTTTGGATAACATGGCCAAAATAAAATAGGGTAGGTCAGTCGACATTTTCTTTACAATTTTTGAAGGGCTATGATAGGAGTTTTCTGACTTTTTTTCAACATCTCAATGAAGAAAAATACTAACTTTTTTTGACCTAGGAAAGCCTCTACTCAAATGTGGGATCCAAAACATGGGGGTTTCATACTCAGAACTTTATTGAAAACTAGACAGTTTTATTGCCGCAATAATGCGTCTGGTTTCAGTGCTTAATCCCAAAGTATTGGGAGTGATTCTGCGACAAAAGACATCTGCCAATTCTATCCTCCTCCTTCCCATGCTGTGTCATTTTAATGAGTGGTCTCCTTAGTACTTCAACCAGTTCGTCTTGAATAGACTATAGAGCCCACAGTAAGAAGTACAGCCTATTTTCAGGCGCGGCTTGTAGGATTGTCACAAAGCCTAAGTGCGGCTTATGCAAGGGTGCGTGGTAGAATGAGGCACTTTACGGTAATACCATCGTAACCTTAGAACGGGCACCTGATCTGACATGATCAGACCAAAACATGGGGGTTCACAGTGTTCGATAATGTAGAATAAGGTTTAGGATTTCTAGCCCCTCAATATTGAAAATACAAATTCTGAAATTTCTTTTACAAAGAAGAATCCATCAATTGGCTTCTGAATACAAGTACCGTACTCAAATTAGAAGAGTACCGGTAGTTAATTTATGTAATGTTCAAAATCGATACTTTCTTCATTCATTTTCAAATTGGATATTGCTCTGCGCAATTGTAATGGACCGTGAACAAGGTGCTCTTTATTTATCTGCAGAAAACTTCTTTCTTTTTTATTAGCCTGATTTCATTTCGCATTGGTAAATGACTGTGTGGCTTATTATATCGGACATTACTAGAACTACTGCCATTCATTTGAAAAATGACATATGAATGGTGTCTGTGCTATACATAGCTCAACATTAACGGCTTCAATCATAAAGTACACAATCTAGTTCAACTCAAATCAAATAATTTAATGGGATTTCAGGGAATTAAATAGAATAAATTTCACACTGCTTTTATGCTGCAGTACGTGTGCACAGACTCACCTTCACAGGTTGCCTACTACTAAACACTAAGGTATACTACCTGCATTGTCCCACAGTCACACTCAGATATGTTTTATACAACCCCTGATGGTAGGCCTTTCTAATATTAAAGTCAAATAAAACATTATATTATCAGTGAAAGAAATCAGATGATGGCCGCAGGATCTGGTAGGTCTAGGGAGCTATATTGTGCTACCGGTAGTTATGAATATGTTAGGTATATATATTTGGCAAAAAAATTCAAAAGATTTCAGATGTTTGAAGTTAACATTCAACTTCATTTTGATGTCAGTTGATCGTTATCATGGAAAAGCAGAAGTTTGAAAAACATTCTTAAGGCCGGCGCAAACAGAGAAACGCGAATTAGACCCGACGCAGACCAGATGCAGACTGGATTTTGCAGAGATTAGGGGGACAGTCTGTGCCCAATCTGCACCCCCTCCTACTCAGTCTGCCCCTAGTCTGTAAGAAACCTAACCTGTTATCAGCCTATCATTTCTCAGACCGTCCGTGGACAGTCTGAAAATATCTAACATGTTTGATATCACGGATTTACCCCAGACTCAGACGGGACTGTAAATCTGCGTCCGGTCTGCGTCCGTGGTCAGCGCAAACTGAGCGGACTGGACGCCAGTTTGCGTCCGATCTGCGTCCGGTCTGCGTCTGGTCCGCCCTGTTTGCGCCAGCCTTAAGTCGTAAAAACTGTATAGCCTTTCAGTTATTTTGAACCAGAAGAGAATAACAGAAGATATTCTTTAGAGGAGGGAAAATGGTATTTAAGACCAACCAGAATGTTCCCATGGAAAACCAGGGGCAGGCAGTATAAAACCACCCTAGTGCCTTTAGACGGGGAGGTACATGAGTCATAAACTGTACACAGTTTACCCATATCTAGAATTCTAGATTGACTTTAATTCATCTTTTGAAACACAAACGCAGAATATTAGGCCTTGATTCTAATTACATGTAGCTGAACCTTTAAACATATAAAGGAGGTAAATCAGAACTTTCAATCTAAAAAAGATATTCAAAAGTAATTGAATCACAACACAGCTATTGAGAATTACCGGTAAGTGATGCAATTTCACGTATCATTTAAACACAGCCTTTGCGAAACCATGCCTCCTAAAATGCCACTGGTCCAGAAGATTCATAAGTGTAGCAGGGCCGAATGTCCAGTCGCATGTTGGGCTTTTCTGAACTAGAAGAATTCAGATGGGCTTGTAAAGCTGAAATATGTGTATCAATATACTGTGTAAGACTATACATCTATCCTGATTTGGCCATAAATGATTACAAAATAAAATGCATTTTTGATGGACAAAACTCTTTTTATACTTAAAATGCAGAAATCATCAGATATGTGGCTATCCGTTCCTCCAAAAATGTAGCAGGTCCTGCAACATAAAATATTTGCAGTACCAAATGTCCTGTGGGATGAAAAAGTTCTCGTAAAGACTGTAAATATATCCTGTATACCGTTCCTCGTCATATGTGTGTAAGACATGATAGGGTGATTGAACTGGTACCGTATGTACTGGTACCGTATGTACGGCAGGGCACGCCCCCTACAGGTTTTACGGTAGCCATTACAGGTGACATTTTGTTACATCGCGTCTTATCCAAGTGATATATTCTCCTTGTGGCTAGGTTTCTCCTTATTCAGGTATACAGTAGAACCTCAAGTATAAGCCTAACTCGCGTATAAGCCGCACCCCCAGTTGAGGCCGATCCTATAAGCGATCTGAATGTGCCGATTTTAGTACTGTACCGTAGTGGCAAAAACTCGCGTATAAGCCGCACCCGACCCTGGGCCGATCCTACAAGCCGCACTGCCGATCTGATTCATGTACTAGCAGCGGCTTATACGCGAGGTTTTACTGTAGTTTTGTTAGCCTTTATTGAAGGCTAATTCAACCCACGGACCATACGTATAAAAACGAGATGATTAATGAGTTTTCCTAACATCAATGGCTTAAGTAAAGTTAATCATGAAATAACTGTGTTTGTAAACTAGTATTTTTATATGAGGAACAACAACTGAAGTAATATATAGTAGATCTGTGATTGATGATATACAATCGTTGACGCTACAAGTCTTTATTGATATACTAGCTAGTAGAAGAAGACAGTATCACATTAAATGAATAGTGTATTTTTTAAACAAGAATCAGCTTCATGGACCAGATTTATAAAAGGTTTGACAACAATGACATGTGTCTCAGTCCATTGTTGTGAAAATGCATCACATATTACTCAAGTTGTATAATAATAATATGTCTCTTTAAGACATGAGAACAAACGAGTTACAAACATAATAAAAACATGACAGGAATTCTTCAATGAGAAGCAGATACATCTGGGCCAATGTTGTACCAATTTGTTTTGATGATTGTTGTGACATTATCAGTAGTACACAGGGGAATGATGGTATCGATGTGCAAAATATATACCAGGACCAATGGTGGAATAAGCTAAAACTTACATATAGTACTTTGTTCATAGTAGAAGTAAAGAAGAGAAAGGTGGCTTTATGAAGGTTTACCGCATCTACATCTCCCTAGTCACAGCCGTTAAAAGGAGGATGTATAGCAGGGTATAAAAATAGGCCATTATGTTCTACTGTACTCGTATAGAAAATAGAAAAACACTTTGACTCTAGGATTTAAGAGGATCAACATGTATATAAATGCAGCAAAACAAAACGAGAAGTGGCATACAGAGAAGCTAGTCTTGTGTGTTATCCTTATAAGAGCCGCATAGTGCTTTAATGCTCAATGTCCTTTGTCGTCAGTCATGATGCATGAATGCAGCCCTGGTTAGTCTACTCGCCAGGGCTGCATTCGTGCATCATTCCGTCCTTTTGGGAGTGTATCAACTCTTGAGTCATGTCAGCATGATACCTGAATGCAGCCCTGGTAAGTAGAATCACCAAGGCTGCATTCATGCATCATGATGACCAAGGGTATAACAGCCTAAAGCAATAAGCAACCATTAAAGGGTTAACTCATCAAGGGCCGCATGGTGCTTAAATGTGCTATGTCCTTTGTCGTCATGATGCATGAATGCAGCCCTTGCAAGTAACTCTCCAGAGCTGCATTCCAGCATCATGCCGACGCTATGGGGTTGGGACGCTCCTGATGCACCAATAATGCAGTGCCGGCGAATCACTCACCAGGGCTGCGTAGTGCATCATGACGACAAATGTCACCTGAATTACACTAATATGTGTTGATAAGAACTGAATAAGAACTAGAATAAGCTACTGGGTCTGCAGTAGCGACATCCGTCCTTAAAGGGTTAAAGGCCCTAACAAGTGGCATTCAGTCTAGGCAGTGGGCCGTGAGTGGTGATGTGTAGGCCCCTGAGACACCATAGAAATGTAGCACACATATAATTTGTATACAAGGAGAGAAGTATAAAGCCTGTACTGGGGGGGGGGGGGGGTAGTAGCACAGATACTTTCCTGTATTGGTGCAGCCTTAGCTAACCTAGATTGTAACTCTACATGGGTAAAACTCGACACGTGCGACACGGCGACACAGCCCCTTTAAAAATCGACATGTGCGACACAGCCCCTTTAAAAATCGATGGACACAGGCATTCTTATAAAGCTCCAGTATACTCTACATACATAAAAATTGACACAATGACTTATTAAAGTAAGTAGTGACTCGGCCCTTCTTACTAAAAATCAGTACGACGAAATGGTCAAGTCTGAGGGTACCCATGTAGAGGCACTAGATTTACTCTCGTTCCCAGATACTCCCACAAGAAGGCTCTGGTAACTACCACTATGACCTTGAACTTGAATTTTGCTGAATGTTTGCAATCACTGCTGGTAGCTTGGAACAAGCAAACAGGAACCAGAATGTATGATGGGAGTTCCCCCATCATACTTCTCTGGTTCAAGTTCTGGCTTCTGTCTGCTGGTTCCAAGCTAAGAACAGGGATTGCCCAGACCCAGCAAAAGTTCAGGGTCATAGTGGTGTTAACAAGCGCCATTCTGTCCCACATTGGCGCATGGTACAAGTGTAACCTATATTCTGCTATTAGCCTGCTATTAGTCTGCTATTAGCCTATTGGCCAAATATTGCTTAGATATACCCTTAGTCATCATGATGCATGAATGCAGCCTTAGCCATTAGACTCGCCATGGCTGCATTCATGCATCATGCCACCCCTTCAGCGACTTATCAACCCCAGGCACCCCCTAGGCTTGGCATGATGCTTGAATGCAGCCCCGTTGAGTTACTCGCCAGGGCTGTATTCATGCATCAGTGTAATAGATAGCATAAATACATTAAAGCACTATGCGGCCCTTAAAGAGTTAGTGAGAACTAGTATTTGTCCCGCCTCATCAAAAGGCCCATTGGTAATGGAGAGGCAGGAACTTCAACAGAAAGCACTTTTTGTTGTTTTAATGAGAGTTTATAAGTGCACTCATTATGGGGCTGGAAACCACTCATTATTTCACTAATGTGTGATGGAAACGTTCAGTTTGTACTTGTATATTGTATCATAGAGATACATGACGGGTACAATGTATATGGTGTACCGTAAAACCTTGTGTATAAGGCCACTCCAAATAATATCCTTGTTTCTCATCACCGCGCGCATCCCAAAAATCGTGTTTTGAAGATTTTTTTTTTTTTTCAAAGCTATCTAAAAATATGATTTTGATGGACAAATATGGGCATATTTTATATCAAATTGAAGCTTAGAGTGCTGCAAATGCGATGGGATAGAGAAGACATGCATATTCCCAACTTGCATAGATCATTTATCTGTCAACTACTTTCCCTACCTATTTAGCCTTCAGCAAAAAAAAAAGCAAAAAAAGCAACAAAAAAAAGCGCCCTCATCATCTTTCTCATGGCTTGGTGATGAGAAACAAGGATATTATTTGGAGTGGCCTAAGCCTTACTTGGGTACTAGCTGCATCCCTAACTTTAGCAAAACTTATAAACCTCACAGATTTATTACATGTTCTGTAGTATACTCATAAAAACTTGCGTAAAAGCCTCACCCCGACCTTGAGCCGATGCTATTAAGCCACACTGGCGATCTAACTGACATACTACCAGCAGGGGTTGCCCAGAACCAGCAACATCCCAAGGTCAAGGTCATTCAGCTGTTACCAGAGCCTTCCTTCGGAAGGATTTGGGAACGAGAGTAGCAGCTTCTATGCATGCGAGAATTTACGGTACAATAGTTGGGGCATAACTAGATTTATATAGAATATGACAGAACTGTACAAGTACAAATGCCAACTTTTAACCATTTAAACTATAGTGTCACAGCTGTGGTCTGACCCACTTAACTCAAACTATTCAGGACCATGACAATATCTCTTGTGTGCAGGCTTACAGCTACAACTGTACTTGGGTATAGAATAATGTGACAAATGACAGGGTGCCCATGAGGCATGGAAAGTTATGGAAAACAAAGTGGTCAGGGAGGGTCATGGAATCTTGTCAAATTGTGAGCGGAAATGAGTCGGGGAAAATCATGGAACACAGGGCTCTCCGCAGAATGAAAAAGCACACCATACATATGACGTAATCAGGGCTGGGCAGCTGTCGCAATGTCGCAAAAAATATGCGACAGGGGTCTTGGAAAATGCGACAGGGACATCAAGGAAAGTCTAGGCTATCTAAAGCTGAAAGAATTTTGTAAATATTCCGATTAGAACCAAAGTTAGGACTATTTCAACAGATTTCATCCCGCAGTGTTCCTAATGGAATATTCCCCTAAACCCCTCAGCATATTAAAAGATTGATTGATTTTTATTGGCCAACAGTTCATGTAGTTACAAACCTTCACATTACCCTTTAACATTTCACATACACCCATCTAACAATGTTTTTTCAACTTTTTCTTGGATCTAGTCTAGATCTATACACCTGCAAACCCCTCAAAATACACCAATCCCAAGGTGGACTTCCAAATTTTTCCTGGAGCAAAATGCCCACAGAATGCATAAATCTGAAAGTAAAATATTTCCCTAAATTCTTTGGAGCAATATGCCCTGGAAACTATATGCCAATCTAAATATACTATTCAACAGACCGAATTAGAAATTTCTTCTGGAACAATATGCCCCCAAAACACCACAAAATGCACCAATCTTAAGGTAAATTTTCAAAATTGTCCTTTATTTCAAACCCAAAGTTCACAAGGAGATATGTTGTTTTTTTTTTTTGTGGGGGGGGCACACAAACATCTAGTTAATGTGTACCCTTCTTAAATACTTTGCTCCAAAGATTTCTAGGTTTGCTCCAGCATATCACAACATGCCCAGCCCTGCGTAAACTTTGTACGACGTAAAGCATCACCAGTTGACTGAACCTAGAAAACTGCATTAATGCCTAAAGAAAATTTTGAAAAATATGGATGCAAATTGGGGGGGATTTTAGTCCATTTTGGCATAAAAAGTTTCAGAAATTGCTAGATTAGGCATAACTCCTCTCCTAATTAGAGTATTTACAAAATGCAAACATCTATGGGAAGCTAAAAGCACATCGGCGGTGATTCTGATGCTATTTTATACCAGTGGCAGCAAAGAGGATTCTGTTGGCACGCCAGTGTACTTACAGTGTGAGGGCAGTTGTATAATAAGGCACACAGAGAAAAGGAACAGCGTCAAAAGGGAGTCCAAGTTTCCTCCAGAATGACTCTCCTCTCCAGGGGAGCCCAGGTCGCCGAAAGGAGCCTAGGTGACTCTGGCTGACCTAAGGGAGTCACCGGGGGATTCAAATAGGTCTCTGGGTCATATGACTCCCCCAGGTGACTCCCAGAGGTCAGCCAGAGAGTCACCTAGGCTCCCTTATGCGACCTGGGCTCCCCTGGAGAGGGGAGTCATTCTGGAGGCAACCTGGACTCCCTTTTGACGCTGTTTCTTCTTTCTGTGCAGGTTTTATGTAGCGTTGATTGCGGCTACTTGTATGTGCTGCAGGGTGGTAGGGTTATCCCGGGATGTAGAGGATAGCACCAGACCCCGCTCTCTGTAGCATCCACACCAAGCTCTGCGGTAGGACCAGAAGTTAGACACTGATAGCAGAGTTGCCGAAAACTTTTTATACATTTATGCCAATGTGGGAAGTGTCGCGAGATCTAACACAGGATATTTACCTTCTACACAGGCCCCATCAATTCATATATTGATTTCAACTAAACGAAATGATACAAATTGTTATGCAAATTGAAATGCATATTTAATAACAGCTCACAAGATTGTTTTAAAAAGGCTTGAATTCACTGGAAAAAATGCTTCTAATAGGAATATTTGAAAGATTTCACTATTTGAAAGCTGAGAAGATGGCCGCTCATAGTGGATGGTACCCAAGGCCCTTACACAGACCATTTAAGTTCTTCACTAGTAAAATCTGGTGTGCTGGTGTCATTGTAGCAATACCAATCTCTGTGAAAACGTGCCGGGCACCGGCTTTAGGCAGCTAGTAGGCTGCTTGGCCAGCTGGACTGGTCCTACTGCTGGTCCAAATGACTGGATGGATCTTTGGCTACATTTCAGTTTTTACGGCTTGTAAATTGGACCATTATTAAGGTTTCTAGAGAGAAAGACATTTTGCATTTATAAACATTTTGAATAACATTACTCTAAATGGTACATATTACAATGTTTCAATAGGAATATACAGGAAAGCTGTATTTATTCAATGGTTTATAAGTACCGTAAAACCTCGAGTATAAGCCTAACTCGCGTATAAGCCACACCCCGACTTTGTAGCGATCCTATAAGCCCCAGAGGGCTTCTGATTATGGTGAATTTAGTACTGCTCCATAGTGGCAAAAACTCACATATAAGCCGCACCCCAACCCTGGGCCGATCCTATAACCCCATCACCTATCTGACCTAGCGTACTAGCCGCGACTTCTATGTGAGGTTTTATGGTATCTAAAATTTTGAAGGATAGAAGGTAATCTTATTTCACTAAAGGTGATATCTTTTGCCATGACATCATTTTTACTCATGCCATGTGGTTTTTACCCGTCGACAGTCATTTGTCACCGCGGCTAGTACGCAAGTTAGATCATCAGTGCGGCTTATAGGAGAGGCACAGAGTTTGGGTGCAGCTTAAGGCGGTGATCCACTGCCGCGAATTTGCTGCGAATTACATTCATGGGAGTACATGCAGAGAGAACGTTCCAACAGTGGATCTGATGCTGCGAGTGCCTGCGACAACGTCCTCGCGAGGGGCGTGCGGCTGCGGATAAATACGCAGAAATCTAAAAGTTTTGATAATTTCCAGTGTACTCGCAAGCTTCTCTCGTACATTCGCAGGAAACTTGCGGCAGTGGATCACCGGCTATAATATACGCGAGTAAGGCTTACCCTTGAGCTTTTACTGTAACTGCCATGACATTGTGGATCTATGCCAGGGAAGCCACCTGGTCATATAGCAGGATATGGTCGCCGTATATTTGTGAGTACTTTAGAGAAGTCATATGGCCCCCTGGTTCTAGTCTCTGCCCTACCATAGTGGGTCTGTTTTAGTGAAGCCACCTGGCCTCCCAAGGCAGGGAGTGGCTGCCATGAATTAGTGGGTGTAGGTTTACTGAAGCCATCTGGGTCCCTAGCAGGGGGTGGTTGCCATGACATAGTGGAGCTACTTTAGAAAAGGCCTCCCAGTGAATGCCATGAGATAGTGGGTCTATTAGACAGGAGCTGGGGTCCCAGCTGCCTGACTATAGTGGGTCTGTTAGACTGAAACCTTGTATCTTGATCGCTGTGTATGGCTGTCTTGAAAGGTGATATGATGATATACTGTGAATGTACATATTTTCGCGATTTTCACGGAAATAAAAATCGGTGAAAATAAGTACAGAGCGAATGTTTATCCAGTGTAATTATAGAACTACCGTATTCCAAAATGCACTGATTTAAATATGTGTGAAATTGTACTCTTAGTATGGGCAAATTGCAAAAATATATATGCGCGAAAAATATCTATGTTGACAGTAGTTTTAAAACCAACACAGCAGAAGGCTGGTCCACAGGTGTCATAAAATAGTTGAGCTTCTGTGATGAAGCCATGTGGCTTCCAACAAGGGTAGCAAGAAATGGTAAATCTGGCATGCTGAAGCTATGATGCTCCAATGCAGGGAATGACTGCTATGAAATAGTGTCACCATAACATGAAGCCATGTGGCTTGCTAGCAGGGAATGCTGTGACATAGTGAAGCTACTATGGCGAAGCCATGTGGCTTCTAGAAGGGATTGGCTGCCATGAAATAGTGCAGCTTCTACCTGTCTTGAAGCCATGTGGCTGGCTACCATGGAATATTGGAGCTACTATCAGGAAAACATGTGGTTTTCTAGCTGTCAAGCTATGTGGCTTCTAGCAGGAATGGTTCACAGCCAAAAATGATTATCTAATTTCAAGAAAATAAGATCATTAAACTCGACTGACTGACGAACCACTTGTTTTAAGAAAAAAAAAATCTTAACAAGTAGTTTGTCCACCAGTCGAGTTTTAATAATCTTATTTTCTTGAAATGAGATGATCATTTTTGGCTGTGTTGATGGCTAGTGACATGGTAAAACCACTGTCGTGAAGCTAATTGGCTTTTAATAGGTTGCCGTGACATAGTAGAGCTGCTGTCTTGAAGCCATGTGACTCCCTAGCAAGCTATGTTGCTGTGACATAGTGGAGCAACTGTTGTGAAGCAATGCAGCTTTCTAGCAGGAAAAGGCTACCATAAAATACTGGAGCCACTGTCGTTAAGCCACGTGGCATCTAGCAGGCTGCCGTGACATAGTGGAGCCACTGTCGTAAAGCTACGTGCCTTTTAGCAATGTATGTTGCTATGAAATAGTGAAGCTACTGTCCTGAAGCCATGTGGCATTCAGCACGTTGCCGTGACAGAGTGGAGCTTCTGTCTTGAAGCCATAGGACTTTTAACAGGGGATGCCATGACTTAGTGGAACCACTTCCGTCAAGCTATCTGGCTTTTAGGAGGGATTGGCTACCATGACATAGTGGAGATACTGTCGTAAAGCCATGTGGATTCTAACAGGGGATGCGGTTGTGAAGCCATGTGGGTTCTTGTAGTGGCTTCAAAGTAGGGGATGGCTACATGAAATTGTGAAACTACTGATTGTCGTGAAGCCATGTGGCTTCTAGCAGGCGATGCTATGAATTAGTGGGTGTACATTTACTGAAGACATCTGTGTCCCTAGTAGGGAATGGCTGCCATGAAACAGTGGCTTCTAGGATGTTGCTGTGACATAGTGGAGCTTCTGTGGTGAAGCAATGTTGCTTCTAGTAGGTTGCTTTGACATAGTGGAGCTTCTGTTGTGAGACTATGTGGCTTCCTAGCATGGAATGGCTGCCATGAAATAGTGTACCGTAAAACCTCGCGTATAAGCCGCAGCCTGTACGCAAATCAGATCGCCAGTGTGACTTATAGGATCGGCACAGAGTCAGGGTGCGGCTTATACGCGAGTTTTTGCTCCTATAGTACAGTATAAAAGTCACCAGAATCAGATCGCTGGTGCGGCTTATAGGATCGGCCCAAAGTCGGGGTGCGGCTTATACGCGAGTTAGGCTTATACGCGAGGTTTTACGGTAGCTACTGTTGTCAAGAGCCATGTGGCATCTAGCATGACATAGTGGAGCCACTTTAGCGGAGCTGGCTTCCTGACAGTGGGTGGGCAGCCACAGGGGTTGAGCCCCTCCCGCCGGCAACGTCCCACCTCATTCATCTCCAAACTTAACGGGGCAGTTCAGGAACAGTTATTTCTATAATTACCTGGACATTTAGTGGAAGTTGAGTGGCTGTAGAAATTATTCTGGGAAAGGGGTCCTTATCCAATTATTGAAAAGGGCATTTATAAGATATGGCTATACCAGAAATTGATCCATAAACCTACTGATGGATATTACTAGTAATCACTGTGTCGGTATTGTAACTAACTTACTAAATTAGTTATGTAAATTACCATGTTTAACTCGCATCTTGCGTATAACCCGCACCTAGACTTTGGCCAAAATCTACAAATCACATCAGGGGTCTGAACATTGCTGCTTATGTTCTGTACTAAACTCCCAAAAATCCACATTTACACGACCTGCACCAGGCATTTTGCATATCTTATAACCCGCACTGAGGTTTGGTCCGTGTATAGCCGGCATAGTCCCACTTTAGGTCGCTAGTTAGATAAAAGTAAAACAAGGAACCTGTTCCTATTAAAGGTAAATTCTATTATTTCTTATAGCTAAGTATATAACAATAGCGACTCCACCTATAAGCGACTTAAAGTGGGAGTTACTATAAAGAAAACCTTGTATTCTAACTAGTGAAGAAAAGTATTAGCGACTCCACCTATTAGCGACTTAAAGTGGGAGTTACTATAAGGAAAACCTTGTTTTCAAACCAGTGATTAGTACCAATAGCGACTCCATCTGTTAGCGACTTAAAGTGGGTTTACTATAAAGAAAACCTTGTATTCTAACTAGTGAAGAAAAGTATTAGCGACTCCACCTATTAGCGACTTAAAGTGGGAGTTACTATAAGGAAAACCTTGTTTTCAAACCAGTGATTAGTACCAATAGCGACTCCATCTGTTAGCGACTTAAAGTGGGAGTTACTATAAGGAAAACCTTGTTTTCTAACCAGTGATCAGTACCAATAGCGACTCCATCTGTTAGCGACTTAAAGTGGGAGTTACTATATAGTGATTATTGAAATAGAATCTAAAAACATTCAAGGGGAATATACCCCCGGGGGAAAGGGTTTCCCTTAAGGGGAGATATAAGAAAAAATGGGGCATGGCTTTTTGGGGGGAAAAGAAGGTAGGTGACGCGGGATTATTCATATTAATATAGATAAAAAAAAGAAATATATATATATGAGGCTAGTGATAACTACCAATAGCGACTCCATCTGTTAGCGACTTAAAGTGGGAGTTACTATATAGTGATTATTGAAATAGAATCTAAAAACATTCAAGGGGAATATACCCCCGGGGGAAAGGGTTTCCCTTAAGGGGAGCTATAAGAAAAAAATGGGGCATGGCTTTTTGGGGGGAAAGAAGGTAGGTGACGCAGGATTATTCATATTAATTAATATATAAAAAATTACATTATACAAGGTTAGAATGAATAGGTCGCTATTAGGTGGAAAGGTTTAGGTCGCTAGTTGGGTATTTTTAACAGAATAAGCCTCATCTTTGTCTTGGCAAATAGTCAGAGGGAAGGGTATCTTTAACTGAATAAGCCTAATCTTTGTCTTGGCAAATAGTCAGAGGGAAGGGTATCTTTAACTGAATAAGCCTCATCTTTGTCTTGACAAATAGTCAGAGGGAAGGATATCTTTAACTGAATAAGCCTCATCTTTGACTATTTGCCAAGACAAAGATGAGGCTTATTCAGTTAAAGATACCCTTCCCTCTGACTATTTGCCGAGACAAAGATGAGGCTTATTAAGTTAAAGATACCCTTCCCTCTGACTATTTGTCAAGACAAAGATTAGGCTTATTCAGTTAAAGATACCCTTCCCTCTGACTCATGTACACATGTACTACCTTGAAAATAATAGCCTTTTCGGTTCCACTATATAACATTCCACTTTTTCCATATACCCCTACTTTTATCCAATTTTTAACCCTTTTCACGACTTGAATGATCAACTAGCGACTTAAAGTAGGAGAATGCCCTTTATGGTATATACTGTAAAACCTTGTGTACAAGCTTAACTCTCATATATGCCACACTTTGACAAATTCTATAAGCCGCACAGGGGATCTGATTATGGCTACTTTAGTACTGAGCCGCATCTTGACTTTGTCCTGATCCTATAAGCCGCACTGGCAATGCCAATGGCAGTATCTATCTCTAGGCACTTTGGTCTATTTGTCAATTACTGGGTCACCCCTATACAAAATAGCCCTAATTGCCTGATGACGGTTGTGTTTCCGAACGTACCTGGTGTGTCAGAGATCCTGATGGCCACCAGGCTGTGTCGGTACCAGCCACTGTCATTTACTGTTGTTGTTCCACCCCCCCAACAACCCCAGTACATCTGTACCAGCCCCAATACCCCAACAACCCCAGTACATCTGTACCAGCCCCAATACCCCAACAACCCCAGTACATCTGTACCAGCCCCAATACCCCAACAACCCCAGTACATCTGTACCAGCCCCAATACCCCAACAACCCCAGTACATCTGTACCAGCCCCAATACCCCAACAACCCCAGTACATCTGTACCAGCCCCAATACCCCAACAACCCCAGTACATCTGTACCAGCCCCAATACCCCAACAACCCCAGTACATCTGTACCAGCCCCAATACCCCAACAACCCCAGTACATCTGTACCAGCCCCAATACCCCAACAACCCCAGTACATCTGTACCAGCCCCAATACCCCAACAACCCCAGTACATCTGTACCAGCCCCAATACCCCAACAACCCCAGTACATCTGTACCAGCCCCAATACCCCAACAACCCCAGTACATCTGTACCAGCCCCAATACCCCAACAACCCCATTACATCTGTACCAGCCCCAATACCCCAACAACCCCATTACATCTGTACCAGCCCCAATACCCCAACAACCCCAGTACATCTGTACCAGCCCCAATACCCCAACAACCCCATTACATCTGTACCAGCCCCAATACCCCAACAACCCCAGTACATCTGTACCAGCCCCAATACCCCAACAACCCCATTACATCTGTACCAGCCCCAATACCCCAACAACCCCAGTACATCTGTACCAGCCCCAATACCCCAACAACCCCATTACATCTGTACCAGCCCCAATACCCCAACAACCCCAGTACATCTGTACCAGCCCCAATACCCCAACAACCCCAGTACATCTGTACCAGCCCCAATACCCCAACAACCCCAGTACATCTGTACCAGCCCCAATACCCCAACAACCCCAGTACATCTGTACCAGCCCCAATACCCCAACAACCCCAGTACATCTGAACCAGCCCCAATACCCCAACAACCCCAGTACATCTGTACCAGCCCCAATACCCCAACAACCCCATTACATCTGTACCAGCCCCAATACCCCAACAACCCCAGTACATCTGTACCAGCCCCAATACCCCAACAACCCCAGTACATCTGTACCAGCCCCAATACCCCAACAACCCCATTACATCTGTACCAGCCCCAATACCCCAACAACCCCAGTACATCTGTACCAGCCCCAATACCCCAACAACCCCAGTACATCTGTACCAGCCCCAATACCCCAACAACCCCATTACATCTGTACCAGCCCCAATACCCCAACAACCCCAGTACATCTGTACCAGCCCCAATACCCCAACAACCCCAGTACATCTGTACCAGCCCCAATACCCCAACAACCCCATTACATCTGTACCAGCCCCAATACCCCAACAACCCCATTACATCTGTACCAGCCCCAATACCCCAACAACCCCAGTACATCTGTACCAGCCCCAATACCCCAACAACCCCAGTACATCTGTACCAGCCCCAATACCCCAACAACCCCAGTACATCTGTACCAGCCCCAATACCCCAACAACCCCAGTACATCTGTACCAGCCCCAATACCCCAACAACCCTGGTACATCTGTACCAGCCCAAATACCCCATTACTATCCTACTACTCCTCTCTTTACTTAGATGGCCTATCTACAATCCCACACATCTACTGCATGTACAATTAGTTACGGTCCTAATCGTACTGTGGCCATGGCGTTCCTGGTAATCGGTAACCATGCAGCTCAGATTGTGAAGCATTAAGGCGTAAGTCTCGGTACCCCTCCAGCAACAGTCGGAGTGGAGTCGGGACAGGTACTCAGCCCTATAAATAGGGGCGATGGGGCTTTAAAGAGAGAATAAATGTAGCATTAATGTGCACTGATGACTCTCCCACAAGTAGTTAAAGGTCCTTGTGCTACCCGCTTGATGCCTTCCTGCTTCTCATCCTCTGGTAGAGTACAAAAAATGGAAAAAAAATGGGGGAGACTAGTTTGGCGAGTCGGGATGTATCACTCCAGACTGATGGCACACAGTTTGTATTAGCTTGGAGTTTTCATTGCTTCCCGACTATACCTATGGCTGCTCTTTCCCATGCTGTGGTAGACTTACAGCATAACAAAGGCCTGTCCCTCTCACACCATG
Organism: Harmothoe impar; assembly: GCA_947462335.1. Taxonomy (NCBI): domain Eukaryota; kingdom Metazoa; phylum Annelida; class Polychaeta; order Phyllodocida; family Polynoidae; genus Harmothoe; species Harmothoe impar. The sequence goes on along the minus strand of OX381714.1, from coordinate 6,982,136 downwards.
TCTATGTGGTGTCGGAGGGTAAAGAACCCTTGCTTCGGTAAATGTGTGGGAGCGGGATTTCTATCTTTTGGCTCATCTCATAGATTCGATCATCCTGGATACGATCATCCGAGGTAGGCCTTCGGCCTTCCTTCTTACTTCTGAAAAACTGAAACTTGAGTAAGTCTCACCTGCATAGTCAGTGGGACGTTAAACTACACAAACAAACAAAAAAAAAAAAGAGTTGCAGAAAACCAGATCCTATTGCAAAGCCCAGTACCCTGTAATACATGGAGGCTACTGTAGGGTAGGGACAGGGAGGAAGGAAGAGTGGGGGATATGAGAGAGTGTTTCTTAATTATATGTGTAAAATCCATACCTTTGTAGGGGAATTTTTTCTTTGAATAAAATTCTTGTCTTGTCCATACATGGGAAAAATCCATATTTTACATGTGCCATCCATGATGTCATCTGAATCCAATACCACAGCTTTGGTGAGTAGCATAGGAATTAAGAGTGTGAAGGGGGCATGGATAGGAAGGGAATGAGGGCTGACAGTAGAGACACAGAGAGGGGAAATCAAAAGGACATTGTAACATTTTTAACATCTATGGGGTGGATGGGTGGGTTGGGGTGGGAGGGGGGGGGGGTGAGTCGGAGCCTCTAGAGGGCTCCATGCCATGCAGATTAAACAAAATGCCCCCAAGGTAACGTCTTTTGGCTGCTTTTTAAACAAATTTCATCAAAATCCAATCCTATGCCTGAAATTTGAACAGATGGGATCTGTGACAAAATGGCTGTGGTGCAGACTAGACGGTACCCCCATCAGCAGCAGGACCTGGCACGTGGATGACACACCACTACACTATCTGGGTGAGCTATGCGGCTTATCAGGCCGCCATTTGCCTCCATTTGCCACTCTGCCATCTTTAGTCCAGCCTTCCAGGAATAGGGACAATGTTGTTATTATATAATAACTAGTGCCTTCGGCACTAGCGGGTAGCAACACGTGTGATGCACGATGCAATGTCCGCGCTCTGCAGGGGGGGGCATGCCCCCCCCCCCCCCCACCCTTCCGCCACCCCTGACTCTGGTCAGTGACCTAGTTACATAGCGTGAGGGCGTGACCTAGTTTTTGGCCGCGTGGGTAGCTCATTATTCCTCTGTATTTGTTTCTTTTAGGTGCAAAATTAATGCTATATTCTCATGTAGTTGTGTTTTAGATATGTATTAAAGGAAAATTGAATCGATGAGTATTGGCTTTTTGGAGGAATTCTAAAAAAGAAAAGAAAAAGAAAGCAGTCACTTTTTCCCAGAGTCCAATGCACATGGCGGCATCCATACAGAATCTGGTCACGTGTTTCCGGTTAGAAGAAATAATAGTAGTCTCTAACCACTGAGTGGTGGGGCTGTGTACAGGGGGGGGGGGGGGGCTCAATCTCCCAGCAGATTCTCTCATCTATTTCTATCAGCACAGATAAAAGAATCGGCGTCAAAAGGGAGTCCAGATTGCCTCCAGAATTAATCCCCTGTTTATGGGAGCCCAGGTCTGATAAGGGAGTCTAGGTGACTATATGACTGACCTAAGGGAGTCATATGACTCAGAGAGCTATATGACTCCCCCAGCAGGTGACTCCCTTATTTCTATGGTGGAAACATATTTTCGAGGACTATTTTAGGTGTATTAAGACTGCAGTGTGTGTGTGCATGATAGTGTGTGAATTGGGGAGAGGAGAGCAGACAAGTAGTACCGGTTTCCTCCCTTCTTCCACAGAAGATCTCCTGAAGTCTGAGGTTTTGGCAGAGTTTTGTTTGAAGCAGTGCTGGGAGAGTGGTGGAGCCTGTGTGTAGGGCATCGCTGGGGTCTGTGCTCTGGTAGGAATAGTGGCTAATAGTGCTACTGGAGAGTTTGGTAAATAGACGTACAGAGATGTTTTAGGACGGCCCTTCTTCTATTTTATATAAAAAAAAACACTTAAATTTCTTCTGGGACTACAGCCATAAACTTCTTAGTGACCTTCCGAACAAAATGAAGGAAGGAAATCTGGCCAAAATCTCAGAGATGTTTTGATTCTTTTTTGGGTTGTGTTTTCTTTGTGCCAGTGTTCCAGGGTGCAGGTTGTATGCCTGTGTGTGTGTGTGGTGGGCCAGGGGGGGGGGGGTACTTGTGTGATTGTGTGTGTGTGTGGGGGGGGGGGGGTACTTACATGTTTTATGGTAGTTAGAGTGGCTATTAGGCCCGCTGCATGTTCATGTGCCTGTGGTACAGCTGCTGTGCACATAGCACGATGGATGCTCTCCCTCAACAGTATACATTCAGTCTTTGGGAAAACTTTTTCATCCCACAGGACATTCGCTTCTGCAAATTTTCAATGTTGAAGGACCAGCTACTTTTTTGGAGGACCGGATAGCCACATATCTGATGATTTCTGCATTTTAAGTATAAAATAGTTTTGTCCATTAAAAATACAATTTATTTGTAATCATTTATGGCCAAATCAGGATAGATATATAGTTTTACACAGTATATTGACATACATATTTCAGCTTTGAAGCCTAACTGAATTCTTCTAGTTCTGAAAAGCCCAACATGCGAGTGGACATTCGGCCCTGCTACACTTGTTGGACTGGTGGTATTATAGAAGGACATTGCCACTGTCCTGCATGTTTTCCTAAAGACTGTATATACAGGGGTTATTTTCAACACAGGTTAATTTGGTCAAAGTGTGGCTAAATAAAGCTTATCTATACAGATGAGGCTTTGTAAATGCTGTGTAGGTCCGGCGGGGGATTCAGTCACTTTGGGCACATGCCATTTAGTATGATATTAGATGTTGAACCTCCAAGAAGAGATAAAAGAGGAAACAGTAAAAACGGGTGTCATGGAAAGAGGACGGCGGCCATTACGTCCTTGACCTTTGTGGTAAGGTCAGAGGATGGTCACAAATTGTCCGGGGATCCCCCGGGGAATCTGCGGATATAGGGCGGCTTATGGAGCCTGTAGGGCGGGGGGGGGGACTGAGGAAGGAAGAGTGCGGGATGGAGATAGTTGGGAGGGGAAGGGCATTAGGGGTGGGAGAGGGGATAGGGGAGGAGAGATAGGTGAGAAGGAGGGGGTATTTGGAGAACACAATATGGTCAATCACACCAGGACGGAAGGGTGGGGGAGGACCTTAGGGGTGGGAGAAAAGAGGGATGGGAGAGAAGGAGGGGTGAGATTCAAGGTTCAGGAACAGTGAGAGGGGATGGAGGATGAACAGGGGGGGGGGGGGGGGTAAAAGGGGATATTTGGGGGAGAGTAAATGGAATGGGGATTGACGCTGCTCAACATAAGTCGGCCATCTGTTTTGTTTGTGTGAACATTTCCAGTAAGAATAACCTGCCTTCAGAGGCAGTGAGCAATATATTCTGGTTGCCTAACCACAAGTAACTGGGTCAGATTTGGAACACGTTAAGAGATTTTCGATAGGATGATACTTCAATTGAACAAGATTATAAAAGGTCATGATTTAGGCCAAATAAAAAGAAAGTTTTGTTTCAGGTAGGGTCGGTAGGTCGGATTTTCTTCTTTTTTTAAACTTTTTTTTCTTTTTTTACTTTCCCTCTAAAATTGACCCAAAAATGTGCAAAAATGGGGAGAATTTTCTCAAAATTTTGTAAACCTAAAATAGACCCCAAAAAAGTATTTAAAAAAAATTCTTCAAAATTGCATAATAAAACATAGGGTCGGCCCTGTTTAGATAGGGTCGGTCGGTTGACATGAAACAAACCTTTTTGTTTTTGGCCTTATTAATGTACCAATAAATATGCCTAATGTGCCCCCATGTGTGTAATGCTAACGGTGTTTCCCCTTGTCTTACAGGTACGTGCAGACATGGTGACAGGCAGTAAGATATAGGTGAGTGGGGCAAGGACCAAGCATCATCACAACAGCCTCATTATTATAATTAAAGATTATAAATCATAGTGAATATTTATGGAAATCGACAGAAAAATTACAGCTCAAAGAGTAGGCTTCTAAACATGCTTAGAAATTACACTATAAAACCTCAGCAAGGCACAACAGTTTGTGCATCGATGCCCAAAATGACCCATCCCCTCACTGTAATTTTGAAAGAAATACTTTAAAAAAATCCAAGAATACTTTATACAAATTATTCGAATAGCTCTAAATTTTGTTCTAAAACTGCAATTTTGGGGTAAGTTGCAGCAAAAAGTACGCCAGCTGGCCGCCGGTGTATTTGCAGAGTGAGGATAGCCATGCAGCTCTATACAGTTAAGCTGCCCATCACTTACATGGCTATCACGTCCCTTTGCCAGTCCTTATGTATGGTGACTAGACTCCAGCATAGAATCTGAATACAGTCCATCTTTGTGCCTCTACATGGGTCCCCACGGTATTGGCCGTGTCGCCGTAGCAAAACTTTAGCAAAAGGGCCGTGTCACTGTGTCGATTTTTATGTGTATAGCATAAACAAGGACCTTATAAAGGTGTCTATGTCAATCGATTTTCAAAAGGGCTGTGTCGCCCGTGTCGATTTTTAAAAGGGCCGTGTCGCCAGTGTTGATTTTTACCCATGTATAGGCACATCTTTGGTATTCTGCTCCCATAGTCTGTGTGTAGAAAGCAGTGGTTACGGCCTGTAATGGTGTACCCAGTACCACCACGTGGCTGGGTTAGCTTTGTACATGCTACCGTACCGTCGTGATAAAGCGCTGTGGTGCTCTTCAATTTTGCGGGGCTCTTATACAAGATAGGCGCTTATTCAAGGTCATGATTTTAGTGCTTAAGAAACATTTGGAAGCCCCTCTACCCCTGGCGCTTATTCAAGACAGGCGCTCTTTCCAGACCAGGCGCTTTATCACGACGGTACGGTATACATACTGTAGTAACAGTGACATGTATACATGTACATGGCTATAGGTTTACCTTAGGAATGGTGTCAGAGGGGGCCCAACAAAATACAGCTCAACAAAGTACAATATGTGAGCATGTAATGATCATGTGAGAGGGGTTTCCCCCAATACAATACCTGGATCGTAATGATACTAAAGGCAGTCACTATATGTGAACATATTGTTATGATGTCAGAGGGGGTTTCCCCAAGTACAATATGTGGACATGCCCCCATACTGGCCCCATCTGTTGCACAAAATGTATCACTTAACTAGAATCACTAGTTCAATGTACAATCTCAAGGTTAGGGTCGTAAGCTCAGACTGGCACGTGGCTTAGCCACCTACGACATGACATTGAGCCCTGTTCACTAGATGCCCACAGTGAGTCATGTACATGTAGTCTTTGTGAAGACATGCAGGACAGTGGCAATGTCCACTTAGAATGCCACCGGTCCAGCAGATTGACTACACTCAAAAAGTAAACTTGTCTGCAGACTCTTCAAAGTGACGATCATAAAAAAAACCGAGCCAAAAACTCGTCAAAGTGACAAGGAAGCGGGTCTTCTAGCTGGAGATAGAAGACCCACTTGGCATGTCCCAGCCCAAAACCCGACATTTGCCAGCTCCAGATTCTATTTGTGGGATGGTAACCTGATAGGTTAGACAACTTTTGACTTGTTAATTTTATGATAGTCACTTCGACGAGTCTGGAGACAAGTTAGTTTTTTCAGTGTAGTGAAGTTGGGCTTTTCTGAACTGAAAGAATTTATTAGGGCTTTTAAAGCTGTAACATGTTTGTCCATATATTGTGTAAAACTATTTATCTATCCTGATTTGGCCATAAATGATTACAAATATAATGTATTTTAGTGGACAATACTATTTTATACTTTTTTGTATGCACAAATCATCAGATATGTGGCTATCCGCTCCTTCAAAGATGTAGCCGGTCCTGCAACATTGAAAATTTGCAGGAGCGAATGTCCTGTGGGATGAAAAAGTTTCGCAAAGACTCTACCTGTAGATATATGCTAGCTGCTTGACAAAGTGGCACGACGTATGACCATACTGTCGCGAATTAGCTCAGGGTATCAACAAAGTGCTGGTCAAAGTGGCGAGTGTCTTGTATAAGCGCCAGGGGTAACGCCCCTGTCGAATTAAAGAGCGTCCCGAGTGCCTTAACATGACAGTACAGTATAGGCTGCACCCAGCTTGGCGCCTAGTTGGTATGAGCGTTGTGATGTGCTTTTCAAAATTTTCAAAATTGGCGCTCATTACGCCGTAACAGACCCTTGTGTGTCCCCCTCATGGATGTGACAAGAGGACTAACTCTTCCTGCACCCCTCTCCCCCCTCCCCCCCTCCCCCCCCTCCCCCTGGCCCGGGAGACGCTGATACCATCTGATCACACACTAGTGGCGCCTCTGGTGGTGCCCTCAGGAACTCCCCACTGCCCCCAATTCTGCCTCCCCAGGGCCATCATCCCTTTAAGGGCGGCATAAGGCATTCATGTATCATGCCATTGGTCGTAATGATGCATGAATGCACCCCTGGTGAGTAACTTGCCAGTGATGCATTCAAACATCATGCCGACCCCATGTGGTTGAGACACTCCCAAAGGGTCGGCATGATGCACCAATGCCAATAGGGAGTTACTCACCGAGGCTGCATTGGTGCATCATGATGACAAATGCAACCCTTTAGCGACATCTGTCCTTAAAGGGTTATTGGAACAAGTAGCCACAAGAGGAGCCGGCAATGCACCCTGCAGACTGCTGTTGTTCTGTGCTCCTTTTAGGACAAATACAATCTCCAATGTACTAGGCTATAGAAGAAGTATGGGCCAGAAGGACAATATCTATCATATTTTCCTGTCAGCGGGTAGTTACTTGCCTTAAACCCGCAGATCATACTGCACGTCCAGTAACACTTACAGTCAGAGTGCAGTCGGGACAGGTACTCAGTCCTATATGTATAGGGGCACTGGGCCTTCAACGATATGAAACCATCAATTCATGGAAACCATATTTTTGTATGTATTTTTGCAATACCTTATGAATAGTGTTTGTCACATGACAGTGATATGATGTGACAGTGCACTGACTAGAAAGGCTTCACCATCTCATGAAGCCAAAACAAAAGTCAGTGGTATATCAAACTTAATGTCTTGCACCTGTGCTTTTATGGAAATATAGAAATACAATTTTCAGGCGCAATAAGGCGATGAATTTGAGTGATGCACAATGCATGAATGCAGCCCTGGTTATTAACTTTCAGAACTACATGACTAAAGGCATTGCACCCTTTAAGGATAGCATGTCCCTAAAATATGACATTTGTCCTCATGATGCACCAATGCAGCCCTGCCAGGAACTTGCTGGTGCTACATTGGTGCATCATGCCAACCCTTTGGGAGTATCTCAACCCCAACAGGGTTGGCATGATGCTTGAATGCAGCATTGGCGAGTTACTCACCAGGGCTGCATTTATACATCATGACGAGCAAGGGCATGATACATTAATACATTGTGCCGCCCTTAAAGGGTTAACGCACCATGCCGCCGGTAAAGAGCTGAGAAGCCACCACTGAAGCCACATTGCTGGCTGTGGCTGCTGCACCGTCCGTGTTATCCGGCTCCATCTGACTACCGTAAAACCTCCCGCATAAGGGGCTCATGTGTAGGCCGCACTCCTAACTTTGACAAACCATATAAGCCGCAGGGAGCGGGTTGGTCGAAAATCCCAAATTTGGTACTGTATTATAAATATAAAAATTGGCGTGTAACCCACACCCTGACTTTGTCCTGATCCTACAAGCCGCACTGGCAATCTGACTTGCAGATTCGCCGCGGTCTATATGCAAGGTTTTACGGCATACTGAGACAATTATGCATGTTAAAAAAGGGCATTGCATATTAAAGCACCATGAGGCTGGTAAGAGCCGAGAAGCCACCACTGAAGCCACATTGCTCTGTCTGTCTGGCCCACAGGTTTTAACAAGATCTCAGCTTGGCGAGTGTGTAAGCTGTATTGGGTAATATGGGAAGGTGTGCAACTAGAAGTCCACCCTGGTCTAAGGACGTGACAATTAGACTAGTACAGACCAGTAGTGTCCACAACATGCACTAGGGCATGCATTAGCACCATCTAGTGCATGTTGTGGACACTACTGGTCTGTACTAGTCTAAATGTCACGTCCTTAGACCAGGGTGGACTTCTAGTTGCACACCTTCCCATGTTACCCCATATGGCCTACTCACTCGCCAACCTGAGATCTAGTTAAAACCTGTGGTCTGGCCGCTGCAGCGACCGTGTTATCCGGCTCCATCTCTGACTACTGGTAGATAACGTCCTATCTGATACACCACTCTCACAGCAGAGTCTCCCATCCGATTGTACTAGCACTACTTTCTTCTCTGCCAAAACCTACCTACACCATTCTTTTGAAATATATGTATTTATACAACTATGAGTCAATTCAAATATTTGTGGGAATGTATGAGGAATAACTGTTTAAGATTGTAGAAGTATTGGACATGTTTTCATGGTCGAAGTAAGACATTTTCTTGTGAACTATTCTTGGTATATGGAGACTGCAGTGTGTGATGGAGATAGGAAAACACAGAAATAGTACTGTTTTTGACACTTCTTTCACAAGAGAGTTCCTAAAATCTGTACGTTTTGGTAGACCATGCTAGGAGAGTGATCCACCCATCTGAGTATATGGAGACTGCAGTGTGTGATGCAGATAGGAAAACACACAACTGGTACTGTTTTTGACACTTCTTTCACAAGAGAGTTCCTAAAATCTGTACGTTTTGGTAGAGTCTTATTTGAGACTGCGCTGGGAGAGTGTGATCCTCCATGCTGAGGGAGTCGGGGGGGGGGGGGTTGGGGCACACAGGGGAGGAATGACAAATACAGGACATCCACATTCATCTTACAGGGTGGCCGTGGGAAAGCCAATTCTGCCGAGAGATTATGCATTTCAAAGATTTAGCCAATTTTCCATTCATCATGTTTCTAAATAACCAGGCTGAGTCTCAGCCTTATTGAAGGTATGCAGGATAATGCATAGAAGCCACTTCACCATCCAGTGGATATAAATGGAAGGACGAACTGTGATAGCACCATACATAGTAGAGAGAGGGCCAGCGAAGTGTATTACAATACTTGGCTTGAGAGATCCCCATGTTTTGATTGGGGGTTAACTAAAAGTCCTCATTGCAGACAAAGTAAAAGGTCCCATGCTTATCTATAGACACTTAGTTTTCCATATTAACTTACATGTGCTTGTTTGTGGAACATATGTTAGTATAACAGTGGTTTATAAGACACAGCCTCTGTGCACACTAGGCCTGGGACATAGCAGGACCCCCAATGACCACAGGAGGGTCTGTGCAGTCTATTCCAAATTGGTTACATGCATAGTAACATAGTGTGTGTACCTTTAGAAACAGACACTCAACTACACCTTATGCTGCTATATGATGGACCTGTCCTGCCCTTAAGTAGTAGAGGCAAAGTGTCATTTGACGTGGGTAACTTGGACTATGTGGCAGCTGTCACCAATCATTTGTACACTTGTATCAACGCTTCAAGGGCCGCATAATGCTTTAACGCTTGGATGCAGCCCTGGCGAGTAATCCGCCAGTGCTTCATTCATACACCATGCTGATGCTATGGGATTGAGACACTCCTGGAGGTTCGGCATGATGCATGAATGCAGCCCTGGTGAGTAGACTAGCTATCAACTCACTGCACGATTTTCCCGCGCCACTATTACCGACAGTACTAAATTCTCAGACCTCCTGCGCGTCTTAGGCCTACACGAATCTCCCAAGTTAGGGGTGCGGCTTATACGAGGGTTAGGCTTATACGCGAGAATTCATGGTAGTACAATAAAGCACTAAGCGGCCCTGGGAGGTTTCAATTTGGGAAAAGACCTAATATAAGAGGTAGGTACTATTACACAGACCATAGTAAGGACCCCCCCCCCCCCCTCCCCAGTCTGTGTGAGGGGCCTCCTGTACCCTCCAGCTGCAGCCAGGGCCTGGGGATCCAACATGTTGCCATGGCAATCATGATCAAAGGGGTCCCTCATGTCCCCTGTGATCCACAGCTGGAGGTGGTGGGGGGGGTAGAGGGGCTAGTAACATGGTTGGTTGGGGGGATGGCCACTAGGGGTAGGGGGACTAGTAACATGGGTGGTGGGGGGGGGGGTGGCCACTAGGGGTAGGGGAGGTAGTAACATGGATGGGGGGGGGGGGGTGTTTGCCGAGGCCTTCTTCCCACGGTAGTAGTGGTGTGGACACAAGAAAATGAGCCTAGGGTGAAAACTGGTCCAGCCTGTGACAACTCAGTAAGCGGCCTGGTGGTGAGCCTCTGATGGTAACGTCAGGGATCCCAAGTGTTACGATTTGTTCATAATTTTACGATTTTTGACCCATATTACGCCCATTACGATTTCACATATCAAATTACGATTTTCAAGCATCCCTTTTCAAGCATTTTCAGTAAATATACCATACTGAGGTATGGTATATTTGGCCTACTACGAATACACAAAACTAGACTAAAACTAGATGTTGTTGGTCATCAAGCTAACAGATCTAGAAACACATTACACATTGAGGAACAAAGTAATCAAATTATCCTCGTGTGATATGATCCAATGCACCATGAGTGGAGAAACCAGTTCAGACTAATTAGAGTAGATCTCTGTATTTATGTCATGTAATTCTTGATTAATTTCATCAAAATGTACAATTAGAGATTGGGTTCATAGCTATTTTGATGATGTCATCATGGAGAAACAACTTATGGAGAATGAGCATCAGTTTCTCCACAGGGGTGTGGAGAACGGCCATTTAAGGACTAAAACATTTTAGTTTTGTTTCTCCACATAAAATAAAGACATCTCTGTAAACTGAAGACGGATGCTGTGAATACTGTATAGATTTGAGTGAGTGAAGAATTCAATGTACTGGTAGTAACTTTGGTCATCTGGCTCTTTTCTCTTTGACCTCTGGTCTATCATTTAATATCAACCCTAGTGACTCTGAGAATCCTGTCCATGAATTACTGTTGGCGCAGTATTCATAGGTGAAAGAAGCAATATGTGGTATCATAATGGCTGGTAGAAATTAGCTCAAGGAATAGAAAGGGCTGAATCTGTTATATTTAGACAAAAAAAGGAGTGTTTCAGGTCACCCGACCAACCCTATCCAAACAGGGCCGACCCTACGTTATTATGCAATTTTGAAGAAATTCTCGTATTTTTACCCTTTTGGTCAATTTTAGGGTCTTCGGAGAGGCCGGCCAGTACTTGCATGTCAAAAAAACTTAAGTTTAAAAAAGAAATCCGACCTACCAGCCCAACATTTTCTGCCCATGTTACTTGAAACAAACCTTTTTTTTTGGCCTTAGCAGAAACTACAAATAAACCCTGTATTTGAGCTGCTAGGTGAGTGTGAACACCTGTAGTAGAGCTGGTGGGGCAGGTGCTTTACTTTGAGCAGCTACCGTAAAACCTAGCATGCAACCTGCACGTTATATGCGAATCAGAATCCGACAGGGTTCCCATATGTCATGGAAAGTCATGGAATTTGAAAGCTGTCTGGAATATCATGGAATTTTGTAAAAATTGCCATGTGTCATGGAATGTCATGAAAAATGGAAATAATGAAATTAATATGACAAAATCTCTGAGAAGTACCATTTGCTTTCTAGATTTTACAAATTTTCTCAGAGGTTAGGCCCTGGGATCCCAACAAGAATTTATAAATGTCATGGAAAATTTAGCTTTAGATGCCATGGATTTAGATGCCATGGAATTTCAATCTGAAATTTTTGTGGGAACCCTGATCCGAGTGTGGGTTATAGGGTTGGCTTTAACACAGGGTGTTGGTAATAGGTAGGATTTAAGAAGTAAACTACAGTGCTCATATACCAATAGTCAAACCCCAGGTGCAGGTTTTACCATATTCTCAGAGCCTATAAGGCTCCTTCACTTAGGCAAAGTAATTTTCTGTTATTATTCTCTCTAAATAAAACATCTAATTATACTCAAACTTATGCAAAACTATTATTTTGATATCTGGTCCTGTAAGAATCTGTCCAGGTCTGCAAAATTGGTACGCAGCCGGACAGAATGTCCTGCATGGTCAAAAGATTTTTTGCGAAGACTGCGGTTACACATGATGGTTTACATTAGGCTCGTCTACACTATAGTGCTTACTCTCATTCCCAAATCCTTCCGAAGAAAGGCTCTGGTAACAGCCAAATGACCTTAAACTTGGGATTTTGCTGGGTCTTGGCAACCCCTGCTGGTAGCTTGGAACCAGTGAACAGGAACAGGAAATGGAACCAGAATGTATGATGGTAGTTTTAGGTAGTTTTACCATCAGCCTTTCTGGTTCCATTTCCTGTTCCTGTTCGCTGGTTCCAAACTACCAGCAGGGGTTGCCCAGACCCAGCAAAATCCCAACATTTAGCAGTTACCAGAGGCTTCCTTCGGAAGGATTTGGGAACGAGAGTATATAGTGCTGTGCAGGGAGGGCCGAGACGGGGCAGGGTGGTGAGGGTGGAGGGTGGTTAGGGCCTGTAATGCTATAAAGGACAGTAATGTGGGAAAGGCGACAGACTGTGGCCATTGGGGGTGATCTTATAAGGACCTCGACACTGGCGCCCTGTGCCTCCGTACAGCCCACACTCATTCATAAAACACTGAACGAGAGAGAGTGCAGGCGTATTGAGCTGTGAATCCGCTGCTGAGGGGCGACAGTTTTTCCTCTTCTCACAGTGTGATGTATAAAACAGGTTGTTATATGACACATCGACTACTCCATCTTACTGTTATTGACTCAGGGTGGTACACCACCCAGAGTCTTATGCAACGCCTCATGAGGGGTTGCATCAAGATAGTGAAACTTTATTTTTGAGGGTGAATTTTGACATGAGCTCATGGTTCAAAAAATGTAAAAACTTGACAGATGGACAGATTAGACACTCAGGTTTATGGAACATCAGTCACTTATATCAATATCAAAAAAACACCCTTGCCAGCCGCACATCTGTGTATACAAAATATTCCAAGTGCCCCCCCCCCCCCCCCCCCAGGGATCTTTACATCTAATGCCCTTCTTGTCCCGTAGTTGGTATTGACTATAGTACAGAACAAGGACTCTTGTCTCATTCCACTACTTGTTGGACCTCTCTCCTCCTTTGAACCCCCTATCCTCCACCTCCTCCCTCTCAAAAGCTCCTTCTGCCCGCTTTGTCCTACTCTAGCACATGAGGTTGAAGGTGGGGTGCTCCAGCCTCTGCTGTTGGCATGTAAGAGTTAGACTGAACGATGGTCATTTCAGTGGGAAATTCCCAATGGAAGTGGCACCGTTCCATTGTTCTTTACATGCCTACCACTATTTACCTAGTTAAGACATAAGGCAGGACTAGGTACAATTAGGACTCACCTAGTTGTGGCAGGAGTCTGGGCAGGACCAGGTACCACCAGGACCCTTATCTAGTTGTGGCAGGAGTCTGGGTAAGACTAGGTACCATCTGGACCCTTACCTAGTTGTGACAGGAGTCTGGACATGACTAGGTACCACCGGGACCCTTACCTAGTTGTGGCAGGAGTCTGTGCAGGACTAGGTACCACCAGGACCCTTACCTAGTTGTGGCAGGAGTCTGGGTAGGACCAGGTACCACCAGGACCCTTACCTAGTTGTGGCAGGAGTCTGGGCAGGACCAGGTACCACCAGGACCCTTACCTAGTTGTGGCAGGAGTCTGGGCAGGACCAGGTACCACCAGGACCCTTACCTAGTTGTGGCAGGAGTCTGGGCAGGACCAGGTACCACCAGGACCCTTACCTAGTTGTGGCAGGAGTCTGGGCAGGACCAGGTACCACCAGGACCCTTATCTAGTTGTGGCAGGAGTCTGGGCAGGACCAGGTACCACCAGGACCCTTATCTAGTTGTGGCAGGAGTCTCAAGGACACATCGGGCTTCCTGTCCACAAGTATATAGTGTTAGAGGGCCCTTACGACCGTTATGGGGAGGAGCTCTGGGAACGCCACCTCTATTTCCGATTGATATTCCGTTGTGTGGTTTATGTATTATGGGAAAAAATGGAAAAAAACTTTTTCATGTTCTGAGAAGAATATCCTATTAACTGAGAGTACCGTATTCGACGTAATCAGCGTAATCAGCGCACACCCTTTAATAAGTGCACACACTCCGTTTTCGGCTGATTTTTATACTATGAATAATCAAAAATATCTTAATTCTTGACCTCAATTAAACTACTAAAAGTTATCCATAATCATTTATTGGAGTGGGCTATCATGGAGCTACAGAGTACACTGGAGGAGAGACAAGGGCCGCTCCTTGCCGCGCCACCTGTGGCGACCTCTAGTAGCAAAAGACGGAACTGCAGTAGTGCCACAGGTCTGCCCCAGGTGGCAGCACAGTGCATGCAGGGTGTTGCTGGGGTACTGTAGGGGGTTTACGGCTGTGTCTCACCACTTTGGGCCAATATGAACGTCTTTGATCGGGTGCCATCTTTGATCAGGTGCCATCTTTGACTGGTCACCATAAAAAAAAGAGATTTAAGAAAAAAATAATTTGTTCTTTGATATGTGTTTAAAATAATGAAAATGGCAGTGGTTATATCTCCATATATCTCTTCACCTGCCCTAAATAAACCTCTTTCTGTCAGGTCAAAGATAGCACCTGGTCCAAGAAGGCACCCGGTCAAAAACATTTACATTGGTCAGAGTCAGAAGTTGATTTGGTACCATTTGATAGGGTCAAGTTGAGAAATTGCAATCCCTTTTTTATCAATAAAATATCAAAATGGGCTATTGCCATGCCCTCAAAAAATATTGAAGACTTAAGCAATTCATTTTGGCATGTATTTAGTCATACTCGCCTGGCCTAGTGCTTTCTATGACTATAACCGGTTTTATGATGAGCCTAGTTGAAGTATGGCCAAAAACTCACACTGTGATTGCTACTTGCGGGGTCGGTGGCCGACGCCCTATCGCTACTCTATTAAATCCCTACCAAACTAAAAACTCTCCCATTCCTTCAATTCTCAAGCTATCACAGATTTAGTAACATATTCTAAATCCCTATGACGAGTATAACATGGATTAATGGGAATCGAAAAGTCAGAAATTGATTTGGTGCCATTTGATAGGGTCAAGTTGAGAAATTCTGATTCTTTTATTATCAATAAAATGTCAAAATAGGCTATTTCCATGCCCTCAAAATAAATTGAAGACTCAAACAATTCATTTTGGCATGTATTTAGTCATACTCGCCTGGCCTAGTGCTTTCTATGACTATAACCGGTTGTATGATGAGACTAGTAGAAGTATGGCCAAAAACTCAGGATGTGATTGCTACTTGCGGGGTCGGTGGCCGACGCCCTATCGCTACTCTATTAAATCCCTACCAAACTAAAAACTCTCCCATTCCTTCAATTCTCAAGCTATCACAGATTTAGTAACATATTCTAAATCCCTATGACGAGTATAACATGGATTAATGGGAATCGAAAAGTCAGATATTGATTTGGTGCCATTTGATAGGGTCAAGTTGAGAAATTCTGATTCTTTTATTATCAATAAAATGTCAAAATAAGCTATTTCCATGCCCTCAAAATAAATTGAAGACTCAAACAATTCATTTTGGCATGTATTTAGTCATACTCGCCTGGCCTAGTGCTTTCTATGACTATAACCAGTTTTATGATAAGACTAGTAGAAGTATGGCCAAAAACTCAGGATGTGATTGCTACTTGCGGGGTCGGTGGCCGACGCCCTATCGCTACTCTATTAAATCCCTACCAAACTAAAAACTCTCCCATTCCTTCAATTCTCAAGCTATCACAGATTTAGTAACATATTCTAAATCCCTATGACGAGTATAACATGGATTAATTGGGAATCGAAGAGTCAGAAATTGATTTGGTGCCATTTGATAGGGTCAAGTTGAGAAATTCTGATTCTTTTATTATCAATAAAATGTCAAAATAGGCTATTTCCATGCCCTCAAAATAAATTGAAGACTCAAACAATTCATTTTGGCATGCATTTAGTCATACTCGCCTGGCCTAGTGCTTTCTATGACTATAACCGGTTTTATGATGAGATTAGTAGAAGTATGGCCAAAAACTCAGGATGTGATTGCTACCTGTGAGATGGTACAAAAACTGTTGCGGAACTCTATGTTCAACTCATTATTTAACAGGGTTCCGGTTGTCATACAATATTCTAGATAACAAATATGGATAGATTAGACAAATAGCTTCCCAACAAATATTTAGATTAGTCTCAGTAATCTTTTGGGCCAGAGAAATTAATTTTTTCAAAATGGTCATTTAGCATTTCGGCAGGTTGGCCCAGTGTGAGTGCCCACAGAGATTATTTCCAGTGGCTAGTGCCGTTTTTTGCCACAGGTGGCGCCTCATACCCGCGGCAATGAGCCTAGACTGCTCAGTATGGCCTGAGTCCCCTCCAGTCTACTACACGCTCCATGGGGCTATGTTCTCTGTAACGCTGTGAATCTAGGTCAAGCCCACTCTTATATAGTCACCCACATTTTTCGTGCAGACCTCTTTTCTCTCATCTATTACACCTTGATGCAATATCATGTGAACTATTTGAGCTATATCATTCTGTTGCAAAACACCTCAGGAATCTGTGTGTGTCGAAAAAAATGGGGAAAAAAGAAGTTTTATGAGACACCAGCAGCTCCGCTGCTGGCGATCGGGGCGCGGGAAAATTGGTGGCGTTCGTCTGACCTAGTAGACTGCACTGTGGGAATGCCTCAGCACACCACAAATAGGGTCGGTAGAGTCGTGAAAATTCATTCTCCATACAGATGTGAGGTCTGTTGTTTACCACACTTGAACGCAGAGAGTAGGGTGGAGAGTGAGCAGACGAAATGCATTCTTGGGTAGGCTCCCGCTTTCCCTGTTGTTGTTTAAAAATACGAGATTTCTTTGAAGAAGTGAAAAAAACCTGAGATTCTCCCAAAAAAAAGTGAACCGTTGGAGAAGCAAATTTTGGACATGATTTCATTACTGTAACACTGTGGTCTATTTATAGCTTTGGCTGCTTAGGTCGCATTCGGACCGCGGGGGGGGGGGGTGTCCAGAAACGGGAATGGTCAGCGAGGTCAGTAAATGAGGTGGGTGCGGGTTACAAGGAGGGGGGGGGGTGGAGTGCGAGGTATGTCCTCCCCCCCCCCCATGTAGTGGCCCACTCCCTGGACACCCCTCCCCCCCCCCACACACACACACACTGATGTAATGGAAATACAATAATCAAATAACACGTTATACAGACATAGCCCACTCCCTTAGTTAACATTGGTGTTACTCTTAAATAGATATAGTTTTAAACCGCTATATATTTAAGCGCACTGTGCGCTTATTACGCCGAATATGGTATGTCTACTTAAGGATAACACTGAATATCTCAAATTCCTACTTTCTCGCTAGATATACCAGGAACTGATATTAGCATGCTAAATTCTTAAACTTCCCAAATAAATACACCCCTGGGGGTCGTTAAGCCCTCGGCAGTAGCCACAATTACCGCCACAATTCTATTGAACAATAGTTCCTGTGGACAACCCACGAAAGATATGACTGACTTTGACTGTAGCATATGGCCATAAGTAGCCATACATACTGTGGAAGGGAGATGAACAAGTTCTCGTCAATTGCATTCTTGGTGGTCATTCTTGCCACTTTGTTTCTTAATAACCTTAATACCGCCTTTTGTCCATGTTCTTAATGGCTCACCATTGAAGGATAAAAGACAGTAATCAAAATATAATTGATTATTTCCTAGGAAAGGCAGTGTAGGTAAGATGTACAGTAGTGGCGACTGTCATCTATTTTGCCCGGGGGGGGGGGATGGGTTGCGATTAGTGTGATACATGAATACCTTCAATTTCTCATCTCTTGGATGCGATCATCCATAGATGAGGTCACTGCTGTATTGGGCAAGCAGCATTTAGATATGTGTCCTACTGCGAGACAGACTTCTAACTGGTTTGAGACTTGAGTCCTGTGAAGTACTTAGTGTCTACTGGGACATTAGACTCAATCAAACAAAAAAACACAAAAAAAAACAAAAAAACAATGGGGGATTGATAATAATTTATCCTATAGAATATTTTGGTTTAGGGTAAGGATATTAGTCTGCAACTCTCTACCTTGCTGCCAGAACATAAACACTGACTTGGGATTTCGTCTAGGACAAACCAAGGAGATGTCCCATCCTCATCCAGTGTAAAAACATGCCTCTCGTAAGTTAAAGGAGTAAAAAGAAATGTCTAGGGAGAAAAAAAGATGTCTGCCAGCCATGACAGCTCTGCCGCCATGTGTGTTGTGTGAGTGTTGGAACCCGACCTGTGCTGGGAGAGCAGGGTGTATCATGTATGGAGAGTGACTTCCTGGAGGAAGTGGCACCGTCACTCACAGACTGACCCAGATTCGGCGTCAGGAAGCCCTGGAGACAAGACACCCCCCCCCCCCCTCCAGTCTCCTCCAGGTCCAAGTACTGTCCCACTATAGGTAGGGGTCCTGGTGGTAGCAAACCAGACCCCTCCCACCGAGGTTGCAGGTTCCTTAGTAGGGGGCACCATTGCTTGATCTGCTAACCAGCGAGATAAGCACTGTGCAGCAATCACAATGGGTACAGGCTGTTTCATAATGCCCCCTAAGAATTCCGCAGTGGAGCCCAGGGAATTATCTCATTGGTTGATAATTCAACCAGCTACACGCCTTATACCAGACCAGACCCCTCCCACTATAGGGAGGGGTCCTGGTGATACCAGACCCCCTCCAGTTCAGTCCAGTCCAGACCCCTCCCACTATAAGAAGGGTCCTGGTGGTAGCAGATAGACCCCTCCAGTCTCCTTTAGGTCCAGTCCATACCCCTCCCACTATAGGTAGGGGTCCTGGTGGTAATAGACAGCCCCCCTCCAGTCTCCTGCATGTCCAGTCCAGACTCCTGCTGCTATAGGAAGGGGTCTTGGTGGTACCATACCCCCGCCAGTCCCCTCCAGTCCACCATAGGGGTCAGGCTGGTCGTCCTGTGGGCACCTCCATTGCTTGATCTGGTATTGGCGAGACAAGCACTGATAACTGCGGTCACATGGGTACCAGCTGTTACATAATACACCCTAAAAATTCCGCCGTGAAGGTCAGGGAATTATCTCATTGGTTGATAATGCATCCAGCTAGACGCCTATAGGTAGGGGTCCTGGTCTACTCCAGATCCGGTCCCGTCCCGTCACAACACCAGGTAGGGGTCCTACGCCAAAAGCATTATAAACCCTTCTAGACGGATTATGAAGGCAGATCAACAAACTGATGATTGTACTTTCGGTCTAGACAAAAAAAACAAATGTAACAGGGATTTTCATTCCTCCATCTCCATCGGGAATCTCCCACACAATGGCTGCAGTCTGTCCTAGACTCGCTACACCAGTATACCTTTTTCCACCACAAGGGCTCCAAGTGGGACTGGTGGAACTGCTATACTTAGATTGTTACTTCCTGCCAGGCTGTGCACAGGAATTGGTGCTGCCAGGCTCTGCATTGGTGTACAGGATTTGATTGGGCAACTCCTGAGCGCAAGTTAGTGAAACAAGTTTTTCATATGAGTTTGCCCAAACTCTAGTATTATAGGGCCTAGTCGGGACTGGAGCTGGTTGCGGCGGGCAGCACTGATAAGAGCCGATAAGACTGTTACTAGCCTGTCCCCTGTTTGTCCCCTAATTGTACCCATAGTGGGATGTCTTATCAGTGGGTTTAACCGCAACCAGCGAAATATAAAATGGTGGACCCACAAGTTATAGCTCCAGATTCCTATAGAGTCAGGGTCTGAGACTGGCCAGTGTTCTGCCTGAATACTGAACAGCGAAACTGTACATGTACAAGACTTTCAATTCCTGATTTCCACTCAATAGCTGCAGTGTGTCCTAGAACCTTTATAGACCAGTAGTAGAGCCTGGTGCCGAGTCACCAACCTCTAGGCTGCTACACACACAGGACGTGGGGGGGGGGGGGGGGGTCAGCAGAGAGTAAAAAGGGACATTTCTAGGAGATGGTTGGTTCTCTGAGAGCGGTATAAGTGTCCTTTGTCTGCCTCCACCAATTGTCGTTAATAGGAAGATGGTTTAAATGGACCCACTTCAGGCAGGTCCGCTGTAATTGTCCCTACCTCAACCCTTTAAGGATGACATAATGCATGGATGCATCATGCCCTTGGTCATCATGATGCATGAATGCAGCCATGGTGAGTAACTCACTAGTGCTGCATTAAAGCATCATGTCGACCCTATGGGGTTGAGACACTGCTAAAGGGGCGGCATGATGTACCAATGCAGCACCAGTGAGTTACTTGCTGGGGCTGCAATTGTGCATTGTAACGACAAATGTCATCTTTTAGCGACATGTTGTCATTAAAGGGTTACGCAGCCGTCTGCCAATATTGGTGGACAAGGACTGGTGGGTTTTTAGGCTCTTCCTTGGCCTATCATAATTACATCTATGTTAAAGACCCTAAAAACAGGTGTTTCCAGTTATTCGATCTTGCCTAATAAAAAATAGTGCAGACCTTGAATGTCTCATTGGACACTTCTAATGCATCCTTTCCTATGAAAAATGGAAATATAACTGTTTTCTAACTTACAAAGCCTACATTTTCGTAAAATAAGTTTGATCCCTAATCAAAAGTGTCTGACGTGCAGTGAGACATGGGTACATATGGGGACAAGTTAAATGTAGTTTCTGTGAATGAGCAGGTATATATACTGAGAGGGGTTTCCTAGAAATACTATGTTGACAAAACTGTCTAGACACGGCCCTTCGGGGAGAGCGGCCGCTGCTTCAACCAAAGTTAGGGAGTGATCAATTTTTAACAACAGGGGGGGATGGTGGGTTTCGGGGGGGGGGGGGATTTGGACCCCTTGACAGGGGGGGGGCAAAAAAATTTGGACCCCTCTTGGGGGGGGTCAAAATAATTTAACCTGTTTTGAGCCAAAAAGCCCGCGCGTTACTATGCTTCAAAGGGCCCGCGCGCAAGCCGATTTTCGGCCGTAAGGCGGGGGGGGGGGGTAAAAAATGTTGACCCCTTGATCAGGGGGGTGTAAAAAATTTTGCGTGCTATGCGCGGAAACCCACCACATGTTCACTCCCTTAGCTCTAGATCTATACCAGGAAGCTGGGAGGGTGTGCTGACACTTGTCGTCCGTGGTATTTATTCTCAGCCATTCTGCAGCCAAGTGGTCTGATTATGTCTCAAGATTCAGATTGATTTATCGGCATGATGCGTCGTATGATGCACAATTGCATCGCTTGCGAATAACTAATCAGGCCCGTAACTAGGGGGCGTTCGTCGGTTCGAACGAAACCCCCCCCACAGCCCTGATGGACCAAAATAGTTCCACCCTAGCTCACCTGAAAGAGGAGATAATTAGCTCGATGCCAGTTATCGCGGCTTGTAAATACGAAAATTATTGAGGTCCCTAGAGACTAAACTGTAAGAGCATGGTCAATATTTCAATATGGCTCATTCGAATTATAGTTTTGAGGACAAATCGAGTCATTATTTGCATATTTTAAAATTAAAATCCAGTAAGTTCCAGCGTTGAATTAATCTAGTTCCACCTTATCAAAAAACGAACCACCCCGCGAAGAGGGCTAGTTACCGGCCTGCCTAATATATTTGTATGTTTGCATCATCCTAAGATATTGATGCACTCCTGTAGGGTCGGCATGATGCATGGATGTGGCCCTGGTGGGTTACTCACCAGGGCTGCATGCATGCATCATGCAGCCAAATGGCATACGGTAGCCTGGCATTGAGATGACTAGCTGGTCTGTTAGTACATTGAGTAGACCGGTACACGGATGAGGAGCCCTATGGACAAAAGGCCCTATTGCGATAGGCCCTGAGGACGATCGGCCCAATGTCTATAATAGCCCTCCATAGTTAATAACACCCTGATTGAGACATATCTGTCTACTCATGGTACCAACAGGCCAGCTTGTCATTTCATGGGCAGTCTACCCTAGTCTCAAACTTTCTAACAGTAACAGCCTGCCAGCTGTTGTTTGGGTGCCTCCAGGTCCCTGCTTGTAGAAGTAGGCCAGTTCCTGTCTTGACCTACTGACCCAGTTCCTGCTCACTCAGCTCAGAACAACCCCTCTCCAAGCTGATGTTATCTCTGCAACCACTCAAGTACAGCATGGCACATGCAACCAGAAGATCCGCTTGGAGACAGATAGCCATCAGAGACTAGTTAGTGATTCACCAGCCGGGAAGTACTGTGGTTGTGTAAGTCTATACGGGACTAGCACATCCTGGTAATTCAGGTAGTCGGGGGCTAAACCCCATCTTCTTATCAGGCTAATCCCCTCTCCTCACACCTAGAACAAAGGTGCTGATAAGAAATTCTCCCATGATGCACTGCTCTGGAGTCGGGGGCCTAACCACAATGCATTGCTCTGAGCCAAGATGGCGGCCCCCATAGCCTAATTCCCTAGTCCCGTATACAGCACCAACTCCATTCTGCTGCAGCGGACTCTGTCTGCAAGTTATGGCTATACAACATTGGCCGGTGCTTGACACATCTATTTAAAATAGTTGTGTCCAGCTTATGAAGTTTGTGAAAAAAAGACATTACCAATTGCCTCTAGTTGTGGAAGAAGGCTAGGCATACTAGGTACCATCAGGACACTTACCTAGTTGTGGCAGGAGTCTGTACAGGACTTGGTACCACCAGGACCCTCATCTAGTTGTGGCAGGAGTCTGTACAAGACTTGGTACCACCAGGACCCTTACCTAGTTGTGGCAGGAGTCTGTACAGGACTTGGTACCACCAGAACCCTCATCTAGTTGTGGCAGGAGTCTGTACAGGTCTAGGTACCACCAGGACCCTCACCTTGTTGTGGCAGGAGTCTGTACAAGACTTGGTACCACCAGGACCCTTACCTAGTTGTGGCAGGAGTCTGGGAAAGAGCAGGTACATGTACCACCAGAGTAGAGTTGGTTCCCCCAAAACCCCTACCTATTGGTGGTAGGGGTCTGTACAATACCCTAACCTAGTTGTGGAAGGGTCCACGTGGGATTAGACAAACCTTGACTTGGAGATGGTCACGTGACCATCCCCCAATCAGTGCGGTCGGATGTAGATGAGTCTGCTTTACACGTTTAATTACGCCGCACGCAGCAGGCTCTAAGAGAGTGATCATTTATTATTTACAGGGGGGGGGGGGGGTGGTGGGTTTTGGGGGGGGGGCGTAAAAATTTCCGACCCCTCCTGAGGGGGGGGCAAAACAAATTCTGACCGCTCTTGAGGGGGGGACGTAAAAATTTAAGCCCCCTTTTAGCAAAAAAGCCCGCGTGTTACTATAGTTCAAAGAAGGGGTCAAAATTTTTTCGCCGCCTTCGCCGAGGGAGGGGTGCGAAACGTTGAACGCGCACTCGAGGGGGGGCGTAAAAATTTTCCGTCCCTCCGCCAGAAATCTCACTACCACCACCCCCCTGTATTTAATAAATGAACACTCCCCAAGTCCTAGTGATTGTCTGGCTGTGATTGGAACCTTCAGATGTCTAGTCAACTGCACGTTTAAGGGGACAATTGGAGGCTGGGTTGTCCTTGTGTCCAGCCATCTGCAGTACATCATCAATAGCGCTTGGGGCTATTGCAATGAAAGACTGTCTTATTCTCATAGAAAATATTAGCTATTAAGTAAACACCCTGTGTAAACAGCTGAGACAGAATGCAAGAAGATACTTTACTAGACTCTTACTTGGTTATAGTCTGTAGCTTATAAGTCATCTTATTCCCATAGAAGCTATATTTAAATACATCTACCCACAGCTCTTATACAGTTGAAACAGTTGCGAGAAGATATACTTGGGTATATATATACTTGGGTATATATCTCAAGGGGTTCACATATGTGTCCCTCTTAGGCCACTCAAATAAATTTAACGTTTTCTCATCACCATGCGTATAATAAGAATCTGGTTTTGAATAAAATGAAATAAAGAATTAAAAAAAAAGATACAAAATGATTTAAATAACTTACATTTTCCATACTTTCAAAGACCCATGAATTCTCAACCACTAAAATGTGAAATTTAGTCATGAAAAACATATATCATCCCATACATTTTAGCCTCCCTCGTCATATATTTCAGACCTTGGTGATGGTAACCCACCTTTTTTTTGAGTGGCCTTATATGTAGTACACAGTACGTAATATGACATGTAGGAAAACACCTGTCTATGTATACCTGTGGAATTACCCCTCTGTATGTGTGGTGGTAACCATGTAAAAGACGGTATAACAACCACCACACCCCGCACTGTTACCCTAGCAACAGGAGACGCACCCTGCCAACACAACACAAGTACATTGTACAGGGAATCCCCGCAGTCTGAGGCTGGTGACGGGGTGGGGGTATGAGCTAACTGTCTCCCACGGCTACTGACGTCCACTGTGTGTGCCTACTACCAGGTTATTCCTGATGTAAAGTTAAAGTATGGATTTAAAAGCCTCCACCCTTCCTTAAATAAAAAAAAACTCCGAATACCGCGAGTGATTTTCAGGGTAATTAAGAACCTTTAGATTCTCTCCATATTCGAATTACTACATCTCTGCTGAGGTCGAAATAGTCAAGTTGCTTCCGACACCTCCTGTTACTCTCGTCCCATCCTACTTTGTGGTTCCAGTCCTGGTTCCTGTCTGCTGGTTCCAAGCTAACCACAGGGATTGCCTAAACCCAGCAAAATGCAAGTCAAAGTGGTGTTTACAAGTGCCGTTCTGTGTTTGAATTAAATCCCCTCCAAGATGGCGCTGGTGGCGTCTAGTCCTCACACCCTAGCAGCACGTCCAGATGGATGGAATACTAAGGGGCTTCCCGGCAGGTTACTAGGTTACACGACATGACTGGGGAGGGTTCGGCGGTTGTCGGCGGCTGCCGGAATTCCCCGAAGAGGAGGTTAGTGTTTTGACTGGAGGGGAGACTATAGATGTAGGTGGGGATGGGGTACTGCTGCCGGGTGCTGGAAGGGACGGGTAGGTGCTGGAGCCATTTTGTTGGAGTCTGCAGTCAAGGGTAGCAACGCCAGGGGCGGATCCAGCAATTTGGAAAAGGGGGCTGGGGGCGGGGGGCGTGATACAGGCAATGCACTAGGGGTATTGTAATATCTTACATTAAATTGTACAGAAAGGTTTGGAGTCTCAGCATGGCTATTGATCTTTACTGCCATATACATGTATATCTTTATCAGTTTTGTCTGAATATTCTGGTACAAATATATTGCACCCCCACCCCCCACCCCCTGAATCCGCCCCTGAACGCAGCCCAATTAATCCTTAATGGGCGGCATAGTGCTTTAATGAGTTACCCTTTTGTCGCCATGAATTGGCATGATGCACAGTTGCAGCTCCGGTAAATAACTGCACTAGAGCATCATGCAGGTCCCTCCCCAAGGAGGATGGGTATGATGAGAAGAATAGTACATGCGCGTGTAAGCGTACAGCTATTTAGGCTCGTTGATGATGCCATGATGCCGTTAGTCATTCACTCCATGCTGCATCATTATAACGGCAGATGAACATGAGTCTCCCCCAGGACCCTTCCCGCTAGTTGTGGGAGGGTGTGGACAGGACTGGTGTGTGTGTGTTGGTGTAGAAGCCGGGGTAGAGTGATGTTGGAGGATGGAGCTGTGGTACTGGGGGAATCCACCCAGTCACACTGGTGTGCTGCAAGACGCGGGGGCATGACAAACACTGTTATATCAGCCCAACTAGGTAGTGCAGGGTTCCCACCCGTCAGTTAAAAGTCAGTTTTGATTAACTTGCTTTAAAAGTCAGTTCAAATTAATTGTCACATTTTGTCAGTTAATTTCCAGATTTTTGGGGATATCTCAGTTAAAAGTCAGTTAAAAAAATATTTTCAGCAAACTAAAATAGTGGGAACACTGTAATAGTGCTGTCACTGCTACATACTATACATGTCAGAAATTCCCTTAACATCAAACTGTACTAAGCAGAAAATATCTGTACCAGAATATTCAGACGGTTCTCTTCTCATTGAAGGTAAAGCTTGGTAGCGATGGACATGGTGAGATTGATGATCGCCAAATCCTTGTCCCTCTACTTCACAGTAGACCCCCTGAGGTGTTCCTCCACGTAGCTTCTCTTTGACACAACCATACCGTTGACTCTATATGCTGTGTTTACAGTCCTGGTGGACGCACTATTTGATGTGACACCAGCCTGGACGGGTGCCAAGATGGCCGCCATGCGAGGTCAGGGGTCAGCCAGGGGAGGACGGAGGGGCACAACAGGGGCTCACCTCACAGGGGCCTCTGACCCCCACCCTGACCCATAGTTCATGCAGTCAGCATGCCATTTACAATATTCAGGGACTTTGGGGGCCACAGTTCCAGATATGTCGTATTATTAGGTCTTAGATGTTATTATTAGGTCTTAGATGTAAGTTACTGAACAACTTAGCCATTTCAAAGTCAGAGAAATACAGTAAATGCCAATGCACCTGAACCTGCAAGGGTTTGGGCTTCAAAGGTACCACCAGAGAAAGGTCCATGGCTATCAAGTGCCTGTACATGGGTACCCACAATTTTGACCATGTCGCTGTGTCGATTTTTAGCAGAAGAACTGTCTTCGTGTCGATTTTTAGGTATATATATGAACTTAGAGAAAAATGCCTGTGGGTCGATTTTTATCCCTAATTATCCTGTGTCCGTCGAATTTAAAAAGGGCCTAAAACGGCCGTGTCGCCCGTGTCGATTTTTACCCATGTAGAGGCACGATCATAGGCCACGTCTGCTGGGTCTGATATCAGAAATGGCGAATATGAAGTTACGCAATGTTGGCAAGTACTTAGATATTGGTACATTAGATATAGTATGAGACTCCCTCGTGTAGACTACACACATCCAAGGTTCTTGGGAAAGACATGAAAGACTTCATAGCATGAAAAAAGGTTACCAAATATTGAAGATGATGAATTCCATAGAATTTGAAACAGGAGCCAGCACAACGGTACAGTACTAAAAAGCATCATCGGACCCCATGTGCGGCTTATAGGAGACCCATGTGCGGCTTATAGGAGACCCATGTGCGGCTTATAGGAGACCCAGACCCCAGGTGTGGCTTATACACTTTTCTCAACATCTAGGTGTGGCTCATACTTATACGCGCGGTGGTTTTTAGTTAGGGATATGTCCAAGTCCAGGTACAGGAAGTGGTACAAAAAGTACAAATGTAAATGTGACACGCCGTGCTGGCCTCCTACCAGGCTGATTGTCTACCCACCCAGCATCCTGCCCACCTCTACGGTGTGTACGTGTACCTAGGGGCACGTTCACAAATTATGTTACCTATTTTGGGACCCTTTTCAAGACTTTCTCAGCGACCACCCACCCCATGTCAATTGGGGCAAATTGGTCGATACAAATGTATGGTCCGCGTCACAGAGGTCTGCGCTGGGGAACATTCACAAATGGTGTCACCGACGAGGGGTGAAGGGGTTTCAAGGTTAAGTGACAGGACGTGAATATATCGAAGAAGAGACACCCCCCCCCCCCCCCGCTGATATATTAGCATACACTTGTGACTTGTAATTTGTCCACTTACGGTCCATGATAAATACAATACATAATTAGGTTTATTTCATGGTGAATACAGACTACCAATGATAAAGCAATGGGAGGGCCGTTCCCGAGAGGAGCATGAAATAACCCTAAGCAGTATTTCACGCTGTGCCCATATTTCACGCTCCCGAGAATCACGTGACTTTTGAGTAAGCCAAAATGATGATTCCTTGACCAAAGCAAGGCTTCTACATGTAGATAAAGGTAGATTTTGTCTAAAGGAGTGGTCATTTTTTAACAACGGGGGAGTCGAAATATTTTTGCCCCCCCCCCCCCACTGAAGGGGTCCAAATTTCTTTTGCCCCCCCCCCCGGCAAGTTGAAATTGAGCGCGGCTGACCCCTCTGAGCTATACAAATGCGCAGGCTTTTCCACGAGGGGTCCATTTTTTTTTTGGTTTCCCCACCCCCTTCAAAGGGTCCAAATCTTTTTGGTCCCCCCCCCCAAATCCACCAACTCCCTCCCCCTGTTGTTAAAAAATGACCACTCCCTAATTTAGGTGCCTGTCCCGTATTGCACTAGGCCTACGGCCATCTATATAACGAATATCGATGTCCACATATCAGTGTCTACAAGTATAGGTTACATCATGTCCCACACTATAAAGCAGCACCAACAATAATATGTCTAATATAATCAGGGGTGTGTAAGACGCCCTCAGCCCCTCCGTGACGCGGCACATTGCAGCACGTCGTTAATTTGATGAAGCTAAATCACAGACAAGGCGGGCTCTACACACGCACGGGGGGTAGGGGGGGGGGGGGGCTCTAGGGAACACACACAATACTAGTACTCCACCTACCCCTCCACATCTTTACTTTCCACTTCCCACTCCCCTAACCCAACTCCTTCCAACTAGCCCTTCCCCGCTACACATTTCCCTTCCTTCTCCCACTGCTCCCTCTTCTTCCCACATCGCCTGCCCCTCCAGGTTCCCTTCCCATCCCTCCCCTCTCCTTCCCTTCCCTTATATTCCCTTGCCCATCCGCTTGCCTCCCCTTCCCCTCGCCCATCCGCTTACCTCCCCTTCCCTTGCCTCCCCTTGCCTCCCCTTGCCTTGCTTCCCCTTCCATCCCCTTCACTTGCCCCCCTCTCCGTCCATTGCTTCTCACTCCCACATCCACCCCCTGCCCTTCCCCCTTCTCATCCCCCCTTAATTCGTACTTCCCCTCACTATTCCCTCTCCCTCGTCCACCCGTTCCACTACCATCTCCCATCCTACACCTGCCTACACCTCCACTGTCAGGTGTGGGTACGTGTTTGATAGAGAGGCATTGGTATAGCCCGTACTGTTTCCTCATCATAGACCCATTCAACTGTTACTAGAAAGCTTTTTTGAGTGCTAGCCAATCTAACCTTGTTACCCATGCCATTTTATGTTGATTTCGATCTTTTTTCTCCTATTTTGTATGAACGAACAATGGATAGTATAGGTGTCAATAGCAAATAGTTTCATTGGGTTATAAAGAACACTATACATGATGGACATGTGTCTCGGGTGTTGATGAACACATCTAGGTATTCCAGGGACTTTGAAGCCTGAATAGAAGAGAGCAAGCTACATTTACCATTCTGAAAGAAAAAAAAACTGCAATGAGAGTAGATGCATACTGTAAACATGGATATTTTCGACTGAATTTGCGGATTTTGAAATATGGCGTGACGCGACAAATATGTCCTTAAAAGTGACGCGTTGACGCACTCAATGTAGAGGCACAAATGTGGTAGTTGCAGAACTATATTGGATAAATAATCGCGCTGTACATGTTTTCACGGATTTTAGAATCTGTGAAATTCACAACCATATGTACAGCGCGAACATATGATACTTTTACAGTATGTCTGTAGGAAGTCTATAGTCAACCAGGGAGGCCCTCTCTATGTCTATGAGTCAACCCAGCCCAAGTCTGTATAGGGTAGGTACAATGTAAATAATACACCTTACTTTGTTGCTTCAGTACCGTTAGGAACAGTGGCACACCAATCGGTGTGTGTCGATCAGAAAGCCTTTGACAAAATGACAAAATTGCTGTGCCCTCTATAGTACGAGTCCCCGCTTGTCGATTAGCTGCCATTCCGTATCGATTGCACACTCGCCTGATTTGACCCCTGGTGACCTTTCACCACCGGAAGTGCAGCCAATCAGGGTAAAAGATGTGGCCAGTCACAACGGAATTCCATTAGTAGTAACGGGTAGGCGGGGGACATGCAGGCAGGCAGGCCTGTTTGCTTTTTGTAGTGGAAGTAGAAAATGGTAGGTTCCCTTCACGGGCTAAGAGGGGCTAAAACAGGCCAGGTTATGACCCTTATACTGAGAGAATAGGGCCGAGCCTTTCAATAAGCGCCGGTCTTGAATAAGCACCGGGGATAGGTGTGGTATTGAAATTAATAAATGCACTAGGGTAGATTCACCTTCAGTCGGACACATACCTTGAGACGGACACTTGATTTTGTGGTCATTTAAGCATTTTAAGCTCTTCATTTTTGAACTAGGGTAAAGTTTAAGTGTTATTCTTTCCAAAAAAACATACACTAGAAGTCGTAGTTTACATGAATACCCTCAAATTTCGCTGTCCGTCTCAGGGTATGTGTCCGACTCATGGTGAATCTACCCTATAATCTCCCGGTAAGTCTTGAATAAGCGCCGGTCTTGTATAAGCGCCCAGGGAAGTGGAAGAGCCCAGTTGAAATAAGTGCAAATGGGCTTATACGGGCCAATAATTATACGGTGTACTAAAATGGAGCATTGGAGCAGGCTGCATGGGCGGGTTGATGGTACTGTAGTAGGCGTTGGTGAATAAGCGCCGGTCTTGTACATGTATAAGCACTGGGATAGATGTGGTATTGAAATTAATAAATGCACTATAAACTACCGGTAAGTCTTGAATACGCGCCGGTCTTGTATAGGCACCCGGGGAATAGGAAGAGCCCAGTTGAAACTTAAGAGCTTGCACACAGGCGCTTGTAAACATGGGCCAATACGGTGTACACACCCTCAGAAAAGTGAGAGTCATTGTCGCTAAAACTACTCTCACCTGAGAGTCAGGCAGTGTCTGACCCTCAGGTGAGGGTAGTTTTAGCGACAATGACTCTCACTTTTCTGTGTGTGCAGTCAACCCTCACGACCTCAAACATTCACTACCTCGGATCCCTCACTTCCTCAGACAGTTGTCTGGGAACTGTCCTTGTTATGTATTCCATATATTTAGACTAAATTCCTCGGATAATTTTCTCGCTCAGACATTTTCACTTGCATTTTTCAAATCAAGGAAGCTGACTGTACTGAAATGGACTACTGGAGCGGGATGGGCGGTTTAGTTAAGTAGACGTTAGTTTGCAGTATTTAGTATATTGATGATGGCATCCGATTCTGGATCTGATTTCCCATGTCGGCAGTTTGTGCACTACAGGATATTAATTAGCATTACATCATGTAGCAGTTATTAACTACAGCGATATTAAGTAACATGACATCATTCTATATGAATCATGGGGATGAGAAGTAGGAAACTACCTATAACATTAAACCTGACACTGTATACGTGCTGCCTGCTGGACATGTGGATATCTGCTCTTAGGTCAAGGGGTGGACTGGCTCAAGTCTTTTATTTTAAACAAAGACAAAAATGGATGTTTCCTCTGATATCCTTTCTTCAAGTTCAACTATAGAATCAACAGTGGCAGGGAGGGGAAGAGTAGGGGAGGGGGAGTAGGTGTGGCGGAGTATAGGAGTTCTCGCTGTCATGGGCCGGTCTTGTCAAGGGGTTGATCACATCATAACGCGCTGGCGCTGGAAGTATTTTAAAATCCCCCCTCCCCATAGAGGATTTTTTTAAACCCTCCCCCTCCACCCCCACCCCCCCCCTTTCAAGGAGACGAAATCCCCCTATGTTGTTAAAAATGATCACTCCCTTACACCACGACCCAGAACCGTATTCTGGATGGTTTGTACTGTCTAGGATGTGAACCGTCATCAACCAGTCTACACTGTTAGAAGTAACCACTGTAAATTTACAGCAAAATGTGCTGGCAGTTTTGGTTCCAGCACATTTTGCTGTAAATTTACAGCAACTCAGTTGCTGTAATTTAAACAGAAGAATGTGCTGTAATTTTACAGTATATCCTTCTGTTCAATTACAGCAAAATCTACTGGAACCAAAACTGCCAGCACATTTTGCTGTAAATTTACAGTATATTGTATGCTGTAATTTAACAGCAGAAAGTCCTGTAAATGCCATAAGTTGAGTTTTTTATCATTAATTATTGTTATTATCAATTGATCCCAATTGATATGCATGGAGAGAACCTTCCTGCATTACTTCAGTTGCATTATGGATAACAAACATTACACAATGTAATGGTTTTAATATTTATCCAGCTAAACTGTATGTGATACCAGCACTATACATAGTTCAGACAGTTAAGGATTTAATTTTTCCACAGATGTGGTATCTATTTTATACTTTTGCTGATATTTGCATTATTTGACACATTTCTGCAAGTTGAAATACTTTATACAATATCCTGCTGAAGTTTCTCTCACACATTCTTATTTTACTATGTTTTGACAGACAGGGGGCTTTATTTACCCCCCAAAATACAGTGTGTACAAGAATTGTTACACAAAATGATATAGTGCTGCCACCATGTGGCAGAAATCTACAGATCATGTGCTGTAAATTTACAGCAACATAACTGTAAATATGATTTACAGCACAGAAGTCGGTAAATATACAGCAAATAGTTCTGTATTTCCGACTACAGCAAAATGTTCTGTAAATTTACAGTATATTGTGCTGTAAACTAACAGTAACTATTTACAGTGTATTTCAACATGAAGGTCAAATATTGGGTTAGAGTACATAAACCCCTGTGGAGCCGCAGGAAACCAACTGTTAAAGCAGGCTAGGTCCCCCAGAAAAATGATGGTCTAACGTCAGGTGCCTCTACAATCTACATGGGTCCTCAGATATTTGGGCGTGTCACTGTGTCACTTTTTAGGGGAGACAGAATGTCACTGTGTCACCTTTTATGTATATAGGAACTCTCTGTGAGTCGATTTTTACCCTTAATATTTCTGAGTGCGTTAATTTTTAAAGGGGCTTAAAAGGGCCTTGTCGCTGTGTCACCCGTGTCGAATTTTACCCATGTAGAGGCACGTAGATCCAAAGGAAGTCAACAAACCGACTAGGTAGCCCCTAGACCTCTAGTCCTAACACCAGTCAGGCTTCTCCGCCGGATGAAAAAGCACACAGTATATTTCGCGTTAATTTTGATTTATTTCAAGTGTTGCAAGCTTAACGAAATCAGCAAACCAAAGTTTTGCCTATAAGGGGGTTCAGGGTCACTCCTTTTACAGAGAACTTTGAAAAATAATCATTGTCAATTAATATTTCTCGAACAATCTTGGTAGATTATTTTCAAAAATTGATCAAATTGGTATAACTTCTGTTCTAATTGGAGTATTTACAAAATTCAAAAACCTATGGATAGCTAAAAGCACACAGGCGGCGATTCTGAGGGTATTTCACACAGGCGGCAGTAAAAAGCACACAGGCGGCCCGCCTGTGTAATCCCTATGTGCGGAGAACCCTGCCAGTTACACAACCCTGTGCTGGTCAGCGGGACAAAGACAGCTCAAACAAAGAGGTTACCCTAGAGGCAGTGCAGGATGTTTCTGTGTAACACTGAATGTGTGTAGGATGTGTAGTAAACCTTTAAGGGCCGCGTCGTGCTTTAATGCAATGTGCCCTCAGTCATCATGATACACACAGGGGCGGATACAGGGGGGGGGGGGTCCTGGGGGCCCGCCCCCCCCTTTTGGAAAATATTTTTTAGAATTTTCTAATGATATTTTGATATATATATTTTTTTTTTTTTCAGTCGCGACGTCACACTTTTCAGTACTTTGGACCCCCCCCCCCCCCTTTTCCAATTCCTGGCTCCGCCCCTGATGCATGACTGCAGCCCTGGTGAGTAACTCGCCAGGGCTGCATTCATGCGTCATGACGGCCATATGGGCTGGATACACTCAAGATGTATGAATGCAAGGTGAAACATGATGACAAATGGACAAAGTGGTTTAAAGCACTCAGTGGTCCCTGCAGGGTTAAGGTGCCCGTGTAGGTGTAGGTGGAATGTGTGGCCTGGTGAGGCCAAACAAAGGAGAGATTTGTATCAGGTGACATGGGAAGAAAGACTAGGGTCGGTAGGTCGGATATTTATTTTATTTTATCGTTTTTTCTGAACATGAAAGTACTAGCTATCCTCCATGTTTACCCTAAAAATGACATAAAAACTGTAAAAATATGAAATTTTCTTCAAAATTGCACCAAAAAAAACTAGGGTCGGCCCTGTTTGGATAGGGTCGGTTGGGTGACCTGAAACAAACCTTTTTCTTGGCCTGGTGGTGGAGGAGTGAGTGCAGGGTCGGCTGCAGCACCTCCTGGTCCACTCCCTGTCTCACCACATCTAGGTCACACCAAGGGAGTCATCATTTATTATCAACTGGGGGGGGGGGCAAAAAAATTTGGACCGCTTAACCAGGGGGTGAATAAAAAATTTGGATACGTCTGGGGGGGGTCAACAAAATTTAACCTGTTTTTAGCCAAAAAGCATGCGCGTTACTATGCTTCAAAGGGCCATCGCATGCCGATTTTCGACCCATAAGGGGCGGGGGGGTAAAATAATTTGCACGCTCCGCGCGGAAACCCACCTCCTCCCCCCCTGTTGTTAAAAAATGATCACTCCCCAAACAGGCTGACCTGTTTTTTTTTGTAGGGCCCCAAAAGGATGTATGCTGTATGATTGTGCTCTATTCAGTGCCACACGTGTTAGAGTCATTTTAACTTTGAGGTTTGTCAGTTTGGCTTGACCTACTCCCCCCCCCCCCCCGCCTGCCCTGAAAAAAATGCTGATGTTTAATTAACTTTGCATCTCAAAGACAATAAAGTATTATTTTAGAAAAGTAAAAATTCCAGAGAAGTCAGCCGTCATGCTGGCACCTCCCTACCCCGAGTACGACCTTGGCACCCGGCGTGTAATCAGGACGCCACCCGTTGCCATCAAACAACATTTCCGGTATTACTACTCCAATCAAAAACGCACCAGAAAAATGTACATGTTGTACTTCCCTCAATTGGGAGGTGATCATCTTCTCCCGCCCCCGGGCAGTAAGTGTGGGGTCTGTAATCTGCACGTTATGGTACATTGTCGGTATTACTTGCCATATAAATCATACATCAGGCCAAAAAAATAGTTGTGTTTTGGCCCTACCGAAATTATTATATGTTTTTTGTTTTTTCTACCAATTTTTCCACTGAATCTTTTTTTTTCCTTTTTAGAAAAAAAAAATGTTAAAAAAAAAAGTCGACCTACATGAACACAATTTTTGTTTGGTCTCATACGGCATAACAGATCAAGGCTGTATGTCTCTTTACCATCTGCATATAATGCACCAACGCAGTCCTTGCGAGTCACTCGTTGGCACTGTTTTGATGTGTCGTATCGGCTGTGTTAGCCTCATATGGCTGGCATGATGCTTGAATGCAGCACTGACCAGTTACTCACCAGGACTACATTCATGTTCCATGAAGACTAAGGGCATGATGCATTTAGGCATGATGCTGCGCATAGAGGGTTAATGTCGGAATGTGATTGTAGCCCCCCCCCCCCCCCCCCCCCCCCCGCTGTCATTGAGCGTTTAACCCTTTAAAGACGGATGTCGCTAGAAGATGAAATTTATCGTCATGATGCACCAATGCAGCCCCGGCGGGAAACTCGCCAGTGCTGCATTGGTGCATCACACCAACCCTTCGGGGGTGTCTAAACCCTGTAGGGTCGGCATGATGCATTCATGCAGCACTAGCGAGTTACTCGCCAGGGCTGCATTCATGCATCATGACGACCAAGGGCATGATGCATTAGGGCATCATGCCGTCCTTAAATAGTTAACCCTGGCACACACACAGACTGCCCGAACTAACAGCACGACCACCACGTCGTTGTCATACCTGTCTGAACGTAGGGAGGGGGCATGTTGTAACAACAAGGAGAGGGGGGGTGCATGGATTGGGAGGGGGGGCAACAAAATGTTAGTTCTTAATTCTTTCGTGAATAAGCCCACATGTTAATATAGCTAAAGGGAATTGGCTCTAATAATTGTGAACCCAGCTTGGGGGGGGGGGGGGGGTTATTTGGGCCCCCTCTTTGGCGTTGACGCGAGCCCCCCCCCCCCCCCCATGTTAAAAACTGACCGCTTGCTAATACAATGTAACAGAGTGCCCAGGGTTGTTGTCATACCTGTGGCCACACGTTGTCTGCAGGGGGGGGGAGTCAAGTGCTGTGGCGCCCTCTATACCGCAGAGCATATATGCAGCTGCACCAGCCTGTATGTGCCAGTCTCTGTACAGTCCAGTGTGATCCAAACCTGTTGGAAGGTCTTTAGTATACATGATTGGCATGAGGTGGCACTATTGGGCTGTAAGAAGGCCATGGTCATATAGCATACCCTCAGTACATTTGCATTACATTGAGAGAGCATGAATGAAACCCTCATATTGAGATAACGACAGAAGCTTTATAATGCTACATTGAAATATAACTTGGAAAAGGGTAAATCTTACCAGGAAAAAATACAACAGAATTTAAACTTGAATAGCTTTTGTGTAATAACTGCTTAAAATATGGTTAACAAGAATTGCGGTTGTTGCCGCGTAAAAAATGCCTCAGGCATTTTTATACGCGGCAACAACCGCAATTCTTGCATTCGAAGAAACATAATGTCTACATGGTTGGTATGTTTGAAGGGAACCCATTCAAGACACCAAAAAAGCAGGGCCGGGAAGGGGTTATCAGGAGGAAGGATGATATTACTTCAAATATGGCATTTCCTATGCATTCCTTCGGTCCATTTTAGGGGGTAAGGAAATGTGTGTTGCTAGGCAGGTAAACAATTACAATAGATGTTGCTAGGCAACCAGCTGGATTAGCAACAAACTGATAGAACCGTTGAATTTCTTTTGGGTCCATAGAAGGGGGTAGGTGTGATTATAATCAACATTAGGACCATGGAAATGTGTGTTACTAGGCAGATAAACAATTAGAATAGCCGTTGCTAGGCAACCAGCTGCATTAGCAACAAACCAATAGAACCATTGAATTCCTTGGGTCCATATTAGGGGGGGGTAGGTATGATTATAATGAACCTTAGGACCATGGAAATGTGTGTTGCTGGGCAGATAAACAATTAGAATAGCCGTTGCTAGGCAACCAGCTTAATTAGCAACAAACCAATAGAACCATTGAATTCCTTGGGTCCATATAAGGTGGGTAGGTATGATTATAATCAACCTCAGGACCATGGAAATGTGTGTTGCTAGGCAGATAAACAATTAGAATAGCTGTTGCTAGGTAACGAGCTGTATTAGCAACAAATGGATAGAACCATTGAATTCCTTGGGTCCATATAAGGGGGGGGAGGTATGATTATAATCAACCTTAGGACCATAGAAATGTGTGATGCTAGGCAGATAAACAATTAGAATAGCCGTTGCTAGGCAACCAGCTTAATTAGCAACAAACCAATAGAACCATTGAATTTCTTTGGTCCATTGAGGGGGTAGGTATGATTATTATCAACCTTAAGACCATGTAAATGTGTGTTGCTAGGCAGATAAACAATTAGAATAGCCGTTGCTAGGCAACCAGCTTAATTAGCAACAAACCAATAGAACCATTGAATTCCTTGGGTCCATATTAGGGGGGGTAGGTATGATTATGATCAACTTCAGGACCATGGAAATGTGTGTTGCTAGGCAGATAAACAATTAGAATAGCCGTTGCTAGGCAACCAGCTGTATTAGTAACAAACCGATAGAACCATTGAATTCCTTGGGTCCATATTAGGGGGGGTAGGTATGATTATAGTCAACCTTAGGACCATTGTGTGTTGCTAGGCAGATAAACAAATAGAATAGCCGTTGCTAGGCAACCAGCTGTATTAGCAACAAATGGATAGAACCATTGAATTCCTTGGGTCCATATTAGGGGGGGTAGGTATGATTATAATCAACCTCAGGAACTATCAAAGGTTGATTTATATTATTGTTATCACATAGCATAAATTTGTGTTGTGACACCTTAATCCAAGATGGCGGCACAATCCAAGATGGCGGCGCCCGTTCTGACTTCTGGCAAAGTGCAAACATCATATACCTCATTCTGGTGGTGCCTGGCGGCACCACCAGGTGGCTACGCCACCACTTCGGCATAAAAAATGACTGAGTGTAGTTTCCACTCTAGCCACTCCATGCGGATGGCGCTGCGGCACTTGATTCCCCCCCTTCGCTGTCTGTAAGGACCATGTCCGACATGGCTACTTGTTGGATACACAGCTGTACAATCTGTGCCTCTACATGGGTACCAACAATTTTGTGTCGTCCTGCCGAATTTTAGCAGGAGGGTAGTGGCATTGTGTCGATTTTTAGGCATATAAGAACTTAGAGATAAACCCCTGTGGGTCGATTTTTATCCCCGATTTTCCTGTGTTCGTCGATTTTTAAAATAGCCTAAAAGGGCCGTGTCGCCGTGTCGATTTTTACCCATGTAGAGGCACCAATCTGCCTCCTCGTGGCACTGAATGACTGCTATTACTCTGTGTCTTAGATAAGGAAGGTCACCCGGGAGGTCATCGTATGATACATGTATACTGGTATTGTAACGTAGATGTAAAATGTAGTTTGTCGTGTATAAAGCTCTATACATGTGGGTTATGGTAAGGGAAAGAAGGAAGTTGGTACCTTATCTGTTAACTATCATTTCAGTACATGTTATTCTAAGAGACTATATATGAATACACATTTACACTATTGTGTAGCGTTAGTTAACCTTTTAAGGACAGCATAATGCATGGGTGCATCATGCCCTTGGTCTTCATGATGCATGAGTGCAGCCATGGTGAGTAACTCTCCAGAGCTGCATTCAAGCATCATGCCGACCATACCGGGTTCAGACACTCCTGAAGGGTCCGCATGAAGCACCAATGGAGAACCGGCGAGTTACTCGCAAGGGCTGCATTGGTACATCTTTAGCGACATCCGTCCTTAATGGGTTAAACATGATTCCTTAGTAGCCTGTGCTGCAGCGACGGTCTAGTGGTAGGACGTCCCACCAATAGTATGCAGTAAGTCGGTGGTTCAAACCCAGGTCGTGGCCAAAGGATTGGCTTGACAACACAGGTCTGTATACCTACTGGTAGTATGCCAGGCTTATGGCAAAAGGACATAGCGTAGAAAGGCGTTAAATATAATAGTGTCAGGCGGAAGACATTGTCCTACCAAGGTTGAATTCCCTTTTGGAGTTGTAATCAAGTCATTGACAGATAAACTGAAAAAGATTGGACAGTAGCATCATATACAAATAAGCATGTACCTATTTGACCCCCTTAGACACACAACACGACACAGGAATGACGATGTGTATCTTGAGGAAGGTAGGGCAAATATCTGATGTCAGCCTGGGGTGGACTGGTACAGGAATGTCAGAGGGAACTCAGACATATCTTACGTCATACCGGAGGCATGCCACCCCGACAATATTGTACCATGTCAAAATACCTACCCCCCCCCCCCCCCACCTCAAACTTTATATAGAAATAGTTCAACTCAA
Organism: Harmothoe impar; assembly: GCA_947462335.1. Lineage (NCBI taxonomy): Eukaryota > Metazoa > Annelida > Polychaeta > Phyllodocida > Polynoidae > Harmothoe > Harmothoe impar. The sequence goes on along the minus strand of OX381714.1, from coordinate 6,942,865 downwards.
CATGAGGTGGGGTGGTACACTGTTCTGTATACATGTATGTATAGAGCCAACAGGTGTACCCACATGGTGGTCTTCACGTCCTTTGTTGTTTGTGTTCTTTGTAGGCTTAACTGCAAGCCTACAAAGAAATATGGTTACCGTATGCTATATAATATAGGGGTGGATCCAGGAATTTGGGAAAGTGGTGTAGGTGTGTAGGTGTGTTGGGGGGGGGGGGGGGTTGATATAGGCGATGTACTGAGCGTATTGAAACCATTTATATGAAGAATTTCCAGCGAAATAGTTGGTAGGGGCGCCCCCCCCCCCCCACCTCTCCACTGTGGACCACTGTATGATAGCTGAGTGAATAATGCGGCATGATTTATTACAAGTACCGGAAAACCTCGCCTATACGCCTAACTCGCGTATAAGCCACACCCCTATCTTTTGACAGATTGTATAAGCGGCAGAGGGCGTCTGAAAATTGTAAATTTGGTACTGTGGTATGCTTATAAAAACTCTCGCATAAGCCGCGCCCTCTATACCATACCGTCGCGAATTAGCGCTGGGGCGCTCTTCAATTCGGCGGGGCCTTTAAACCCGCAGTTCTTACTGCACGTCCAGTAACAGTAAGAGTGCAGTCGGGACAGGTACTCAGCTCTATATATAGGGGCGCTGGGCCTTTAACTCCAAGACAGGCGCTTATTAGAGATCCTATTTTAGCGCTAATGTAGGTCGGCGTTTTTTCGCGACGGTACGGTAGGCATGTTTGGTATCAAAAAAAGCGGCTTATACGCGAGTTTTTACGGTAGCGGTTGATGGCCATGTAACACACCTGTAACACCTGTGATAAGCTGGCAGCCTGCAGCAGGTAATTACAGGTAGGTGGTCATGTACCTTATCTGTGCCGCCCACCTCCACACCTGTACAGGTGATAACATGTAGCAGGATTAACTCACCACCTCCTGGTTAATTATTAACTGGGTAATATGTAGTAGATATGGTACATGTGAGTCGCTTTATCCCTTATTTTCTTGTGTCCATCGATGTTTAAAAGGGCCTAAAAGGGCTGTGTCGCCCGTGTCGAATTTTACCCATGTAGAGGCACAGATATGGTACAAGTGGGTCGCTGTATACTAGTAAGTGTAATAAGCCAATGACAGGGTAATACGCCAATGACAAGGTGCCAGCCAAGGGTAATTGCCATTGTCTAAGGCTTATAACACTTATGCAGCTACTCACGTGTATTATACCTGACTTACACTTACAGTAAGAGAGATGACGAATAGACTGCATCCACATACAGCCATGTTTGTAATATACAGTCAGGTTATTTCATTTTATTTTCTCAGCCAACTGCACTGTTAAATAGCATGGGTAGGTACATACCACAGAACCTACTACAGTGGCTTTACAGTCGATTCTATTATTTACAGTGTGTGGTGTACATTCTAACTTGTCGATGTCAGTACACTCATGTTTGCCTCTTCCCTGCCTCACTGCCTGCCTGCATGCCTTCCCCCCCCCCCCCATATCTGCCTCACTGCCTCTTCCCTGCGCCCATCCCTCCCTCCCTTTCCCTCTCCTATCTGCCTATCTGCCTCCTCCCTGCCTGCCTTCATTCCCCCCTTCCTCCCCACCTCCTATCTGCTGACTGCCTCTTCCCTGTGCCCATCCCTCCCTTCCTTCCCCTCTCCGTATCTTCTTGTCTACAGTGGCCATCGTCCTCTGACGTCTACTTCATTAATCCCTTCCCCCTGCCTCCCCCTGGGCCTACACCTCACCCCTCCCCTCTCTGTAGCCCTGGGGTATGATATCATACTGCCTTAATTGCCGTACAACATGTGATTTAATTCATCCTGAGCTGTTTGTGGGGTCCATATTTATGAGATACAGTCACATCATGTATACGTACACTGTTGACCAGTTAACCCTGGTTACTACGGCTGTGTCTCACGAACTTGGGCCAATGTTTTCGTCTCTGACTGGGTGCCATCTCTGACTGGGTGCCATCTCTGACCGGGTTCCATCTCTGACCGGGTGCCATCTCTGACTGGGTGCCATCTCTGACCGGGTGCCATGTAGATGTAGATAGAATTTGGCTGAAAATGTTAATGGATGTTGTAACTCTTTAAAGTAGTAATTAGTTGCCCATTTTTATCATCATCTACCCTAAATAAACCGTTTTCATTCAGGCCAGTCAGAGATGGCACCCAGACAGAGACGTTGACATTGGCCAAAGTTCGTGAGACACAGCCAAAGACATACACACATCAGCACTGTGTGTGTTAACCCTGTAAGGACGGATGTCGCTAAAAGATTACATTTGTCGTTGTGATGCACCAATGCAGCCCCGATGAGTAACTCGCTGGTGCTGTATTGGTGCATCATGACGACCCTTCAGGAGTGTCTCGACCCCGTATGGTCAGCATCGATGTTTGAATTTTGTATTGAATTAAGCTAATATCCTACAGAAAATTGACCAACTTCTTAGGATTTCCTACTTTTTGCTGACAAGTGAGTGGCATCATGCATCATGACGACCAAGGGCATGATGCATTAATGCATCACACCCTCCTTAAAGTGCTAACCCTGGTTCCTCCACACGTCAGCACAGGGTGTGTACAGTACAATACTCAGTGAGACACCCCTCCTTCACCTGCCAACCTCCCATAAAACATACCTTACTTTCTCAATTTCTTTAAATATTTTAGGATTTGAAATGGGACCAGGTTGTTTAAATATAGACTAGGGGGAAGCACCTATCCTGGAGGGGGGATTTACCACCGTGAATTTAAGGTAACTAGCAGCGTTAAATTAGATAAGGCTTTTAGTGTGAAAGGAGCTGTTTATATATTGATATGATGACACACGCTGCCCTTTAATATGCACCTATTGGGACAAGTCCAACACTACAATGTATTAATTAGTAATAGAGACAAATGGAAAGGGTTTTTACTAAGATACATTATAATATTATCATGCAAAGTTCATTTCTTTTAATGAAAGATCTGACCTTTATATACACTTATACCACAGCCGGCATGGAGAGCATTTCACACCTCTTGTATACTGCATACAGCTAGTGACATAAAGTAGTTATAGGACTAGTACCAATCTGTAGGGGTGTTCAGTGAAGGAGCCTATAAGTATTTCGCGTACAGATTGGTACACGTCTTATAACTACTACATACCTCCCAAATGTGACTTTACAGTGAGATCACAAGTATAATTTGACGTTCGTTGTACTAAGAAACAGATTCTAACAAAACTTGTTCTATGTGGGAACCAATACCCGCGGAATCCAGCGGTGCGGCTATGACGTGTGGTAGAGCATTTGGATACTGTACATTCTTCGTGTCAACCCTAAGACCTCCTAAGAATACAATTTAGGAAGATCCATGTGTTACGAACTGAGTTGACTGACACGTGCTAATTGTATAATTACCGTAAAACCTCGCCGCAGCTAGTACGCGATTCAGATCGCTGGTGCGGCTTATAGGATCGGCACAGAGTCCAGGTTCGGCTTATACGCGAGATTTTGCTCCTATAGTACAGTACTAAAGTCACCATAACCAGATCGCTGGTGCGGCTTATAGGATCGGGCCAAAGTCGGGGTGCGGCTTATACGCGAGTTAGGCTTATACGCGAGGTTTTACGGTAGATCTATATGATAGGTGCATCGGCATTATAATAGGTATCCCAGCGAGTTTGAAGATATCATTGTTGCACATGTGGAAACTAATTAGGTGGATAGACCATTTTAAAAGATGAAAAACAGTTTTTACATTGTACAAATCGGTCAAGCGGTTTGGATTTGGCAGCCATTTGAAAGTGTCATAATGAGGTTTGGACTTAGCCAAATTAGGCCCTTCTCCTCAAGCTCATTATGGAGGCACATTATGAGCATTCTGTAATATCTGGGAAAAGGTACAGATGGTGAAACCTGATTAGATCCTGATCACAGCATATATCTCCTTATCTCAATGAAGAGTCAATGAGTTCAGACATTAAATTTTATTTTTACAGGCCCTGAAAATTGTGATATATTACATCTAAGTCATAGATTTTGCACAGAGATGTGCAATATTCACAAGTTTGGTGGTGTCTGAATTCACCAATAAGTCAGATGTACATGTTATTCTCTCGGTATCCATTTTATAGGTATTGCAGGCCATGCTTATTTTTTTTCTCTTCTGGATGACCAACGATAATTCCACAATTTCTAATCAAATATGAGGAAAACACTAATATTCCCAATGTCCCCTAACAGAAAAAATGACCAGACTCCAAATCAACACTACACAGCTGTTTTTCCATGTATCGAGTTGAATTCTTTTATAGGCATAGGTCAATATGGTACACATCAGTTCTAAATAATCTTTACCCATTCAAAGTATTACATAATATTGCGTGACCTGATGAAAATCATGAAATTCTCAGAAATTGCTGAAACATTGCTGATATTGGGCTACTCTATAGCAAATTAGAATAAAATTGCGTCATGACTTCTGAATCCAGCTTTTAACATCAACTCATTTATACAATTCCTATAAGATAACAACACAATTATGTAACTTTTAGACCCATTACATAATGATTTACAAATCCTGGTATTGTGGTTCTCTATGTTGGGAATTGATGGCTTTGCAGTTGATATATTTGTATGGGATCACAAGAATGAGGATCCTTAAGGGTGTATATATATTATATGTATTTATATAGCACATTATGTGACCTTTATGACAAATGTGTGAGGATACAAACAATCAGAACTAGATGTTAGTGCATGGCTTAGGTGTTTCATTTTACCCTCCCTGCTACACCTTTAATCATATCCGCGAAGTAGCTAGTGGATTCCATAGAGCAAGGAAATACCTTTCAAATGACCCCAAATATGTGTATCAAATGTCTCAGAAAATTGCCGAAAAGTGTGGAAAATTGCCCAAAAATGTCTGATTTTTTAGTTTAAAAATACTTCCAATTGGCCTATGCCTGCTTTCCATACCTGAAAATGAGGCCCTGAGCTCCCCGCTTTAGGAGCTGAAACTCCTGAAACTGTATCTCTAATGCCGTGGGAGCTAAAGCAGTATGTACTTCAGGGTTTAAGGGGGTTGGGAGCTTTATTTTGCTTTCGCTCTTACGCCATTAGTCGTATCAATTAGCTAGTTAGTGCATCTGATAGAGGAGAGAAATACCTTTCGAATGACCCCAAATATGTGTATATAGACATTTTAAAAAGGGCCAAAAATTGACCAAAAATCCTTATTTTTTAATAAAAAAATACTTCTAATAAGTTTATCCACACATATTACACCTCAAAATGAAGCTTAGAAAGTCCTGCTTACAGTGGTGAAACTCCTGATACTGTATCTCTAATGGCGTGAGAGCGAAAACGGTATATAGACAGTGTGCCATCTACAGCTGCAAGGCTACTCACCAACAAGAGGTCCCATTTTCAGATTTTTAGTGAAATTCACAGCATCAGTGGGGGTAGTTAGCATCACGATGAAGCATTTTTGATGCATCAGGGTGATGTGGATAGATCAGAGCTTTCATGAGCATATTTCAGATAGGCAATATTCTCAATAATATGGAGAATGGATGGATTTTAAAAGTAGGTGTTTTCATGAGTTTATACGCGAGGACACGGCCAGAGGCCGCCTATTGGGATACCTAATTATAATTAGCTATGTTCTTTATGTATTTTGACATACATGTACATGTTGAAAAAAGAAAAGGTATTTAGTACTTACACTGTTTATTTTTGTGTTTGGCCAAGATTGTGTTGATGTAACTGATGTGTGTCCTTTACTTTGTTGCAGGTATGTATGGGAAGCCGGGTCAGTCAAGGTCATACGTAAGTCCACACTGTTATCATGAAATATTCAAATGTGGTAAACATTCCCTAAAATCCCAGTAAATATTAATCTTCAAATGACTAAATTCATAAAGTTGTGAGGAGAATAGTTATGTTCAGCTAGATCCTCCATGTTTCGGCCTAGGCCCTTCACCAGGGATACCAATGTAAAACGAGAGGGGTCAGGCGTTGTATCTCTTATAACCCACACAGTGTACAGTTCAACTCAGTAAACTTAAGTAGAGAGCATCCTTCCTGGTGTTTAGAACTTAGATGTGCCCGTTATTTTGGCCTTCAAGCTCCCATATTGCAAGTGTTACTCGAACAATATCAAAGAGACATGGCATGTGGGCCTATCTTAGTCGTCTCAGCAGGACATAGAAACTTAAACATACCGGTTTTTATGACCCCAGTGCTATATTATGCGATGATCGGGGTTTACAGTTAATATAGTCGGGGAAATCTGTAGTCATGGAAATTCAGGGAATTTCGACCTGAAACTTCTACAGGAACCCTATAAGTTTTAGAAGAGAGGAGAAATAATAGTGGAAGAGAGTGAGTGCATGTCTGAGGGTCAGCTGGGGTAGCAGGGCTGCAGAAGCATGCTGTACCACTACACCCCTACCACACCTGGGTAAAGGTCCCTGCATGCTATGGGGGAAGTCCTATAGGGTTGGTTCACCTTAAGTTTGTCACATACCTCAAGTTGGATAAATATATCATGTTAAACTAACAGTACCAACTAGTAGAATCAATGTTATTCAACCAGATATAAAAGTTCATTTAAAATCATACTGACTTTAACCTCCCTGGACTTCTTCGAGTTGAGGTGAACCTTCCCTATTTGTAGATGGCAGGGTTCTCCTCACACAGCAATGACACCGGCGGACAAAAGACATCTACAAATTGGCTGCGGTGCAGACTAGGATGTACAAGTGAGCAGGCTGGCTGTTTGAATACCTAACCTACAGTGCACCATGTGTGTGGGGCCCTGGGTGATCAGTCCCACATGCTGAACATGCAACCTGCAGGGAACCCGCTTATAGCACTGTCACGAGTCAGCTCATGTAGGCGGCCATCTTGTCCCCTATAGTCATTCCTGGTAGGCGGCCATCTTGTCACCTATAGCCATCACTGGTAGGCAGCCATCTCGTACCCTTGTATTTGTAGGCAGCCATCTTGTCACCTATAGCAGTAGGCAGCCATCTTGTCACCTATAGCAGTAGGCAGCCATCTTGTCACCTATAGCAGTAGGCAGCCATCTTGTCACCTATAGCAGTAGGCAGCCATCTTGTCCGATTACAACCATCACTGGTAGGCAGCCATCTTGTCCCCTCTAATAAAGGGCCTGTTACACTGGCGGCATCTACTGCACTGCATCTGCCACAGAACTTGCTGTGCGGCAGATGCAGCTAGTGTTACAGGCCCAAAACTTGCTGCAGCTTGCCGCAACTACTTGCTGCAGCAAAAGCTACCAGTGTTACCTTTCCTTCGGCAAGCTGTTGTAACAGGCCCTTAACCATGACTGGTAGGCAGCCATCTTGTACCCCATAGGCATGACTGGTAGGCAGCCATCTTGTCCCCCATAGGCATGACTGGTAGGCAGCCATCTTGTCCCCTATAGCCACTACTGGTAGGCAGCCATCTTGTCCCCTATATCCATCACTGGTAGGCAGCCATCTTGTCCCCTATAGCCATCACTGGCAGGCGGCCATCTTGTCCCCTATAGCCATCACTGGTAGGCAGCCATCTTGTCCCTTATAGCATTCGCTATGAGCCATCTTGTCCCTTATAGCCATGACTGGTAGGCAGCCATCTTGTCCACTATAGTCATGACTGGTAGGCAGCCATCTTGTCCCCTATATCCATTACTGGTAGGCAGCCATCTTGTCCCCTATAACTATCACTGGCATCTTGTCCCCTATAACTATCACTGATAGGCGGCCATGTTGTCCCTTATAATTGTAGCGGGCACGTATCGCTCGGGGAAGCCCGAGCGTGCGTGGAGAGCGCATTGCCCGCCTGTGGTAGCTCAAGTACCGTAGCAGAGCAGTGAGAAGCAGCCATCTTGTCCCCTATAGCCATCACTGGTAGGCAGCCATCTTGTCCCCTATAGCCATCACTGGTAGGCAGCCATCTTGTCCCCTATAGCCATCACTGGTAGGCAGCCATCTTGTTCCCTACTGGTGGGCAGCCATCTTGTCCCCTATAGCCATCTTGTTCATTCATCACTGTTTTTCCCTAAGCTCTTTGCTCTCCAGAGCGATTGATGGATTGATGAAATATATTTTACATTGTCTTCAAATGAGCAAGTAACAGCAAGTAACAGCAAGCAAGACACTATGTACAGTCTTTGCTGCAGCTGCCCCTGTCCACTATCGGCGTGCTAGACTCCTAATACTTAGAGCACACAGGTGCAGGGCTGCTCCAGGGGTGGGTTCTTCAATGCAGACCTCAAATAGGATTTTGGGTAGAGTCAAGGGTGAAGGTTGACTAAAGGCAAAGCTCTTTTGTCTCAGGGGGAAAAGCCGAGTAAGCAAATTCTCAAGGTAGCATCAGCACTGGATAAAAGTAAATCAGTGGTAGACTCTAATGATGGCATGAGAACCAATGGCTGTTATTCTGGATGTGCAAATTGTAGTGAGTTGGGCTAAAGGAACATTACCTGTGCCTGTCATGGCCCAGTGTAGCCAACAGGATAGCCTGCATGAAGCTACACAGAAACATGCATGTTTATGATATGGAGAAATTATTTGTTCTTTAAGATTGGAGAACATATGGAAATGAATGTGTATTTTATCTCAATGAGCTAGACCTTAAGTGTAAGAAGAGGTTTGATTTTTTAAAATAAAATAATCCCGTGCTTGAAAGTTGAAGAGGTGTTTCCCATTACTGAAGGGTTCCACCATTAGATGCTAAAACCTGCCTTTATCTCAGATGGCAGCCTCCAGGAGAATAATAACCCTGAACCTGAGTGGTAGAACCCTCACAACTAAGTAGGCTGCTGAAAACATGGGATTTAACGCTAATGAATTAAAGCCTCTTCCCAGGAGGTTCCCCTGGAGAAGATGTTGTGTGCATGGTTGTATTGATTCTGTAAATAAAGGATGCCGTGTCTAAATATAGATATAGCTACACAGTCATGGTAGAGCCCCTCTAGTACATGTACCACGCCCTTAGTCTATTTAGGGGTTTAGTTTACCTTATAAATGCCAGGTAGAAAAGTGTGTGCTTTAAACATGCATTTCCTGAGAGCTAAATATAGATTGCCTCAGACCTTTGGCCTTTCCATGTGTTAACTGCCTTGGTCTATGCCTGCATGGACCCACCCTCCCAGACCAAGCAATTTTCTCATTGAACCCTTAAATGACGGCATGATGCCTTAGTGCATCATGCTCTTGGTCATCATGATGCATGAATGCAGCCCTGGCATATAACTCGCTAGTGTTGCATTCAAGCATCCTGGATCCGCCCCTGCAGTGCTCCACCCAGTCTCAGGCCCGACTCTATGATAGTAGAGTCTGGGAAAACTCATATAAAAAACTTGTTTGACTAATTTGTCTTCAGGAGTTGACCAATCAACTCCTGTACTCTAATTATTGTGCACAGCCTGACAGAAAGTAACAATCTAAATATAGCAGTTCCACCAGTCCCATTTGCAGCCCTTGCGGCGGAAAAGGGTGCTGGTTGAGTTTGTATGTCCCCCACCCAGCCTCGAGTTCCAGTTTCGTGTTCCACCACAAGGGCTACAAAAGGGACTGGACAAACTGCCATATTTAGACTTCCTGCTAGGCTGTACACAGGGACTGGTGTACAGGTTTTTGATTGGTCAGCTCCTGAAGACATGTGTGTCAAACAAGTTTTATTAGGATTTTTTAAATTACAAGACGGCGCTGGTACAGACTAGACCTTGCATGACAGCAGCAGGGGTCTGTAACATGAATGGTGGGTGTGTAGACTACAAGATGGCGCTGGTACGGACTAGACATTGCATGACAGCAGCGGTATCTGGGTGGATGAGTGGGGAGGTTCTCGACTATCTCATCTTCTTCATCTCCCCAATCTCGTCACGTGACCAAAGTCACGTCTCATGTCACGTGCATGCACGAGATCTCTGTCTCCCATCAGCCCCTGCTGCTCACTCTCCAAGCAGAGATGAAGTAGTACACAGGGACATATACATCACCCTGACTGTGATTGGAGAGTGACTCATATCTTATGCTGGTTCCCCTGAGTGAGCTGGTTCCTTAAAGAGGACGATTGGAAGTCTTAAAGAGGACGATTGTCTTCTGAACATTTAAAAGTGTAAAGCCATTTCTTTAGCAAATGGTATTACCATTTGCACAGATGCATTTTGGCTGATTAGTTGGTATTTCTCTCCACCAGGAATGTATAAAACACTATGTATACTCTCCCTGAAAACACACAGTAAAAGATTGAATTCAGCGAAAGTTTTGCAAAAGGATATGAAGACATGCCGGACACCGGCTATAGCCAGCAAAAAGTCTGACGGTCCGGCAGAAAAAGGGCCACTGCAGGCCCAAATGGCTGGCTGTATTCTAGAGATTCTTGCCTATATGCCATTTTTTACTGGATGTCGGAGATATAAAGCCTATAAATACGTGCAGGATATGTGCAAGATTCAGTGACATTTTCAGAATGTTCTGATTGGCCACAGAGCTTGTTTCTGGTGATCACTGTAACCAGCAGTGAGCTGGTTGTTGCTGGTGTTTTGGTCTCCACGGCAGGTACCAGCGAACCGCCATTTTGGTGGGAATTCCTGTCAAAATGGCCGACAAGATGGCAGCCGTTTGCAGTCCCTCCCCAGGGCTGGGCAGTCTATAACCTCCATATATCCATGTGTATGTGCACACAGAAAGGTAAAGGTGTCAACTGTGTCTCCCACGTGGCTCTGGCAAAAATGGAGTGTCAAAAAGCTCATGCTATTGACACTGATATTATAGAGTCAACTCAAGTTGACGCTGATAGTAGAGAGTCAACTCAAGTTGACCCTTCATATAAGCAGAGTCATTAGCAGTTTGACTCTCTAGTTTACCAGAGGCACGTGGGGGACACAGTTGATACCTTTACTTCTGTGTGTGTGGGGGGGGGGGCAGTGTCTGCTGGTCTGTAGTCTCCCACAGTGTGTCTGTCTCAGGGAGCTTTGTGAATTGAATAGAGCACACAGACAGATATGGGCCGTGTGCCGGGGTGACAGCCCAGGATATTGGCTTCACAAATGTCGTAGGGGATGCAGGGGTGTGTGTGGGGGTGGAGGGGGGGGGGTCAGGGCTAGGTCTCCTCCACACACCACAGGCTACCGATTGCAGTCTGTTATTGTGTACCAATCGCCATCTTGTTTAGACCACTCTAGATTTTTAGTATGCGTGCGGTGACAGAAGTCGCACAACAGTCTCAGGGTGTCCCAGGCTGGGATGTGTATTGTGACACCCAGGGCGCCGGTGGTGACCGGAACACTGAGAAAAAGAGAGGTACAGGGCCCCAGTGTAGGTTATATAACAGGCTGACGTAAGAGATGGGAAAGATAGGCTGCTGTTGTGCCCTGCACTGGTGATGAGAAACAATTTTATTTTTTTGAGTGGCCTTAAGTAGGGAATTCCCAGCCCAAGCTGAAACCTACTCGCTGCTGTATAGGATATGGATGGAGATTGTGATAGTGTCATCCTATAGGCCGGCCGTCACATACTGTAACCACAGCCGGTCCTCCTGCCTGTTACGGCAGACTAGATCAGACCTAGGTTTAGTCTCAGCTCCATCGCCTCCTGTTTGGACAATGAAGAAAAGGCTCTTTCGTAGAGATTGGACTACTTACGTCCCAGAGTGAGCGGGTATTGTGGTTTTAACCCTTTATGGACCTCATAGTGCATTAATGCATTTAACATTTTGTCGCATTATACCTAAATTAAGGGCTCCGGACGGGTTAATTCGACAAGACAACAAGCCCTTGTTCTAAGCCTCATAGACAAGGGACAAGTGCATGCTTGGGGTTGGCGCCAAGCGACAAACCTGCTGCTTTAAACTGACAAGAACAAGACCCATTTCTTAGGATCAACAAGGGACACAGCTCATACCCCTGTTCTAACCATGAGCTGCTCATCCCCCTGTTCTAACCATGAGCTGCTCATCCCTGTTCTAACCATGAGCTGCCCATCCCCCTGTTCTAACCATGAGCTGCTCATCCCTCTGTTCTAACTGTGAGCTGCTCATCCCCCTGTTCTAACCATGAGCTGCTCATCCCTCTGTTCTAACTGTGAGCTGCTCATCCCCCTGTTCTAACCATGAGCTGCTCATCCCCCTGTTCTAACCATGAGCTGCTCATCCCCCTGTTCTAACCATGAAGTGCTCATCCCCCTGTTCTAACTGTGAGTTGCTCATCCCCCTGTTCTAACCATGAGCTGCTCATCCCCCTGTTCTAACCATGAAGTGCTCATCCCCCTGTTCTAACTGTGAGCTGCTCATCCCCCTGTTCTAACCATGAGCTGCTCATACCTCTGTTCTAACTGTGAGCTGTTCATCCCCCTGTTCTAACCATGAGCTGCCCATCCCCCTGTTCTAACTGTGAGCTGCTCATCCCCCTGTTCTAACCATGAGCTGCTCATACCTCTGTTCTAACTGTGAGCTGCTCATCCCCCTGTTCTAACCATGAGCTGCCCATCCCTCTGTTCTAACTGTGAGCTGCTCATCCCCCTGTTCTAACCATGAGCTGCTCATCCCTCTGTTCTAACCATGAGCTGCTCACCCTCTGTTCTAACCATGAGCTGCTCATCCCTCTGTTCTAACCATGAGCTGCTCACCCTCTGTTCTAACCATGAGCTGCTCATCCCCCTGTTCTAACTGTGAGCTGCTCATCCCTCTGTTCTAACCATGAGCTGCTCACCCTCTGTTCTAACCATGAGCTGCTCATCCCCCTGTTCTAACCATGAGCTGCTCATCCCTCTGTTCTAACCATGAGCTGCTCATCCCCCTGTTCTAACCATGAGCTGCTCATCCCTCTGTTCTAACCATGAGCTGCTCATCCCCCTGTTCTAACCATGAGCTGCTCATCCCTCTGTTCTAACTGTGAGCTGCTCATCCCCCTGTTCTAACCATGAGCTGCTCATCCCCCTGTTCTAACTGTGAGCTGCTCATCCCCCTGTTCTAACCATGAAGTGCTCATCCCCCTGTTCTAACTGTGAGCTGCTCATCCCTCTGTTCTAACCATGAAGTGCTCATCCCTCTGTTCTAACCATGAGCTGCTCATCCCCCTGTTCTAACCATGAGCTGCCCATCCCCCTGTTCTAACTGTGAGCTGCTCATCCCCCTGTTCTAACCATGAGCTGCTCATACCCTCTGTTCTTACTGTGAGCTGCTCATCCCCCTGTTCTAACCATGAGCTGCTCATCCCCCTGTTCTAACTGTGAGCTGCTCATCCCCCTGTTCTAACCATGAAGTGCTCATCCCCCTGTTCTAACTGTGAGTTGCTCATCCCCCTGTTCTAACCATGAGCTGCTCATCCCCCTGTTCTAACCATGAGCTGCTCATACCCTCTGTTCTTACTGTGAGCTGCTCATCCCCCTGTTCTAACCATGAGCTGCTCATCCCCCTGTTCTAACTGTGAGCTGCTCATCCCCCTGTTCTAACCATGAAGTGCTCATCCCCCTGTTCTAACTGTGAGTTGCTCATCCCCCTGTTCTAACTGTGAGCTGCTCATCCCTCTGTTCTAACCATGAAGTGCTCATCCCTCTGTTCTAACCATGAGCTGCTCATCCCCCTGTTCTAACCATGAGCTGCCCATCCCCCTGTTCTAACTGTGAGCTGCTCATCCCCCTGTTCTAACCATGAGCTGCTCATACCCTCTGTTCTAACCATGAGCTGCTCATCCCCCTGTTCTAACCATGAGCTGCTCATACCCTCTGTTCTTACTGTGAGCTGCTCATCCCCCTGTTCTTACTGTGAGCTGCTCATCCCCCTGTTCTTACTGTGAGCTGCTCATCCCCCTGTTCTAACCATGAGCTGCTCATACCCTCTGTTCTTACTGTGAGCTGCTCATCCCCCTGTTCTTACTGTGAGCTGCTCATACCTCTGTTATAACTGTGATCTGCTCATCCCCCTGTTATAACTGTGATCTGCTCATCCCCCTGTTCTAACCATGAGTTGCTCATCCCCCTGTTCTAACCGTGAGTTGCTCATACCCTCTGTTCTAACCATGAGCTGCTCATACCCCTGTTCTAACCGTGAGTTGCTCATACCCTCTGTTCTAACTGTGATCTGCTCATCCCTCTGTTATAACTGTGATCTGCTCATCCCCCTGTTCTAACCATGAGTTGCTCATCCCCCTGTTCTAACCATCAGCTGCTCACCCCCCTGTTCTAACCATGAGCTGCTCATACCCCTGTTCTAACCATGAGCTGCTCATCCCTCTGTTCTAACCATGAGCTGCTCATCCCCCTGTTCTGGTCCTGTTTGTAGTCAGGGATGAAAGCCCCTGTACACGGATAGTGACCCTTTAAGGGCCGCATAGTGCGTCAGTTAACCTTTGTCGTCATGATGCATAAATGCAGCCCTGATGTATGACGTGCATTAAAGCATCATTTCAACCCGTATGGTCAACACGCTGCCTGAATATAGCCCTGGCGAGTAACTCACCAAGGCTGCATTCATGCAACATGACAACAAAGGGCATGATGCATTTAAGCACTGTGTTATTCTTAAAGGGTTAAGGTAAATTGGTTGGGGAACAGGCAGGAGCAAATGACGAGAAAGGGTCGAGAAAGAACTAGATCTAACTGTTGTGGTATACAGCTGGTAGCCCGGGGGGCACTGACTATATGCTGGTGAGTGGCAACTGCCGCGGTACCGCCAGACTTTTCCCTGGCATGAAGACATTTGACCGCCCCATGTATCCAGGACATGCACCCCCCTGCATTCACCGCCCCTCTTTTCTGGTACCAGGAGGCACCCAGGAGGCGGCGGGGAGGCGGCAGAGCCCCCTGCTTTCATCCCATCTGAGCATCAGGGGCCAGACATAACAATGGCAAACTTACAAATTAGCCCTGTCTAACGATCAGAAACGTGTTTGTGCTCCAATACGGCTGTATAAACACAGGAAACCTTCAAACAGGAAGCATTAAGCCCCTACATTTAATTATATAAGGAGGGTGACCGCCCCTCCTTTTTATTCTAAGAAGGGCTGACCGCCCCTGCTTTTCATTATTTCTGTCAAACCACCGCCTCCGCTCCCGGGAGAGGTACGGCAGTCGTTATCCAAAACGTGCCTCAGTGCCCCCCGGGGCTTTTTGCCAGGAGTAATAGAAACTGAGGCTTTGGGTTTTAGTGAACCCCGCCTTTCAAATTCCTGCTTCAGCCGCTGTTGAGGAGATGACGGACTAATAAGGGCATGGGAGATGAGGAACTGGTCTTAACCCCTCAAAGAGGCATGATGCCTTAATGAATCATGTCCTTGGTCGTCATGGTGCATTAATGCAACCCTGGCGAGTAACTCACCAGTGCAGCAAGCAGCCTAACTCGCGTATAAGCCGCACCCCAACTTTGACAAATTATATAAGCTGCAGAGGGGGTCTGAAAATTGTGTTTTTGGTACTGTGGTATACTAGTAAAAACTCTCGTATAAGCCGCACCCTATATAGGCATGTTTGGTATCAAAAGAAAGCTGAGTCTGACTTGCGTACAAGCCGCGGCTTCTACGCGAGAATTTACGGTAAGTGAATTACAGCCGAGGGCTAGTAATAAGGCATTAATACAGACAGTCTAGGACCCTGCCAGACCTTCCCTGATAATAACCCGCAGGGTTTATACCCTCATACTACAGTGTTTGTACCTACTATGGGTATTGTGGATTAAGTTTACGCTGCAGTCCATCCCTGATTCATCATCCAGCAGCAACCTGATCTCCTGTCCCTAGTCTATACCCTATCCTGCCGCTTTTGGCATGTACAGATACTTTTGCTGGAAGGGGTTTTGATACTTAGCGATCTTTTGTAGGATAGGGGCCTGACATGTCCCTATCTCAGATTTTTTTGTGAGATAGGGGCTGTTTGAATGTGGTCCCTATGTCTCAAATATGTGTGGCATAGGGACTCTGCTTGGCAGGGGGGGGGGGGCAGGAGCTGCTGGACAGGGTATAATAGGCTCTACTTGGCAGGGAGGGCAGGAGCTGCTGGACAGGATATAATAGGTTCTACTTAGCTGGGGGGGGGGGGGGGGGCAGGAGCTTCTGGACAGGCTATAATAGGTTCTACTTAGCTGGGGGGGGGGGGGCAGGAGCTTCTGGACAGGATATAATAGGTTCTACTTAGCTGGGGGGGGGGGGGGGCAGGAGCTTCTGGACAGGCTATAATAGGTTCTACTTAGCTGGGGGGGGGGGGGGCAGGAGCTTCTGGACAGGCTATAATAGGTTTACTTGGCAGGGGGTAGGGGCAGGATCTGCTGAAAGGGGCATAATAGGTTCTACTTGGCAGGGGGGGGCAGGGGCTGCTGGACAGGATATAATAGGTTCTACTTGGCAGGGGGGGAGCTGCTGGACAGGATATAATAGGTTCTACTTGGCAGGGGGGAGGGGCTGGACAGGATATAATAGGCTCTACTTGGCAGGGGGGGGCAGGAGCTGCTGGACAGGATATGATAGGTTCTACTTGGCAGGGGGGGGTGCTGGACAGGATATAATAGGCTCTACTTGGCAGAGGGGGGGGCAGGAGCTGCTGGACAGGATATAATAGGTTCTACTTGGCAGGGGGGCAGAAGCTGCTGGACAGGGTATAATAGGTTCTACTTGGCAAGGGGGGGTGGCAGGAGCTGCTGGACAGGATATAATAGGTTCTACTTGGCAGGGGGGGCAGGAGCTGCTGGACAGGATATAATAGGTTCTACTTGGCAGAGGGGGTGGCAGGAGCTGCTGGACAGGATATAATAGGTTCTACTTGGCAGGGGGCAGGAGCTGCTGGACAGGATATAATAGGTTCTACTTGGCAGGGGGGAGCAGGAGCTGCTGGACAGGATATAATAGGTTCTACTTGGCAGGGGGGGGGCAGGAGCTGCTGGACAGGATATAATAGGTTCTACTTGGCAGGGGGGGGGGCAGGAGCTGCTGGACAGGATATAATAGGCTCTACTTGGCAGGGGGGGCAGGAGCTGCTGGACAGGATATAATAGGTTCTACTTGGCAGGGGGGAGCAGGAGCTGCTGGACAGGATATAATAGGTTCTACTTGGCAGGGGGGATGCTGGACAGGATATAATAGGTTCTACTTGGCAGGGGGGGGGGCAGGAGCTGCTGGACAGGGTATAATAGGTTCTACTTGGCAGGGGGGGGGGGCAGGAGCTGCTGGACAGGATATAATAGGTTCTACTTGGCAGGGGGGAGCTAGGAGCTGCTGGACAGGGTATAATAGGTTCTACTTGGCAGGGGGGGAGCTAGGAGCTGCTGGACAGGATATAACAGGTTCTACTTGGCAGGGGGGGGGGGCAGGAGCTGCTGGACAGGATATAATAGGTTCTACTTGGCAGGGGGGGGGGCAGGAGCTGCTGGACAGGATATAATAGGCTCTACTTGGCAGGGGGGGGGGGGCAGGAGCTGCTGGACAAGATATAATAGGTTCTACTTGGCAGGGGGGGGGCAGGAGCTGCTGGACAGGGTATAATAGGTTCTACTTGGCAGGGGGGGGGCAGGAGCAGCTGGACAGGATATAATAGGTTCTACTTGGCAGGGGGGGGTGCAGGAGCTGCTGGACAGGATATAATAGGTTCTACTTGGCAGGGGGGGGGTAGGGGCTGCTGGACAGGGTATAATAGGTTCTACTTGGCAGGGGGGGATCTGCTGGACAGGATATAATAGGTTCTACTTGGCAGGGGGGGGGCAGGAGCTGCTGGATAGGATATAATAGGTTCTACTACTTGGCAAGGCGGACTGAGGGATGGGGGCCCGGTCAATGCAGCCATACGGACATGGGGGATTCAATTCCACTCACCCCGCCGCTACAGGCTCACTGGTCACGCAGCCTGGCCACAAATAGACGACCACTCATACAGAAAACTAGCCTAATACAAATGTACAAACCCACTGCTATCTTGTAGTAAAGTCCTACTAGCACCCGCCCACCAATAGGTAAGGGGCCCTGGGGTACCTACAGAAAACTAGCCGGATAAAACCTTGTGTCCTACCATCACCCTACAACCAAGGTAAGGGTCCTCGTGGTACCTACAGAAAACTAGCCTAATACAAACCCACTGCCATCTTGTAGTCCTACCGGCACCCATAATAGGTAAGGTTCCTTGTGGTACAGAAAGCTAGCTTTTTACGGACCCAGTGCCATCTAAAGCGGTCCTACCAACACCCCTCCCAACAATAGGTAACTACCGTGAATTTGCATATATAATCCGCATCTTGGATATAGATTACGAGCTGGAATTTACCATAATACCGTGGCCATTTGGTTGCAGGTTATAGTGCAATATGGCGAGTAACTCACCAGCGCTGCATTCATGCACCATATGGGGTTGGTACACTCCCAGAGGGTCAAGAGTTATTCTGCCATGGTGAGTTACTCCCCCGGGCTGAATACAATACTACCTTATTACGACAAAGGGCAAGGCGCCTTAAAGTAGTATGCGGGCGTCAAAGGGTTAGGCTCTGAACCTGGTATGATTCGGCATCAGCTCTGTGCCTCTACATGGGTAAAAACCAAAACGGTGACACAGCCCTTTTAAAAATCGACACAGGCGACACGGCTCATTTAAAGATCGACAGACACAGAAGAATTAGGGATAAAAGTCGACCCACAGAAATTGTCTATAAGTCCCTATATATACATAAAAAGTGAAGGCGTGACACGCTCAAAAGTTGGAGCACCCATCCCATGTAGAGGCACAGCTCTGGTACATGTCGCCACCACATTGAATCTCCACAAAATGGCCACTGTGTTGTCTAGACCTTACATACAGCAGCACCGCCTCGCGGGTGTGTGTAGAACTAACAGCTTCATATTACATGGGGTATAAACCAGGGTAATACAAACACTGCCGTGTTGGGCCAAATAAAAAAAAAAGGTTGGTTTCCGGTCACCCGACTGGGTCTAGCAAAACAGTGCCGGGTCTCCCTATTTTTTCCTATTCCTGGGAAAATTATTTTCCAGTTTTTACGGTTTGTAAATCGGACAATTATAAAGGATTTTAGAGCAAAAACTCTCAAATCAGGCCTAAAAATGTGAAAAGCAAAAAAAATAATTTAAAAATAGAAGAAAAAAGATCGACCGGCCGGGCCTACCTTTCCAGACCATGTTACCGGAAACCAACCTTTTTTTTATTTTGGTCTTATCTGATGTATGTGTGCTGCAGCCGTCAGAGTGGTGTCTCTGAACCCTGTCAGGACGGCATGATACATTCATGCATCATGCCCTTGGTTGCCATGATGCATGAATGCAGCCCTGGTGGGTAACTGACATATACCAGGGTACCAGCTCCTCAGTCTGCGGCAGAGAGTAGTCTCTGCGCGTCTCAAGTCTCCAACGTAGCCTTCACTCTCCAGCAGAGGTTTGGTATTGACTAACTATAGGTGGCGGCCATTATCAACCGGTGGATATTGGAGAGTGAGGGAGAGCTGAGCCTTACAGAGATATAATTCAGTCCCACGGGTGGAGACATCTGGCGTCAATATCTCGCGATAGATTGCCAGCTCCTGTCCCTGGTTGTATCATGTTAGAACAGTGTTACTGAGACTAATAACCAGTATAAAAAAAATTTAAAAATGTTTTTAAAAAAACTCGCAAATGCTGCATTCAAGCATCATGCCGAATCTTTGGGGTTGATACACTCCCCAAGGGTCGATATGATGCACCAATGCAGCCCCGGCGTGTTACTCGCGCGGCTGCATTGGTGCATCATGCTGACAAATGTATGATGCATGCATGCAGCTCTGGGGCGTTACTCACCACTGCTGCATTGGTGCACAATGCCGACCCATCGGAGTTGGTAAATATTGAGGGGTCTGAATGCAGCACCAGCGATTTACTTACCAGGTGTACATTGGTGCATTATACCGACAGTTGTCATCTTTTAGCGACATGCCGTCCTTAAACCCGCAGATCTTACTGCACATTCAGCAACAGTTGGAGTGGAGCCGGGACAGGTACTCAGCCCTATATATAGGGGCGCTGTGGGTTTAATGGGGTAAAGGGTTAAAGGCACTCCGTTACAGCAGATCTGATGGCGTTACTGAAATAAAGGTTCCTGGTACTTTTATGCAGCACAAAAGCTGCCCGTTCATTAGGCTGCCGATCAGCCCGTGTGCACTACGTCTCATTAACAGCATTTTTTGGGAAAAAAGGAAAAAAGATTTAATTAATATCTGCCATATGTTATAATGACTCATCAAATAACACAAATAAGCCACAGGATATAATGAGAATCCAGGGAGTGGTAGGTGGACGGATTCCTGTAGTAAGTGGGTTGAAGGAAGAATAAATAACAGGAGAAAAAGAAGAGCCCAAATATCGGTATTTGGATATCTGGCTTTACTATTAATTATGTATGGATGAGCGGGCTCATTTTCCATAAAGGAAGTTATAATGTTATCCTGAAATAGTTTTCTACATATTCATCAATGCAGCTAGTTAGGTACACAGACTCTTGTAGTAGGTGGATAGAAGGAAGAATAAATAATAGGAGAAAAATAAGAGCCCAAATATCCGTATTTGGGTCTCTTGCTTACCTAATATGTATACATGCATGAGTGGCCTCATTTCGTTATAAAATAGGATTAGCCAGTAATGAAATCCTTGAATAGTTTTCTACATATTCATTGATGCAGCAGGTACAAGTGTCTCAGCACACATAGCCTTATCCATGGGAATATACAAATCGAGTCCACAAAAAAGGGATTGGTTGTGGGAGATGTGGCCAACATAAGTGGTCAAATCTTCTGTGAAAATATGACTACCAGTAGTTACCTTATTTTCAGAGTTCAGCTGCGGTCATGTATTAGTCAGGTTAGGTACACTGCTATAAAACCACCACATAAGGGAGTGGTCATTTTTTAACAACAGGGGGGGGGGGGGATGGATTTGGGGGGGGGGGGGACAAAAAAAATTGGACCCCTTGAAGGGGGGGGGGCAAAAAAAATTGGACTCCTGTTGAGGGGGGACCAACAAAATTTCACCCCTTTTTAATGAAAAAGCCTGCGTGTTACTATAGCTCAAATGGGTCGGCCGCGCTGAATTTCAACTTGCCTGAAGGGGGGAAAAAAAGTTCGACCCCTCCCGTGGGGGGGGGGGGGGGGAACCAAAAAAATGTCGACCTGCTTGCGCGGTAATCCACCAACCCCTCCTCCTCCTGTTGTTAAAAAATGAGCCCTCCCTAAATGTTGCTGGTTGGAGATTGGTCTTATTTACTCTGCAGGATGAATAAAAAGATGACCACTCATTTTGCTAGTTCAGTAAGGTCAGTGGGGGAAGACTGCACCTTAGTATAAAGGGGATTACATGGCCTGTGGTGAATGGGAAAGGGAGTGGTCAGCAGGAGGGTTGGTAGATTATGGGGAGAGCCAAAAAAAATTGGACAGACTAAAGGGGGGAATAAATATTTTCACCCCGAAAAAGGCAGCGCGTTTAGTACTTACAAGTTTTGCCGATATTGCCAAAATCATGAAATTTAAGGCTTCCTGGTGGTCTAAAAAATTCCCCAAAACAGGGGGTGCTTATTATATTGAATACGGTGTGGGTTATATGAGGGTATACTATAGTCTAAAGCAACCAAAATGAGACCTCAGGTGCGGATTATAGAATTGTCCTGAGTTAGGGATGCAGGGTTATATGCTGGAATGTACAGTATGTTAATCTCCGGGTGGGTACTGGCTCTTTGATGGTTTGTACCGAAACATAAACTACAGCCCACACATTTTATGATGTGACAGCCCTCTTATTCTCCCTTGACCAATTAATAGCCCCCCCCCCCCCCCATTTTTCTTAGATGTCATCTGACAGCTTCTTGCTAGGCCAGGATATTGTTATATAAACATTTTGAAAGCTAATTACAGTTTTCTGGGCATGAAATATGAGTACACTTAACAACAGCCTTGTTACCATACATCTTTCAACAGCCCCCAGTTTTAGAGCCTTTTGGTTAATCACAGCCCCCCTTTTTTTCTATCTTACGGACGTTCACCACAACAGCTCCCGGAGCCCGTTTTGCAGTGGGTACCCAAACTGAGGTTAAGTGCCCCCCTGGATGTTAATACATGAGGGTTAGACCCAAAATAAAAAAGGTTTGTTTCAGGTCACCCGACCGACCCTATCCAAACATGGCCGACCCTACGTTTTTTTATGCATTTTTGAAGAAATTTCCTTGTTTTTACCCTTTTTGGGACAATTTTCGGGTCCTCGGAGAGGCCGGGTAGTACTTTCATTTTTTTTTTAAAGTTAAAAAAAACAAATCCGACCTACCGACCCTACATTTTCTTGCCATGTTACCTGAAACAAATCTTTTTTTTTGGCCTTAGCGGTATGTTTTGTACTGCGGGTATAAGCTCCATGTTTGTGGGTTCTGTAGAGGCTTCAGGCTCCTACAGTTGGCACAACACCAAGCTACCTCCAGCTACTAAAGGCCTATTACCCTAAGTGCCGCTCAGCTGGTCTACCTGCCATTTACTACTACAACCCCTGCAGCAGTCATTCTGAACCATAACTCAAATATCAGGCTGCCACAATCAACATAGCAAAACAGGGCCCAAATTTCACATCCTTTTATCCACCATATTTATCTCAATTGATGAGAAATTGCAAATATTTATAAGGCTGTTTTTAAAAATATCTGGATGTCCTTAGATTTTATGGCCAGGATCCCTGGAAACAACCTTTTTGGGAGGCAATAGTTTCATGCTGTATACGGTAAAACCTCGTGCATAGGCCGCAGCTAGTACGCGAGTCGGTAGTGCGGCTAATAGGATTTACACAGAGGCAGGGTGCGGCTTATATGCGAATTTTTGTTACTATACCAGCAGCTTTGCTGCTGAGATAGGCCTACTGTGAACATTGGGGGGTGCGTGAAAAGAAACTTGCAACAACAACATGGCGCAGGGCGGGAAAGTAACTACCGACCGGGACCCAACAAAATTGTATTGGGTGAACTGCATCATGGGAACCGTACCGATTTTGATATGGTCTTTAAATACCGTACAAAAGTCACCATAATCAGATTGCTTGTGCGGCTTATAGGATCGGCCGAAAGTCGGGATGCGGACTATACGCGAGTTCGGTTTGTACACGAGGTTCTACGGTAGTTTAAAGGCCCAGTGCCCCTATATACAGCGCTGAGTACCTGTCCCGACTCCACTACGACTGCCGCTGGAGGGGTACCGAGGCCTGCGGGTTTAACCCTGGAGTTAACATGCCCCTAGTTTCCCCCCCCCCCCCCCCACACACGCACCTCCACATGGTACCCATCCATATTGTAGGTTGTCTGATGACGTAACCTGAACCTACACCGTGTATAATGATAACAACATGCAGCCACAACCCTCCTACACCCCCAACCCCAATCTCCAGTGCAGAGGTAATCAAAACAAACCCTCAAAAGGAATACCTCTGCCACAGACCAGGTACGTCACAGAAGTAGTTCGGTAGTCACACCTGCTGACCCCAGCAATTTGTATACAAAAGGAAGCACTGCAGTCCAGGGGAGGGGGCACTCCACGTGGCTTTTGTTTTGGTAATCCAAGCAGCACAGGCTGGTGTACTGACCCTGGACTATTTCCTTTGGTAAATACACCCTTAGAAACATTGTACTGTAAATATACATGTCTCTGAGATGGGATATAGTAATGGCAGATGCAAATACATGGGCTAAGGGAGACAGTAATTATTAACATGACACTTTAACAGAGGTAAACATGAGTATGGATATGGACGAATTTGGTCGTAATCTGGTGCCTGGGGCAGAGAGTAATCATCTTTGAGTGTTTGTTGTGATTACCCGCTGCACAGGAGAATGCCCCAACCCCTGCAGGCTCCACCATGTAGGTGGGCCGACCTCCTCACCACACCTCCGCTACCACTAGGTAAAGGTCCTGGTGGTAGCTGGGCCTTTATTGACTGCTGGCATTACAGCTTAAACTATAGGCCTCTACCGGGATCGGACTTGTTCCTGCAACCACTCTGTATACACTGACACCAGCAATCTCGTGAGACCTTGGTTCTGCTCTCGTATTGCAGCACGTTTCCCGGAAGCTATGGTTTGTGACTGTGTGGTCACTGCCTAAATCTCACGATACATTACGAGCTCAGAACTAACATGGCCGCCCATACGGAGAAACCAGAGTCATCCCTATAGTCCTGGTGGTACCTACCTCTCCCGTGCCTCCTGCCATAACTAGGTCATGCACCCTTTGGAAAAATTATTTAGATTTTTCCCATAATATTGCAATCCACCACGGGTCGTGGTGCGATGCTTTTCAGTCCAGTTTTCGGTACTCTGGTGTTCGGTGGACACCCCGTTTTCATATTCCTGGGTCCGCCTCCGTAGGTTAAAGTCCTGATGGTACCTAGTCCTATATAGACTCCTGCCACAACTAGGTAAGGGTCCTGGTGGTACCTAGTCCTGTACAGACTCCTGCCACAGCTAGACAAGGGTCCCAGTGGTACCTAGTCCTACCCAGACTCCTGCCACAGCCACCGTAAAACCTCGCGTATAAGCCACGGCTAGTACGCGAATCAGATCGGCGGTGCGGCTTATAGGATCGGCCCAGAGTCAGGGTGGGGCTTATACGCGAGTTTTTGCTGCTATAGTACAGCATTAAAGGCACCATAATCAGATCACCAGTGCGGCTTATATGATCGGCCCAAACTCGGGGTGCGGCTAATACGAGAGTTAGGCTTATACGCGAGGTTTTACGGTAGTTACGGGCCCTGATAATGGTATCTAGCACTATTCAGACCCCTGTCATAACTAGATAAGGTCCTGGTGGTACCTAGTCCTACCCAGACTCCTGCCACATCTAGGTGAGGGTCCTGGTGGTACCTAGTCCTGTTCAGACTCCTGACACAACTAGATAACGGTATTGGTAGTATCTAGTCCTTTCCAGGCCCTCTTAGCAACTAAAGTAAAGGTCCTGATGGTGACTAGTCCTGCCTGGCCTCCTTGGACCACTCAGTAAGGGTCTCGATGGTACCTAGTGGTGGTGTCTCCCCCTGACTACCAACAAGATGGCTGCAGTACGCCTGTACGGTCTAGTCCCTACAGTTACATGCCAGACATCAGTGGCTGGATGTCCACTACGTGTTAACCCCCTGAGGCAGGTATCAAAGTCTCTAACATAACTACAGCCCGTTCAGGGTCTTTACTGCTGTTGACACACGGACTTATGCAGTTCAGATCTAAACCCGTTCTACCAGTGTGCTAACATAGCTCTTGTAGAACCACTGCTTTTCCTACATATTAAAGTAGAAGTTCCTACTGTTTCCTTCTGGAATTTCCTTATCAAATTCTGTTGCTTAATTCTCAGAGAAAGCTGATCGAAATAGGACAATTTCCTACTTCATGTTGACGAGGGGTGTCAGAATATGGTACAATGGATTTGATCTAGATATCAGTTTCTTGTATGTGCAATATAATAGGAACATGATGTCACGTGAATGGCTGCTCTCACATCTACCAGGGGCTACATCCCCGCCGCCACCAAAAAACGTGTATAACCCGCACCTTGCATACAAGCCGCAGCTAGGAAATCCTATAAGCCGCACCTTAGGTCTGACTACATGTACTTTGGTACTGCAGTATACTTCGAAAAGTCCTTGTATAAGCCGCACTCTGAGCAGGGAGTAGCAGCACGGGATGACGTTACACAGGCCGGCAGGGAAGAGGAAAGGCAGTCTTCCCGAAAACGTGCCGGACACCACACAGAGAGAAGAAACAGAGTCAAAAGGGAGTCCAGGCTTGCCTCCAGAATGGCTCCCTTTTCCGACTCTCTTTTTGACTCTCTTGATGAAAGGACTCCCTTAAAAGAGGGTTATGTGACTCCCTTGAGAGAGCCCAGGTTTTGCCTCCAAAATGACTCCCTTTTATGACTCCCCATCACAAACAGAGTCCAGGTCCATGCTGCAACTCCCCTCAAAAAGGAGTCTAGGCACAGGGAGTCATTGAATCACAACTCCCGTTGTAGAGAGGGTCATTGGTAATTTCTATTCCCTATACCCCTCAATATATCCATTCCAATAGCTGTCTCCCTAGCTGCTCTTTCTACATTATTTTGGTGCAATGCCTCACAAGGAAGAAGGATCTCAGAAAGATCCCTCAGTGCACATTAGTTATCATATAAAAGAATATCGGAGCTTTTGTGATTTAACCTTCTCATGTTTCTACAAATTGGGTGTCTATATCTAATACATCATGCTAATGCTACAGATTTAAGTAAATTGTAATTATTTTATGAAATGTAATTCTGACATGAAATCTTGATGTTACAATGATATACATGAATTAGCATAATTATCAATATCACAATTTACGTGGATCTAGAGATCTGAGCTTACAGAATAATACCATTTTAAGTATAGTGCTACCACCTAGCAGGCTTAATCATAACCAACTGTTTGACTCGCTTATGCATTCACCAACTCCCTTGGGGGGAAGGGAGTAGGAAACCTTGACTCTGATTATAAAGAGAGTCAGATGGCTTCTAAACGTATGAGCTAGATGGCATTACAGTCATTGTACAGTAGTGTCACCTAGTGTGTTTCCTATTTCTGTCTTGTATACCTACCTCTGTGACTCCCTTAGGGAGTCCAGGCAACCATTTACTCACCTTAGCTGACATGGACTCTGTTTGATCTAATTGAAAAGGAGTCAGGGCCATTAGAAGGGGGAGTCAGACAGTGTGAAAAGTGAGCCAAAGGGGGGTATGGCTCCCTTTTTATAGCATGGACTCCCCTTGTGACTCAGATCCTTCTCTCTGTGCAGCTATAGCCGGCTAAAAGGCTGCTGGACCGGTCCCACTGCCGGTCCAATTGACTGGCTGGATCCTGGGCTGCATGTCAGTTTTTACGGCTTGTAAATCTGACCATTTTTAGGGTTTCTAGAGGGAAACACATTTTGCATTATCATTTTAAATAACAATCCTCAAAACTGTACATATTACAATGTTTTCATGGGAATATACTTCTTTTTATTAAATATGAAAAATACCCTCTGGTATCCGGGCTTGAAAAAATTTAGCCAGGCCTGCAAAATAAAATCATCTGCAGGACCGAATGTCCTGCATGTCGAAAACGTTTTCGGGAAGACTGGAAAGGGTTTGTGGCAGCAGCGGAAGGGGCCGGGAAGAAGTAGGAGGAAGTAGTAGGGACCTTTAGCAACCACGTAAAAGCTCATTAAACGCAGACGTATCCTATCCTTTCAGCACTGCTACGTCTACGTTTTGTAAGCTTTTACGTGGGTTGCTAAAGGTCCCTAATAAGAAGTCCGTGAGGGAGCAGGAAGGGAAGGATCCATGACGTCCAGGAAGCCGCTAACAGCAGCTCCACAAAAAGGAGGCATCCTGAAGCCGCGTCTCTGCTGCGTCTATAGAGGCAATAAGGGGGTTCAGGCAGGGAGCTGCCTAATCAGGCAAGCCACAACCCTGCCAGGCAAGGCTGGACCAGCCCTCAATATTTCCATTCTCATCCTAAATATTACAGGGGCGGACCAAGGAATTTGAAAAGGGGGGGGTCCACCAAACACCAAAGTACTGAAAAGTGACGCGTCGCGACTCGTGGCGGATGAATTTATCATTTAAAAAATCTAAATTATTTTCCAAAAGGGGGGGGTCCGGACCCCCAGGACTCCCCCCCCCCCCTGGATCCGCCCCTGATATTTCCATGTGTTTTGATGTGTTTCGAGTAGAAACGAGCATCATACTATACCTTGACCAGTATTTTTGCTTCACAGAGACTTTGAACTGTCTAAGCCTTCCCTTCAAACATAACTCGAGAATGACACAAGTTGGTGTCTTGGTATTACTCGGGAGAAGCACAAGCTATAAACACAAGATAGACACAGACGATTCTAAAGAAAACTGAACATTCCTAGTGACATATTCCCAAGTATGTGACACCAGAAAACTTCTTATGGACCTCTTGAGAAAATTTGGCTTGGGGAGGATGATGTCGTCCTTTTTAAGAGTTTGTACCTCTTGGGAGAAACGGTCCATATTTTTTCGTGTCAGAAACATTCTCAATTCACGAGTCATGAATGTTTGCAGGGGTGTGTAGTGTAAACAAGTGTTGTGTGTTTGTGAGGAGGGGCACACGTTCTACTCATTACCCAGGGTCATGACGTCACCCAGCACGTGCACACGTCACGTGCACACGTCACGTGGTACTACTACACTCTCCATACACAGGTCGCTAAGGTTAGACAGTATAGTATACACTCACCAAGCCGAGGCTCTCATTCAGAATCTGGGTTGATGGAGTGAGAAATCGTTTGCATTACAAAAAAAATTGCAATTAGTAACAATTGTTTCGTGATTTTCTGAATGGGGCTATTTAACTTTAAGTAGATGACGTCATCGATATGGGGTACGGGGTATATGGGGAATGATGACATGACCATGTTGTTCATACACTAAATGATGACAAAAAGGGGGTTGTGGAAAATGCCTTGAAAAATGATAACATCCTACTTGAATGGCCCCAATAGGATATCCTTCAAATCACCCCTACCTTACCAGCTTTTCTACAGATATGATCTGTTTCCGTACAGAAATGAAGACCTAGGACAGATGGCATGCATCAACCCCAATAGGGAAGCAACCATCTTTATTTGATGTAGGAGAGTGGTACCAGAGAATAAGTACCCAGGGCAGGAGACAGACAGTGACAGAGGATTCACTCACCAAACACATATTTAGTCAGAGGAGTCACTCCTCAAACAGATGCTTAGTCAGCCACATGTCTGGTAGACTTGATCCTCCCAGGGGGATGTCACAGTACAGACACCCCCCCCCCCCACCCTTCTCCATACTCTGGGTGTCTCTTCAGGGATGAAGGCAGTCCAGCTCTTCTTGTATTTTAGGGAGATTTATATTTATTTATTTTTAGATAAGATTTCCTATGCTGTATTCAATGCCCCCCCCCCATTGAATATAATGTGGCCGTATTCAATAGGCTAAGAAAAAGTTCTTTCTTTCATTAAATGGCTTCAAATAAGAAATAAACACAAATGCTAACATCATTGATACCGTCTCGAACGTATTTCACTTCTGGGGGCTTGGGCTTTGTGGGATACGGCCCCAGCCCCCACTCATATAATACGGCAGAGACAGTATCAAAAGGAGTTGGCATTTGTCTATATATTCATTTTTCTTGAGTTAAATGTCATTGCTTTATTGCTATACATCAAATAATTATATGATATATATGTCTTTAAAGAACGTAAGTTACCGGTAATGGCTTAGAATTGGTATTGGATGTTCAGAGTTTATTTTTATGATTAGCAACTTTATCGTGATATGGCCGCTAGGAGGGAATCAAGTTATGAGTCAAGATGTTTGCCGAGACACACCAGAGGCTCACCACAGAGCCACTTCCGGGGCTTAAGGTTGGTATACACGGCACGTTTCCAGCAGATTAGACAAGACAAAACATCAGGAGACAAATGTTTTGTATTGTCCTGTCTTGTCTGGAGCAGATGATACACGGCTCCTGCTTCAGACCTGTCTGCTAAAGTCTTGAGTAGAATCCTGGTGGAAAACTGTATTACTAAAAAATGTAGGTCAGTGGGCTCCTCTGAGCTAGTTGTCACATGAGCCTGAGGGCCTCCCTGATTGGCTGAGTTACTCGCAACATGTTGTGAGCAGTCTGGAGTCTGGTATACACACACATTTTGTGCAGACTAGAGCAGACTTGAGCAGACAGCAGACAAAAGTTTTCAAACATGTTTGATAT
Source organism: Harmothoe impar (assembly GCA_947462335.1). NCBI lineage: Eukaryota > Metazoa > Annelida > Polychaeta > Phyllodocida > Polynoidae > Harmothoe > Harmothoe impar. The sequence continues at coordinate 6,913,100 of OX381714.1, read as the reverse complement.
CAGCAGACAAGTGCAGACAAGTGCAGACAACACAAGACAAGTTGTCTGGAACAGGTATACACAAGCCTTTTTGAGGAGACAAAACATACCCAGACATGTCTGGGGATGTTTTGTCTTGTCCAGTCTGCTGAAAACGCGCCGTGTATACCGACCTTTAGCGTTCGTCTTCCTTCTTTATTCCAAGAAAACATTCTCAGTCATAATGATGTCTGCTATATTGAAGCCTTTACCGTCCATACTGTAAATATTGATGGGTTTGTGCCATAGCCTCTACAGTATACTCCACTGTCAGGCCGTTTTATTCTGATAACTTGGATTACAGATCCGATGATGGGATTTTTAGCATTTTGCTAAAAAAAAAAACACGCAACTTTTACCCCTGTCCGATGGGATTTTTGAGAATTTGACACAAAAAAAAAATGCTGACCAGCAAAAACCGAACATGGCCTTTCAATTGGGGGATATTTTCCACTTATCTTCATTTCATTGCCCAATAGAGGAATTTTTATGTTGATTTTCCTCCTTTTTCGTGGGGGGGGGAGGGGGAGGTGTTACGTGGGTGCTGCAGTGTTAACAAGATGGCCGCCTCTAAACACCTCTGTAATGGGGTGTGCACTCCATGATCAATTATTTACTGATCGACAGTGGAGGGCCATCCTAGAATGGACCTCAGGGAGGAAGGGTAGGAGGTGAGTGTTGTACAACAAGCTATACTGAATCTGGGACCTGCTGGCAAGGGAACATTCACAAATGACGTCACCTTTTTTTGGGTCATTTTCAGGACCCCCCGCCCCCCCCCCCCCACCCCCTTGTCACCTTTTGTCACCTACCAGCCTCTCGATACGGTGAAACTTGACATTATTATTTCAATGGTGGAACAGGACTTTTTCTAATTATGATGATGGAACTTTGTATGATATATTAAAAGAGGAAGCAGAGTTTTATGTATAATTAATCTTTCCCATATTTTTCTCTCTAGAATCCTTAATAATTGTCCGATCGACAAGCCGTGAAAAATGGCAAATAGCCAATAATGTCTCCTTAACAGTCTGCTAGGGTGGAACTATTTTCCTCCTAAGGGAGGTGGGGTGGTTCGTTCGAAACGATGAAACCCCCGGCCCCCCCCCCCCCCTAGTTACGGGCCTGGGCTTGGTCACTCGTGGGTTAAGCAGAGAATAAATTGTCATTGAAAAATGAAAATCTCACCATTTTAAACTACCCAAATAGCTTGACCTTTTATACTAATACAAATGGTTGCAGTGTAATATGCCTATATGTCAAAATCAGTAAAGAATAATACATATTCTACAGTATACTAGGAATTGTGATGACATTTGATACTTTTCTGATTCATATATACAACAATACCCACTTCTCATCAGCATGTTAACCAGTTATGGATGGATATCACTAAAAGATGACATTTGTCGGCATAATGCACCAATGCAGCCCCAGTGAGTAACTCGCTGGGGGTGCATTGGTGATCCCTCAGGAGTATATCAACCCCGTAGGGTCGGCATAATGCCTGATTGCAACACTGGCGAGTTATTCTGCAGGGCTGCATCCATGCATCTCGATGCATTAAGGTATCATGCCATCCTTAAAGGGTTAACAGGGGAAATGCCACATTAGCCTGCAGCCCCTGGCGTGGTACACACGAACTATTCATACACCAATGTCATTACCACATGACTAGCAGCCGTTTGACCTCTATTCTGGCTGTCAGGTAGATATGGAATAGCCATATATAACACCGTGTGCACGTGCTGCGGCCTATAGGAGTAAGTAAGGCCTAGCAAAATAAATATTCTGTTTCAGGTAGCCCGACCCTATCTAGCTAGACAGGACCGACCCCTTCAGGGGTCTGGGTAGGACTAGGTACCACTAGGACCCTTACCTAGTCATGGCATGAGACTATTCTTTTTTTTGGGACAATTTTCAGCAAAAGGTAAATTTTGAAAAAAAAGAATCTCTCAGCAAATTTCATAATTTTTTTTAAACAAAATTTACAACTTTACATGAGAATTGTAGATGAATTTCACTAGATTGATATGGTTTGATGCAAAGCATTTGCATTTCTTAATTTGTCATATTTTTCAATTCAAAAATATATCTGGAAATGTAGCTTCTGCCATCATTGTAGGCTTCTTGAAAAATAATTACAAAAAAAGAGAATCTGACCTGCCCTACCTAATTTCTTTGAGCACATAACCTGAAACACAATTTTTTTTTGCTAGGCCTAACCCCCCCCCCTCCCCACACACACACAGAAGGTCAGGTGGCCCTTTGATCCCTTCACCTCTGACCTCTGACCTCAGATACCTGCCATTTCCCATCCAGCACATCAAAGTACACTCTCCATACACAATGTGGGTGTTTGGTGTATGGGGATGTATGGCTGGACATGTGGTGGAGAGGTTGTGGTGTGAATACAGTCCGGCAGCTGCATATAGTGGGGGATCACAAGTACAGTTATTCTTTATCCTATTTTTTTTCAACAATTCTCTGCTAAAGAGAGATATGGGCTCTGTTAGTTTATGAATATTGGAGTTTGAAGCAGGAACGAATTTCACCATAGTTAACACCAGTTAGGTTATTGACCTTTCCTAATCTAGAAATAATTGTAAGACAGTAAACTTTGACTGAGGCAGTCAAACCTAGCATGCATAGCAAAGAGAAAATAATGTTAAAGTACTGAATGAAGTTGCATGAACAGACCTCCTGTGTGGCTTATAGCATTTGTCGAAGTTTGGGCGCTGCTTATACCTGGGCTTATACGTGAGAATTTACTGGAGGTTCTGTATGTTTCCTGTAATTCTTATTGCTGAGTTGGCAGACCAATCAGGATGAGCTGTGCACTCGCTGACACTGATACGTTACGTACCACAGGTACATGTACACTCACACTGTGTGTGTACACTGAGAGACAGCAATTACACCGTCCTACCCAGACCCTGCCACAACTAGGTAAGGGTCTTGGTGGTACCTAGTCCTGCCACAACTAGGTAAGGGTCCTGGTGGTACCTAGTCCTGTACAGACTCCTGCCACAGCTAGGTAAGGGTCCTGGTGGTACCTAGTCCTGGCACAAGTAGGTAAGGGTCCTGGTGGTACCTAGTCCTGGCACAACTAGGTAAGGGTCCTGGTGGTACCTAGTCCTGGCACAAGTAGGTAAGGGTCCTGGTGGTACCTAGTCCTGGCACAACTAGGTAAGGGTTCTGGTGGTACCTAGTCCTGTACAGACTCCTTGCACAAGTAGGTAAGGGTCCTGGTGGTACCTAGTCCTGTACAGACTCCTGCCACAACTAGGTAAGGGTCCTGGTGGTACCTAGTCCTGTACAGACTCCTGCCACAACTAGGTAAGGGTCCTGGTGGTACCTAGTCCTGGCACAAGTAGGTAAGGGTCCTGGTGGTACCTAGTCCTGGCACAACTAGGTAAGGGTCCTGGTGGTACCTAGTCCTAGCCAGACTCCTGCCACAACTAGGTAAGGGTCCTGATGTTACCTAGTCCTGTACAGACTCCTGCCACAACTAGGTAAGGGTCCTGGTGGTACCTAGTCCTGTACAGACCCTGCCACAACTCGGTGAGGGTCCTGGTGGTACCTAGTCCTACCCAGACTCCTGCCACAACTAGGTAAGGGTCCTGGTGGTACCTAGTCCTACCCAGACTCCTGCCACAACTAGGTGAGGGTCCTGATATTAGCTAGTCCTACCCAGACTCTTGCCATAACTTGGTAAGGGTCCTGTTGGTACCCAGTCCTACCCAGACTCCTGCCACAACTAGGTATGGGTCCCAGTGGTACCTAGTCCTGTACAGACTCCTGCCACAACTAGGTAAGGGTCCTGGTGGTATCTAGTCATGTACAGACTCCTGCTACATCTAGGTAAAGGTTCTTGTGGTACCTAGTTCTTCCCAAACTCCTGCCACAACTAGGTAAGGGTCCTGGTGGTACCTAGTCCTGTACAGACTCCTGCCACAACTAGGTAAGGGTCCTGGTGGTACCTAGTCCTGGCACAACTAGGTAAGGGTCCTGGTGGTACCTAGTCCTGGCACAACTAGGTAAGGGTCCTGGTGGTACCTAGTCCTGGCGCAACTAGGTAAGGGTCCAGGTGGTACCTAGTCCTAGCCAGACTCCTGCCACAACTAGGTAAGGGTCCTGGTGGTACCTAGTTATGTACAGACTCCTGCCACAACTAGGTAAGGGTCCTCATGTTACCTAGTCCTGTACAGACTCCTGCCACAACTTGGTAAGGGTCCTAGTGGTACCTAGTCCTGTACAGACTCCTGTCACAACTAGGTAAGGGTCCTAGTGGTACCTAGTCCTACCCAGACCCCTGACGGGGTCCTGCTGAATGGTCCTGGTAATACCAGTTGGGCTGCGGCTTATACTTGGATTAGGCTTATATACGGAAATTTACAACAGGTTCTGTATGTATATATTTTCCTCTACATTGTTGAGCGGGGTAGGTCTGACCTGCAGACCAGTCGGATGAAGCATGCACCCAGTTGCACCTAGGCCAAAAAAATGAGGTTTACTTCAGGTCACCCGATCGACCCTATCAAAACAGGGCCGACCCTAGGTTTTTTTATGCAATTTTGAAGAAATTTCAGTAATCTTACCCTTTTTTGGTCATTTGTAGGGTCTTTGGAGAGGCCGGTTAGTACTTTCATGTTAAAAAAAAAAAGTTTAAAAAAATTAAAAAAATTAAAAAAATCCGACCTACCGACCCTACATTTTCTGCCCATGTTACCTGAAACAAACCTTTTTTTGGGGGCCCGATTGTTGAATTTTTCTGCATGTAAAGATAGAGGCAGATTGGTGTTTTTTATCAGGTCAAAGCTAAGCTGCAGACATCTCGTTGAACCTCTCTATCCACTTTTCATACACCCCGAGCACTCTACAGCAGACCTATCAGACACTTCACACCCCAGCTCTACCACCACCTTCACACCCCACTACACACATATACAATTCACACCTTGACCCCCCTCCCCCCCCCCTGCACATCTACCCCTACACCAATGCTACACACATTATAGCCAGCTGAGGGTCCTGATGGTAACATAACATACAAATACCACCCGCCTTACTGTTTTACACATTTTTATTTTTATTTTTCCCTGTCATTTCCAGAGGCAAGTTGTCTGATTTCTCAATGCAACTTTCGCTGAAAATTTGAAGAACCAGCCCTGGCGAGTTACTCACCAGGGCTGCTTTAATACAGTATGTCAACCCTGAGGGGTTGATATACTCCTGAAGCAATTCAAACATCATGGCATCTGCATTTACTGCTAAGGGAGTGGTCATTTTTTAACAACAGGGGGGGGTTGGTGGATTTGGGGGGGGGACCAAAAAAATTTGGACCCCTTGAAGGGGGGGGACCAAAAAAATTTGGACCCCTCTTGAGGGGGGGACCAAAAACATTGCACCCCTTTTTAGTGAAAAAGCCCGCGCGTTACTATAGCTCAAAGGGGTCGGCCGTGCTCAATTTCAACTTGCCTGAGGGGGGGGACCAAAAAAATTTCGACCCCTCCCGTGGGGGGGACTGAAAAAATTTCGACCCGCTCGCGCGAAAATCCACCAACCCCCCCCTGTTGTTAAAAAATGACCACTCCCTAAAAGCCTGATAAGTGTGGACCCAATAGCTTGTTAGCTCAAACCAATAAGCCAGTTCACCAATGGTTAAAATGAGTTGAAACATTTCACATTTAAGCAGTAATTATGCAAAATAGCACAGATTTAAACAACCTAGACCTGACATGTCAGCAGCCCCACCTGGTGAGTGAATACTACACTAGCAGCCTGCCCCCACACCAGCAGCGTCCCACCAGGTGCCCCCCAAGCTGCCTCAAGAACGCAGATTTACTCCCTAGGCAATTCTCCCAACACATCCTTGTTTACTCCACACAGACTAATATGGTGTCACAGGTTGTGCTTGGAGACAGTAAAAACATGCAAAGATTTCCAGCACACATCTGGAGTTTTTATTCTTTTTTATTTATTTTTTATTTTTTAATTTTTTTTTACTACTAGTATGAATTGTTATTAAATGTAGATGTCCTATTTGATATTTCCTGCTGGTTTAGTTACACCTGGGTAAGTAGCAGAGGGGGGGGGGGACATGGAATATCACCTTGCTGTTTACTGTGGGATCTGGGTGGCTTAGGAGGGTTCAGGTTTACACTCATGGTTCAGTGACTCTTCACAGGTTTAGACCCCAGGGTCTCCTTACATCAAATATAGGTATAACCCCTGTGTTTGGGGAGTGTAACCTTGGCAGAAGGGTTTTAGGGCAGGGGATGAGGGAGGGATGGAGAGGGGGTTGTATCTAATGTATATGGGTAAAGGTTGTCACATACATGTTAGTTCAGATCTTCCTATAGGTGTATCACTGGTTTTACATGAGTATATATATATGCGCAGAAATCATTTAGGTATTTATACCCGGGCATTTGTATTAGCGAAACCAAGCTTGATTTTGCATACCAAGCATTAAGGTGAGTATACCTTCTACCCCCACCCCGCCCCCCGACTTCATGCAGCAGTTCAAAGCTTTAATGGAAGCGTAGTGCACTATGTTATGTCACTTGATGTCATGATGCATAAATGCAGCCCTTGCAAGTAACTCACATTCATGAATCATGCCAACCCATAGGGGTCGATACACTCCCAAATTGTCGGCATGATGCACTAACACAGTGCCGAAGAGAACGGCACTGTGTTTCTGCATCAAGAGGACACATGAACATAATGTTGTTATTTTTTATGAAATACAGCAGTCCCATTGACTTGACCAAAGTACGCCGTATTGCACACCCCCCGTGAAATAACCAATGGCCGTATTACGCGGCCCTATGACGTCACCAGAACGGCGGTCTGTTTACATTTGAACAGCGTAGAAAGAAGCCAATTTAGCCCTTTTAGGCTCCCCCCTACAATAATTTCGGTATTTTGAATTGAAAAAGATAAAAAAAGAAACACAAAGGTACACTCATTTAAGTCTGTTGACTGGGTTATTTCACTTGTTGACCCTTGGGCCGCATTTCACTTGGCCTACGGCCTCGTGAAATACGGCCCAAGGTCAACTCGTGAAATAACCCAGTCAACAGACTGAAACTCGTGCACCTTTGTCTATTTATTGCTGGGGTGTGTTACAACTCAGCTTCAGTCTCCACATTTACACCAGAAATGACACATTCATGACATAAGCAGCAATTCACCAGAATCATACACGTGAGAATAACAAACATAAGGCCAAAAAGAAAGGTTCGTTTCAGGTCACCCGACCGACCCTATCAAAACGGCCGACCCTACCCTTTATGCAATTATTTAAAAAACTTTTTTTTTTTAAATCCGTAATTTTACCCTTTTTTGGTCAATTTTAGGGTCTTCGGTCTAATTCTTTCATGTTTAAAAAAAAAAGAAAAAAAAAGATCCGACCTACCGACCCACATTTTCTGCCCATGTTACCTGAAACAAACCTTTTTTTTTAAATGTTGCCTCACCAACTCACAACCCAGCCTCGAGCTCTCCAGGCCCATTGCAGCCGTTAGGCTGTAATGGGCCTGGACAAATTTGTATCTAGTAACTGTGACCTACTTAGAAAATGATCCAGGATCCTGGATCATTTCTTAATGAGATAGCTCAACTACTGATTGGTTAGCCATGGTCACATGATCATATATGACATAGATATGTTGTGTTTAGCCTCATGGGTTCGAATCCCACCTTGGCTAAAAAGTAGGTTCGTTTTTTTACATTATTTATTTGGCCTATTTGAAGTATTAATACCCCTATACTGGCATAGTAATATTACATATTAATTATTGGAGTGGGCTATGTTCGCTGTAACGCTATGAAACTAGGTCAAGCCCACTCTTATATAGTCACCCTGTTTTTTTGTGCAGACATGTTTTGCCTGATCTGTTACAACTTGATGAAATATCCTGTGGACTATTTGAGCTATATCATTCTTTTGCAAAACACCTCAGGTATCTATATCTGTAAAAAGAAATGGGAAAAAAAGAAGTTAAATCACCTAAAATAAGAGATTTCTTTAAAAAACTGAAAAAAAACTCAGATTCTGCCAAAAAAAAAGTGAATGTTGGGAGAATGTAATTTTCTACATGATTTCAGTATTGTACCATTTCAAATATTGCTCTGTTGTATTCCCTACTAAAAATGGTGATAACTCCTGTTGTTAGTTTAATGAAAATACTTAGCATCAAAACAATATATTGATGTGAAGTTGGCGTTTTTTGGCGCTCGCCATGTTGGATTTCGACAATTTTCTGCGTGCCGACGAGTCGATATCTCCGGATCTACTTCGTTTTCAGTGTTGCGACCTGTCCCATTGTCTTAACTTTCGAATTTTAGGCCGAAAACATGTTCTGGGGGGTGGAATGGTGGCTATTTGGACCAATTTGAGCAATTTTATCGATTCGAGGAGACGAGACGCAAACGAAATCCAACATGGCGGGCGTCAACTCGCATCGATATTTGACAATTTTCGGCGCGCCGAGGAGTGGATATTTCGCGAACTACTCCGTTTTGAAGGCTCAAACCTGTCCCATTGTCTTTATTTTCGAATTTTAGGCCGAAAACATGTGCTGGGGGGTTGAAATGATGAACATTTAGGTCATTTAGAGCATATTTATCGATTCGAATCGATGCGAGTTGGCGCTCGCCATGTTGGATTTCTACTGATCACGTGACCTCTAAGCTGTGTGCTGATTGGACACTCAGAAATCACGCTGCAGCCGCCGCCATTTTGGCGGCAGGCGGCAAGGAAATATATAGAAGTTTTGCCGATCCATCAAGTTAACAAGCCTCAACCAAATTTTCTGGGGGGCTAGGGCCTAATTCATCTATTGTACGTCCAAATATAGGATCTTTTCTCTTCCATGCGCTATGTTTCTTTCAATATAACTCGATTTTAAAGCTAAAAACGACCATTTTATTTTTCGGGGAATGTGAAGAAACCACTCGCAACAAAAACGTTTTGCCTACTAAAATCGTCCTCGCATGGTCCGATCCATCAAGTTAACAAGCCTCAACCAAATTTTCTGGGGGGCTAGGGCCTAATATATCTATTGTACGTCCAAATATAGGATCTTTTCTCTTCCATGCGCTATGTTTCTTTCAATATAACTCGATTTTAAAGCTAAAAACGACCATTTTATTTTTCGGGGAATGTGAAGAAACCACTCGCAACAAAAACGTTTTGCCTACTAAAATCGTCCTCGCATGGTCCGGGATTCGAACCCGGGCCGCCGGGGTGGAATGCGAGAGCGCTAACCACTAGACCATCTCGGACAGGCTGGCTGCATGGAACGCAGTACGCGGAGTAATCCTTGTTTAGCGCAATAGGGAGGTTTAGCGGAATACGAGGTCCGGTTATTCAGCTTTTGCGGAATACGAGGCTCAGTGCTTAAGCCTACCGGACTTGATATTTCGTCAAACCATTTAAAAATAAAGGTCGATATTTGTTAGCTTGAGGGGATACCGCTTTTGTCATTAGAAAGTCAAATGGATTATCTAATTTGAGTACAGTACGTTATTTCTCATTTCTGACAGCAGAATCGTAATCGCCAGAAGAAGCTACCCTAATTTCATATATTGGAAGTCATGTATAATCGAATTCCAGGTGGTAGCTGTAGGTGAGCAGGTGGCTGTGGGAAAGTAGGTGGCTGGGGGCGAGCAGGTGGCTGTGGGCGTCAGCGCCCGGCAGCGCGTAACCGCTGTTTTACGTCTCGGCCGAAAAAGCGAGTCGATCAGAGCGTCAGCAGCGACACCATCTTCGTTGCAGCTTCGCTTCGAGTTCGACGTGTCGGGTTGGCCGGGGGGGGGGGCGGCGTGAGCTGCAGACGATGTTGCCTCCAAAACCGATTTTGCCCCCAAAACCGATTTTGAGCCACAAAACGATTTGACCCGAAAACGATTTTGAAGTTCTCCTACCCTTCCGAAAATCGGGCCGATCGGAGCGTAAACAGCGAAGATATTTGCGATTTTCGTTTTGTCGGATTATATTGGTACTCCGTTTATCCCGTTCTCCCTTTCTCCCTTTCTCCGTTTATCCCGTTCTCCGTTTATCCCGTTCTCCGTTTATCCCGTTCTCCGTTTATCCCGTTCTCCCTTTCCCCGTTTATACCTTTCCCCGTTTATCGTTTATCCCGTTATCCGTTTGTCGTTTATCACGTTCTCCGTTTATCGCGTTTGCCGTTTATCGCGTTCGCCGTTGATAGCGTTCTCTGTTTATCCCTTTCTCCATTTATCCCGTTCTCCGTTCATCCCGTTCTCCGTTCATCCCGTTCTCCGTTCATCCCCTTCTCCCTTTATCCCGTTCTCTCTTGATCCATTCATCCGCTTTCCGTTTGTCCCATTCTCCCTTTATCCCGCTCTCCCTTTCTCCGTTTATCCCGTTCTCTTCCTAAAATCTTCCTATATAAATTCAATTCCTATTGGGACTAGGCCTACTTTTAGCTTGAGGGGATAATAAAATCTTCCTACATAAATTCAATTCCTATTGGGACTAGGCCTACTTTTAGCTTGAGGGGATAATAAAATCTTCCTATATAAATTCAATTCCTATTGGGACTAGGCCTACTTTTAGCTTGAGGGGATAATAAAATCTTCCTACATAAATTCAATTCCTATTGGGACTAGGCCTACTTTTAGCTTGAGGGGATAATAAAATCTTCCTATATAAATTCAATTCCTATTGGGACTAGGCCTACTTTTAGCTTGAGGGGATAATAAAATCTTCCTACATAAATTCAATTCCTATTGGGACTAGGCCTCCTTTTAGCTTGAGGGGATAATAAAATCTTCCTACATAAATTCAATTCCTATTGGGACTAGGCCTACTTTTAGCTTGAGGGGATAATAAAATCTTCCTACATAAATTCAATTCCTATTGGGACTAGGCCTACTTTTAGCTTGAGGGGATAATAAAATCTTCCTACATAAATTCTATTCCTATTGGGACTAGGCCTACATTTTAGCTTGAGGGGATAATAAAATCTTCCTACATAAATTCTATTCCTATTGGGACTAGGCCTACATTTTAGCTTGAGGGGATAATAAAATCTTCCTACATAAATTCAATTCCTATTGGGACTAGGCCTACTTTTAGCTTGAGGGGATAATAAAATCTTCCTACATAAATTCAATTCCTATTGGGACTAGGCCTACTTTTAGCTTGAGGGGATAATAAAATCTTCCTACATAAATTCTATTCCTATTGGGACTAGGCCTACTTTTAGCTTGAGGGGATAATAAAATCTTCCTACATAAATTCAATTCCTATTGCGACTAGGCCTACTTTTAGCTTGAGGGGATAATAAAATCTTCTTACATAAATTCAATTCCTATTGGGACTAGGCCTACATTTTAGCTTGAGGGGATAATAAAATCTTCCTACATAAATTCAATTGCTATTGGGACTAGGCCTACTTTTAGCTTGAGGGGATAATAAAATATTCCTATATAAATTCAATTCCTATTGCGACTAGGCCTACTTTTAGCTTGAGGGGATAATAAAATCTTCCTACATAAATTCAATTCCTATTGGGACTAGGCCTACTTTTAGCTTGAGGGGATAATAAAATCTTCCTACATAAATTCAATTCCTATTGGGACTAGGCCTACATTTTAGCTTGAGGGGATAATAAAATCTTCCTACATAAATTCAATTCCTATTGGGACTAGGCCTACTTTTAGCTTGAGGGGATAATAAAATATTCCTATATAAATTCAATTCCTATTGCGACTAGGCCTACTTTTAGCTTGAGGGGATAATAAAATCTTCCTACATAAATTCAATTCCTATTGGGACTAGGCCTACTTTTAGCTTGAGGGGATAATAAAATCTTCCTACATAAATTCAATTCCTATTGGGACTAGGCCTACTTTTAGCTTGAGGGGATAATAAAATCTTCCTACATAAATTCTATTCCTATTGGGACTAGGCCTACTTTTAGCTTGAGGGGATAATAAAATCTTCCTACATAAATTCAATTCCTATTGCGACTAGGCCTACTTTTAGCTTGAGGGGATAATAAAATCTTCTTACATAAATTCAATTCCTATTGGGACTAGGCCTACATTTTAGCTTGAGGGGATAATAAAATCTTCCTACATAAATTCAATTCCTATTGGGACTAGGCCTACTTTTAGCTTGAGGGGATAATAAAATCTTCCTATATAAATTCAATTCCTATTGGGACTAGGCCTACTTTTAGCTTGAGGGGATAATAAAATCTTCCTACATAAATTCAATTCCTATTGGGACTAGGCCTACTTTTAGCTTGAGGGGATAATAAAATCTTCCTACATAAATTCTATTCCTATTGGGACTAGGCCTACTTTTAGCTTGAGGGGATAATAAAATCTTCCTACATAAATTCAATTCCTATTGCGACTAGGCCTACTTTTAGCTTGAGGGGATAATAAAATCTTCTTACATAAATTCAATTCCTATTGGGACTAGGCCTACATTTTAGCTTGAGGGGATAATAAAATCTTCCTACATAAATTCAATTCCTATTGGGACTAGGCCTACTTTTAGCTTGAGGGGATCATAAAATCTTCCTATATAAATTCAATTCCTATTGGGACTAGGCCTACTTTTAGCTTGAGGGGATAATAAAATCTTCCTACATAAATTCAATTCCTATTCCTCTTTATTAGGACCTTTCCTGTAATAGATCAGGCAAAACAGTTTTAAACTGCATATACCAGTGATATGAAAAAAAGATGTATTTTTTATATTGTTATCAAACTTCAGCTAAGCTGTTCATATTGTCTTGTTATCAAAAGTCCATGATTACCATAGGCAATGTTATTCTGTTATGTCTACTATGCTAAAAGCATATTCTTTTATTGCATATTACAGGTGACTTTTTCAACAAAAGTTGATTTCTTTTTTCTGATCTTGTTCAACCGTTTGAAATAAAAAGTTCAAAGCACAGAATGTTTCTTTTTCCATTTATTTTGATTCAATTCAATTAAAACACAATATGTAATGCAAATACAAAAATTAAATAACACTTTATAGAGACATAGCCCACTCCCTTAGTTAACATTGGTGTTACTCTTAAATAGATATAGTTTTAAACCGCTATTTATTTAGATAGAGAAAATGGTGTAATGGAGGTGCATTGTACGGCTATAAAAATTCATACCAATTGTGCCACGGTGGGACTCGAACCCGTGATGCCCAGATTGGTGACATCCAGTACAACCCAATACATAAGAACTCTCCCAGACTGTATACCTACAGTCGGGGCCCGAGACTGCCCACAACCAGGCCTGCACATCAAGTATGGACACTAGTGCCTGCAGCACTCCTGGGCATTCTGAAATAACCATTCTGGTAAAAAGGTTAAGCACGTGTTGCAACTTTCACATTAAGAGCTTAAAGGCCAAGTTTTAGGTCGGGCTCGATTAAAGAAATTTGATAAAAATGATTTGTCAAGAACGTGCTGTTCTGGAGAGGAAGCTTTTACCATATTTATAATCTGAGTGAAAATAAAATACCGTTTATTCATAATACAGCAATCAAAATGTACATGTGGTCTCCGTGAAGTATCCAAAGAGTACATGTATTAAACAGATAGACTACATAAGACCCTGCTTTCCCATATCACTATCATTAAAGTTCAGAGAACTAGGGGGGTGGGGGGCAGACAATGTACCCCAAGCCTGCACGAAAATCCACCAACTCCCTCCGCACTATTTGTTAAAGCGGCATAATCACCGAGGGTGTCCCATTCACATTTCTAGTACTGTTCAAGTCTACTATCACTATGTGATGAAGTGGTAATGCCGATATTTCCCCTTTAAATGATGCCCACTCCCTTTATGTAGGTCACGTGACGACAGCCAGGTACAGCAGCACGTTTTACGACACTGTGCTGTAAGTGCCACAAAACGGCCATCAACACGACAACAGGCCGCCATCATTACCTCAGTCATGCCGCATTCACACACATCAACCTCCCCTACCGACATGCCGCCATAAAAACCAACACAACACCAAGGAATTTGGAGGTGAATAAAAAGTAAAAAGGCCATATGGTGGGTCGGGGGCAGAAAAAGGAGAGTTTCACGTGGATTCACGAAAGTCAAAGCTCAAAGTCAAAGCCCCTGTGTACCTCATGACCCCTGGGGCCCCTTTGATCACCTACTTCCGGTGCGCATGCGCTGTGGCTGGTTCTGCTCCTGGGGGAGCTGGGTTATGATAGGGTCAGGGGTTGCTATGGTTGCCATGGTAACATATATCAGCAATGGCGGAAGCCATGATGACCCCCTTCAGACCGGATTTCCGGTGGCTGCCTGAGGTCAATAAGGTCATGGACTGAGGTCAGAGGTCAAGGACGACTAGGTGACCTCAGGTGTGACCTGGTGACCTGGTCATCATTACCTGATTGGCTGGCTGTGTCTGGAGCCTACTACAACCTGTTGGGGCAGTATGGGATTGGTGCTGGGAAGTGGGCTAAGTGGTTACCATGTTAGGGAGTGCTCATTTTTTAACAACAGTGGGGGGGGGTGAGATTTCGCGCGGAGCGTGCGAAATTTTTTCACCCCCCCTCTCCATAGAGGAGTCCAAATTTTTTACCCTCCCCCCGGCAGCCCGCAAATCGCGGCCCCTTTGTAGCATAGTAAAGGGCTGGCTTTTTCCCTCAAAACAGGTTGAATTTTTTTGACGCCCCCCCCCCCCCAAGAGGGGTCTAAATTTTCTACCCCCCTCCCCGGTCAAGGGGTCCAAATTTTTTACCACCCCCCCCCCGCCCATGTTGTTAAAAAATGAGCACTCCCTTATATGGAAGGCACTACCAGGGCCAAGAGAAAAGCAGTGTGTTTTAGCATAGAGATACATCCTTGGTTCTAGGTTAGCGGACCCTGCCTAGCAAAACAGGACTGACCCTGGGCATTTTCCATCCACAAGTCAAGGCTTCAGTCTGCAAGTCGTCCCGACTGTCCTTAAGCAGTTTCTAGGTAATTTCTAGGCCTAAGTAAGAAACTATAATTAAAAAAAGAAAAAGAATAGACTTACCTCTCTGACAATAGTTTTGGCCTCGTGTAGGGCAGGTGAGCTCTGTATGGGCAGTATAGCGATTCAATGCACTATGCCCTTTATCATCAATCGGTGATCATGCGTGAATGCATCATGACAATATGAGGTTGATGCACTATCAGAGGGTCGGCATGATGCACCGACATGGTGCCGGCGAGTTGCTCACCGGCACTGCATTGGTGCATCATAACAAGAATGAGACATCACGTGGTATTAAAGGGTTAAGGGGTGACTTTTATTTTCAGCTGCTAGAATTCATTGTGCTCGTTTGTTTTTGTTACTTTTGAGGGCAATTTGACAGCTATATTCAATACTATTTATTATTCTCCCAAAGAAAAACGATACCTCCTGTATGGACTCTGCAATAGTCTCTTCACTTCATGTATATACATGTATACAGATTATATGTAGAGCTGTATTGGCTACAGTGTTGTACAGTAACAGTGATACACATGGACTTCAGAAAATCAACTTATTGCTTTTACTGTAGGGTAAACTGACCTAGAGTCAACCACATACCTTGAGATGTCCATTACAATTTTATAGTCATTCATGCATGATGAGCCTTCTTTTTGTCTATCATAGTAGACTTCAAGTGTTACTCTTTCCTGCGAATGACAAATAGAGACAATGCTAGGCATGAATAACAACATAATTAAGGTGGACATCTCAGGTTGACTCTAGGTGGATCTACCATACCACGAACGAGCGCTGTAGCAAATCTAGGTTTAAGAAGCGGATCATACTTTTATGGCTTAATCTCGAGAGTTTGTCTGATTTTTAAGCCGTTTAAACTGGCATAGAACCAGGTAGGTTTGAACTTTTTTGATCTATCAGGACTTGGGGGGGGGGGGGGGGCGGTGCATTCGAATTGATGATCCACCCCCTCCCCCTCCAAGTTACGGGCCTTTAATGTATGTAGCCCTAGTTATAGCTGTAGCAGAGCAGATGGTGCCTTGTAGCTGTGAGGCATGACAGCCCAGGGTAGGGATTAGTGTCCCCTGTGTGGATATCAGTGTAGCAGGTGCCACACCTGGGTAACAGGTGAGTACTACTACATGACCACCTCCCACCCCTACAGCCTCCCCTCTCCTGTTGGTAGGCACACCTATACAGACTATTCACACACATGTCCACTACACCATTGCTATACGTGAGTGTAAAGTAGTAATGATGCTGGCCTATTCAGATTATTTAACCAATAATATATGAATATCGCCGACCGCGGGGTGTGTATTGATGAATAACGACCGAGGGGCGTAGCCCCGAGGTTGTTATTCATCTATACACACCCCAAGGTCGGCGATATTCATATATTATTAGGTTTATTATACGATATTTCGATTCATATGTCCTTATTTACCTTATATGAGTCCTAATTTGGCCATTTTGAAGGATTATTGACTGAATATCACTCGTACACCAGTAGCGCCATGTTGTTTTGACATCCCACCAACCCTGCTCGCTGATTGGTGGAGCCTGGTGACGTCATGCCCTCAATCTCCAACACTGAGTCCAACATAGAATTTGTAAGGAGGCCAGCTTGGGGCGATGTTATAACCTAGCCAGCGTTTCCCTCCACATTCACCACAGCCGGATAGGCATGGGCGCTAGCGACTTCGCCTCACACACCAGGGGTACCCGGATCGAGCCTGGGTGGAAACGAACCATTTTTAAAGGGCCTATATGTATGTGAAAAAAAGCCCCTAGAATTATTTTAACGAATGAGTAAGTAAAGTCTAACTTCTACCTTTATAGTAAAAAAGAAATTAGAAAAAAATATTGATTTTCAAAGAAACTATACCAAAAAATGTCTTTTCTTCTGTAACTCGGTAAATAATGGTCCTACAGGGCTGGAAATCCGCCTGTAGACTCCTTGTTTCGCCACCTCCCTCTACCAGCGCCTCCACGGCGTGGTGGTTAGCACGTCGGACTTCAAGTCTTGATGTAGCGTGTTCGAGTCTCCATGAAACCTCGGATTTTATGGCTGAGGATCTTCAGAATCGTTCTGATATCCGCTCCCATTCAGAATCGTTCTGATATTCAGGATATCAGAACGATTCTGAATTCCCCATTCAGAATCGTTCTGATATCCAAAAATGCACCCCCCCCAAGTCTCCTGTATGCACCAATATCAGAACGCGAATATCACGTAAAAAGCACGCTGTAAGCCCATATCGTATAATAAACATATATAAGAAACCATGTTGTGTAGCGTCCTCATTATCTCCCACGGAGGGGCCTGGTAGAGGGTCTGTGGAGTCACGTTTTGTCCACAGGCCACAAAGTGTCCACAAGGTCCTCACAGATACAAGTTGCTGCTGTTAAAATGAATTGTGTTTTCAATCGGAGTATAATTTCTTTGCCACATTGATGTTTTTCCATACAGGTAACTGTAGGACCCACCCAGGCAAGAAATACCATTTACAGTTTATTATGGTTTAATTGTAGGCTACATCTCATTCTACTATATATCGCCAGGCTGGGAGATAAATTGCTCATCTAATGATATATTTATTAATGTACTTACTAAAACTGATAACAGACCGTGCATATTTCTCATCTGAAGGAATAAATGAAGTTTCTATAAAGGGTTTGATAATGGGTGTTAGCACTTTGTAGCATGTGGACAAAACCCGACTCCACAGGCTCTGTGGATCAGTTAGCCATGTCTTAAGGATATTCACTAATTTAATGCCGCCTTTGTCTATTTTTAGGTGAGTTGACCATTAAGTAGTTGTCTAACCTATTGAGGAATGGAAGTAAGTATAAGTCCACAACAGGTAATGGTTTTTACAATAACTATCCCTTTAAGGGCCTCAACATGCATTAATGCAGTATGCAAGTTATCTACATGATGCATGAATGCAGCACTGGCATGTGGACAAGTCAGGGCTGCATTCATGCATCATCAGCATAGCAAGTTTAAACACAATGCGGCCCTTAAGAGCGGAAAGGGAATCTAGATTTGTGTAGAATCTGCAATAATTTCCTCCCCATACACAGGCCACCAGGGACATTGACACCACCCTGAGTGACTCCCTTTATGTACATGCAGTACTGAGTCACTCGGCTGTCTGTGCTATGGTGTATGTCATGAGTTTGTCCACTCACCCACCATTGGGTTTGTATATACAATGTACAGTAGAACCTCACGTATAACCCGCACCCAGACTTTGGGAGAACCCTATAACTCGCCACAACTGGCTTCTGTATGCCCACTTGAGTAATGTAGTATACCGTAAACTCCCGCGTACTACCCCCATCTCGTGTATTGCCCGCACCCCTATGTCAGGAGAATCCTATAACCCGTTTTTTTGGATTAAAGAATTACATTTTAGTACTGTTCTATAGTGATAAAAAACCTCACACCCTATATAGGCGTTGTTGGTATCAAATGAAAGCTGAGTTTCATGTGTACAAGCAGCAGTTAGTATTCGGGAATTTACGGTTCTTTTAAAAAAAAACTCACACCCACGCTTGGAGAATCCTAAACCCCGCACTGGGGTTTTGATTTGCGTATACTGTGAAAGTACTTTATTTCTCTGGTTATATATTTTCGCTATTTTCGTGGAAATGGAAAATCCGCGAAATTTTTATATGCTTAAATCACGTGAATTTGTCGATTTTCACTCATCCGCGAAAATTTAAAGCTGTGAAAATAAGTACTTTCACAGTATGAGGCTTTAACCTTTGGGTTCTATGCGAGGTTATCCAGTGGGTATGGCTCCTACAGCATGTGACAGATGCCTGTCCAGCCCTGCCCAGCCAGACAAACAGTGGGTACTCCATATCTGATAACGTGCCCTGACACCCACCAGGCCTGTCAGATAGCAGCACTCATGTCCATATTACCAACATGAAAACGATGTTAACTTAATATGACGTTGATATTGTGAAATAACTTGAGGGGACATTTTAAGGGTTAAGGCTGACATTTAAATAGCTGATGTTGGGATATGGTAGAGGCTGATGGGTGAAGGCTTTGGGCCAATGTTGAGGCTGATGTCGAAATAACATTTAGACTGAGGTCAAAGCAATGTCGAGGCTAACGTCAAAGCAATGTCAAGGCTATATATATGTCAAAGCAACGTCGAGACTGAAGTCGAAGCAATGTTGAAACTTACGTCAAAGCAACGTTGAAACTGACGTCAAAGCAACCTCGAGGATGAAGTCTAAGCAATATTGACATCAAAACAGCGTTGAGCCTAACTACAAAACAATGTCAAAGCCATGTCGAGGCTGACGTCAAAGCAACTTTGAGACTGACGTCAAAACAATGTTGAAACTGACGTCATAGCAATGTCGAGGCTGATGTTACAGCAATGTTCAAACTGACGTCAAAGCAATGTTGAAGCTGACTTCAAAGCAATGTTGAAGCTGACATTGAAACAATGCTGAGGCGGATGTTAAACATATTTTCATGATATCATGAACGCGGGTGGTTGCCACTTTAGCCGACTGAGTGCAGGGACGGGGGTGGTTGGTGCTTTGACACGGTGCCAATGCTGTCAGATAGCAGTAGGCATGCACCTACTGAACACGGGTCATGGGGAAGCCACTTGTCACATCTGGGGTCTTCACAAACAGTACACACTGAATAAAGGGATGGGTAAGGCATAGAGAGGTATAGGGACAGCCTGATAAGGGATGGGTGGGACATGGGATCCACCATGGAACGGATATAAGTGGGATCAAATAGAATCTAAAGAAGCAATCAGCGAATTTAAAATTAATTTCTTTGCATTGTTTGGGGAAAGACGTGTCAGGACCTCGACCCGTTTTAACATGAGCAATCAGATAATTAGCTCTGAGAGATTAACTGGGTAAATGAAGATGGACACCTATTTACAAGAAAAATTCCCAAATCCATAGAACAAGTAAATGCAGATAAGGATAGTAGTAGTAGTACAGTAAGCAAATCAGTAACACTGTGGACATCTAAAATGGCATAAATAATGAGGAAGCAACAAGTGGCCATAATGAAGATTGTCACCTGTGTTTCAAGCACTGTACGTTGTTTATTAAACATACATCAGGTACTAGTACTGCCTGAGGGCATAACACCATTTTAAGAGCCTGCGAGGTCAGGGTCCCCCCGCCACTAGGTCAGGGTCCAGAACTGTTTCCTATATTACCAAATATAAAGTTATGGACTCTTAAAGATAGCTCATACAGCTCCGTGTTGTTGAAAACCTTAAAGTACACAGGCCATTTGCCTTCTACACAGGCCACATCGAGCCATATATATTCATGTCATATAGCGCATTTCATACTATTTTATATTGATTAATACAAACTGCAATGCTTCTTAAATTATGCTACTTTGCTCAAAATGCCTAAATTAAGTGAAAAATACATGTAACACATGCATGGACCGAGCTCAGCTTCTAATATGGAATATTTGAAAAATTCTTTCAATTTGGAAAGCTGAGGTTATGGCCGGCTATTGTGGCCAGTGTGCAAGAGCTTTACATCGGCCATTAAGATTCTACATCGACAAAAGCCGGTGTCATTTTTGCAACACTGTACAGTTGCAACCCAAGACGCTGTTTGTGTCTAAGAAGATTTAACAGTAAGGTTCATGTCAATTTGAGGAATTCTGCCATTCTGAAGCAGAGGTCGACTCAGGAAGCCCTCTCTGAGCAGTTAAAATCTCCAACAGAGGCCTCACTCTCCTAACACATTCTAGGTCGGGACTCAATCCCAGTTACATAAATTAACATACATTAGCAGCTGCTGGTCAATGATGGCCGCATCCACACAGAGAGGCATTCAGCTCACGTGCATGGTGCCACCTCTCCTTACAGAATGAGATTCTGATGCAAAATGGCAGGGATGCCAAGTGTTACGATCATAATTTTACGATTTCTGACCCCAATTACAACCATTACGATTTCTGCTGGAAAAATACGAGTTTTAGGCTTTTTAGAAGTGTGTATACAAAACAGAAAGCCCCACAAAGATATTCAAGTGAAAAAGGGTAGAAAGACTAGAACCCCTTTTTGCCCCTTTTCTTTGAAAATGACTCTTTCACATACTACCCACAAAAGTTTGTTATGAGTATAGACTTATATTTGTAAGAATTGGTAAAGTTATTAATTACCTAGATCTATATGGAAGTACATTTTATAGAGCATGCTATTATTACGATTTCAAGAAGAAATTGTTACGATTTTTAGGCCCAAAAGTCGTAACATATACGATTTTGGGCTCGTGCAAATTGGCATCCCTGACATGGCTGTAGATGATGTGCCGCCTAGACCCTCCATGTGGGCAGCAGATCCTGTAGTACTGCTGTGTGTATGGAGGACCTCTACACTGGTCACTTTACCCCTTAGTGCGGCCAGGTGCCACCAGGTGTTAACCCGTTAACCCTTTAAGGACAGCATAGTGCATTAATGCATCATGCCTTGGTCGGTATGATGCATGAATGCAGCCCTGGCGAGTAACTCGCCAGGGCTGCATTCATGCATCATACCGACCCTATGGGGTTAAGACACCCCCAGAGGGTCGGCATGATGCACCAATGCAGCACCGGTGAGTTACTTGCCATGGCTGCATTGGTGCGTCGTGCCGACAAATGTCATCTTTTAAAGAGATCCGTCCTAAAAGGGTTAACCATGAAACACTTGCTGCCCCTGCAGCAACAGTTGAAGCTAAGTGAGTACTGCCACTCAGGGCCTTTATAGGGTAGGTGGAGGTTTAAGGGCTGCATTCTACTCCAATGGCCTTTGGTCCTCATGATGTATGCATGTATGCATTCAAGCAGAGGGCTACATTCAAGCAGAGAACCTCTAGTAGTTTTAACACATCTCCGGTTCTAATTGGAGGGGAAAACATGCTAATTGTGAAAATATACCAACATTTTGTGTGACGTTGCTCATCAGGATCCCCTCGCCTATAAAATGTGCTTCCTACGCTCCTGTGAATGGTAGGAACTCTATTAGAACATGTACAGATAACTTATACCGTAAAACCTCGCCTATAAACCTAACTCGCGTATAAGCCGCACCCCGACTTTGGGCCGATCCTATTAGCCGCACCAGCGATCTGAATAGGGTGGCTTTAGTACTGTACTATAGGAGTAAAAACTTGCGTACAAGCCACACCTGGACTCTGTGCCGATCCTATAAGCCGCACCAGCGATCTGCTTCACGTACTAGCCGCGGCTTATACGCAAGGTTTTACGGTAGTAGCTCACACACTGGCATGGTGGTGCATTTCCCTCAGTCTAGACCCTGCACAGCACAGGCTTTCACTGAGCCGTGCTCTGGTCGAGATTGTCTGCCGCGGGTTGGTAGTATTAGTATGAAGGCCTGACACTGTGATGGTTCGGTCATCTAGGTGACCACGTGACCAAACACTACACACAGGTAGTTCCCACACCAATCACCAGGCCTATACTAGTGACATCTATTAATTGGTGTGGGAACTACCTGTGTGTAGTGTTTGGTCACGTGGTCACCTAGATGACCGAACCATCACAGTGTCAGGCCTTCATACTAATACTACCAACCCACGGCAGACAATCTCCACCAGAGCACGGCTCAGTGAAAGCCTGTGCTGCACAGTGTTTCAATATGAGTCTGTGCTGCGCCCCCAGATCCCTACTTCCTGTCAGACTAGCAGGCCCAGACGGCACGCATTCTGTAACAAGAGGTGGTACCAAGGAGCTGCAGTACCGTAAAACCTCGCGTATAAGCGTTTTTGCTACTATATTACAGTACTCAAAGTCACCATAATCAGATCTCTGGTGCGGCTTATAGGATCGGCCCAAAGTCGGGATGCAGCTTATACGTGAGTTACGCGAGGTTTTACTGTACTCTCTGTGTGTTAGGCCTCTACATGTGTCATGGAACTCTCAGAGAGGTAAATTGGTCCACACAGTAAAGTGGCCCCAGAGGGTCAATTCTTTTTTGTAAAATTGAAATTGAAAATTTGCTTCAATTTGAAAAAAATCAACTGAGTTGAAAGGGAAAACTCATACTCCAACCATTTACTGTCACCTGTCAACTGTCAATTCAAGTAAAGCAACTTGTGACGTTTTTTGCAAGATGAAGTAAATTTTTAGACGGTGCCATTGGTCTTTATAGTGTTGTATCTTTATAGAGAATGGCACCTTCTTTACTAGTCACTGAGGTCTGATCCTGGATCTAGGTGGTTTGGTTACCTAAGTGGTCAAATTGCACAATGATACAAACTCATTTTGAGATTTTCAGTGTGATCGTTGTGTGCACAACATGTATAGCTATCTGGACATGTTTTCAAAATTTCACATTTCAATTAAGCTTTTGGTGATATTCAGTGTTTTGTGGCAAAAATGGGGTAAATTCCCTTTTATAGCACTGAATTGAATGGGGAGCTTTTTCTGTACTAACACTTTAGGGATTTGCATTTTATACATACTATGCAAATAGATATCATCTATTCATTCAGACATCATGTAGATAAGATTCACCGGAAGTACATGGTTTGAACATTAAATTCATATTTTAATTAATTTAATACGGAATATTGATCCTCACATCACCATTGGTTTAGGGCGTTTTTTCTTTGTGCAAACTCAGGGTTGTTGAGCCGGAACGCCGAGTCAGCATGTCTGGCAGGCGGCGGTCAAGTAGGTGGATAAGTAGGTGGATTACATAACTGACCTGTATTGTATTATATTGGTGAATTGTTTTTGCAAACAAAGGTGAAGGTCACGGCAGTCATGTGTGGCAGTGCACTTTGTTACCCCTCCGCTGCCACCTTTTTGTTATAATTTCTCCGAAAATCGAAAAAAAATAATTTTAATTCTTTTATTATAAAGCTAGGAGTTGGACTTGACATATCTATTGGGATTAGATAATCTAGGAGGATTTATCTTCATAATACATGCATATTTAAAAAGGTACTGAACCCTATGTATCCACCCAGGCACTCGGGGACCTGTGGAGTGTGAGTTGGATCACATGGGGGGGAGGAGAGAGGGGGGATGGGTGGGAGGGTACTAGAAGGACGGGAGGGGCTGCCTGCCCGCGGCCACTGCCTTTGTGTGTGTGTGTGTTGGGGGGGGGGGGTATAAGGAGGGAGGTAGTACCCATTTAAAGGATAAATGAGTACACAATTAACTTATATAATGCAATGGCACCGTCTCCAAGTATACAGAATTGTTACTATAAAAATGATATAAAATGAAATGCTATCATATTTTATTTCAATTTAACAAAAGAAATTAACCCTCCTGGGCCACTGTATCAGAGAGGTATATTAGCAGACACAGCTCCCTCAGAGTGCAGCAGCTCAGGTACCTGACAGGGCCTGATGCCCCATCCTGGAGGAGGTTTAGGCAGCTCTATACAACAATGAAAGCCAACCCTGCTGCTACAAAAACCTCATCCATTAACAATCCCCGTCCCCGCACTCCAAGTACAAACCCGACACCATCCTTGCTAACGAATACGAAAATACCCCTTTTCCACGAATTTCTCAGTGAAAAACTACCCCTTTTTATAGCAATTAACTTATTTCAGGGGTCCAAAAGGTACCCCGTTTTTTCACAGAAACACTGACATTTTTCAGAACCTCACCCTTGTGACAATAAGATTTGATATTGATGAACTTTATGCCAATAATAACAGGACAGTCACCTTCTATTGGATCATAAAAACTCACAGTCTATAGGCCTACAGTATAAAAGAAACACTTTTTACTAGGAAAAAGGACCCCTTTATTTTGGAAAACGCAGACATGCATTGTTGCTAGAGTATGACCCTTTATCCTCATTTTTCCAAACGAGGATGGTGTCTAGACGTCTTAGGAGTGCAGCGGTCAGGTTAACCATGGTTACTGGAGCCTGTTGGAGACCTTCCTAGCAGGGCGGGGGTACCATACTAGGGCTGCCATATTTGATGTAGGGATGTAAAGACAAAAGCCCACCACCTGCAGTCTCTACTAGCCAGTACATTGAGGTCTGCACTTTTTGATGATCCAGATGGATATTTTACTGGTGCGATTTCATTCTGAAAAAAAAATAATGTCGACCAAAAATGTTTATACTTTTGGTGTCTTCCCCTAAGAAACTCAATTATAGCTAGTCATGAAACTTGGCATGTAGTCACAGATGAATAGGGTACAGCAAGAGACTCTGGGGCGCCCTATATATACTAAGGCAGTATTTCAACTTGAATATACATGCATCATCAAGTTTTGACTTCGTGCTAATCAATAATTCCTCTAGACTGAAGTCTAGTATTTTCCCTGAAGAGTTTTCCCTGAAGACCATCTATTAACCTCATTAAATGCATCTTACCAAGAGTGGTCCTTTACCTTTTAATTAACCCTTTAAAAACGGATGTCGCTAAAAGATGACATTTGCCATCATGATGCACCAATGCAGCCCCTGCGACTAACTTGCTGGTGATGCATTGGTGCATCGTGCAGACCCTACGGGAGTGTCAACCCCGTAGAATCGGCATGATGCTTGAATGCAGCCCTGGCGAGTTACTCGCCAGGGCTGCATTCATGCATCATGCCGACCAATGGCATGATGCACTAATGCATTATGCCACCCTTAAAGGGTTAACTCACTCAGAGAGCCTTTGATTTACAATAAGTGAAGGCAGAGCAGCTTCTCAGCAGGCCACTTTGACCTTGGATGGAGGAGGCCACTTTGACCTTGGGTGGAGGAGGCCACTTTGACCTTGGGTGGAGGAGGCCACTTTGACCTTGGGTGGAGGAGGCCACTTTGACCTTGGGTGGAGGAGGCCACTTTGACCTTGGGTGGAGGAGGCCACTTTGACCTTGGGTGGAGGAGGCCACTTTGACCTTGGGTGGAGGAGGCCACTTTGACCTTGGGTGGAGGAGGCCACTTTGACCTTGGGTGGAGGAGGCCACTTTGACCTTGGGTGGAGGAGGCCACTTTGACCTTGGGTGGAGGAGGCCACTTTGACCTTGGGTGGAGGAGGCCACTTTGACCTTGGGTGGAGGAGGCCAAGGGCGGCGCTGATTACAGCCGTGTGGAGTCTGTAGTGACTGTCTCAACATCTAAAGGGGCTCATCCACTGCCGCAAATATGCTGCTGCATGCTGTGAAATGCAGCAGCAAATTTGCTGCTGAGTCACTGCCGAAAATTTGCTGCTGAGTCACTGCGGCAAATTTGCTGCTGAGTCACTGCTACAACTTTGCTGCTGAGTCACTGCTACAACTTTGCCACTGCTACAACTTTGCTGCTGAGTCACTGCTACAACTTTGCTGCTGAGTCACTGCTACAACTTTGCTGCTGAGTCACTGCTACAACTTTGCTGCTGAGTCACTGCTACAACTTTGCTGCTGAGTCACTGCTACAACTTTGCTGCTGAGTCACTGCTACAACTTTGCTGCTGAGTCACTGCTACAAATTTGCTGCTGAGTCACTGCTACAACTTTGCTGCTGAGTCACTGCTACAACTTTGCTGCTGAGTCACTGCTACAACTTTGCTGCTGAGTCACTGCTACAACTTTGCTGCTGATCCACTGCCGTAAGTTTACTGCTGAGTCACTTCTATCAATTTGCTGCTGAGTCACTGCTACAAATTTGCTGCTGAGTCACTGCTACAACTTTGCTGCTGAGTCACTGCGACAACTTTGCTGCTGAGTCACTGCCGCAACTTTGCTGCTGAGTCACTGCCGTAAGTTTGCTTCTGAGTCACTGCTGCAAATTTGCTTCTGAGTCACTGCTATAAATTAATTGCTGAGTCACTGCTGCAAATTTGCTGCGGATGCACTTCCGCGAATTTGCCATGAATCCAAAAATGCAGCAGTGAGTCAACTGCTTTTTATCCTTGTAGAGCAGTTCTTCCAGCACAAGCAATTCTCACATCGGTCTTCCCCAGTCAGTACATGTGAATTTAAACTGTTTCTGAGTGGTTGAATCCAGGCACACAATGCTGGATATAGGGTAGATGGTTTTGGGGGATGCTTACCATTATTCCATCTTGCATCTGTACTCATTTAGCACCACATGGGCACAGATAGGGAATACATATTGTCACCCATTGTCTGGATTTACAAAGGCCCAAAGTGCATTTTACTCAATGGTAGGCTATGTGCTGGCCTTGTTAAAAGCCCCAATCACCATCCCTGCACACGTTGTACCGTGCCTGTCAATCTCCACATCCTCAACTAAAGTCTAATACTTGTAACGAGGGCTGCTGTGCTGCTGGTCTGTAAGGTCACCAGTCACACACGGGCAGCACGTGTGTAAGCTGCAATGGTGGATGGTATAGAGGGCAGCACCGCCATGTTGTTACTGTTACTGGTACAGGGATGATAGTTTTTTGCCTGAGTTTTTTTTTTTCATGTCACGAAGACCTGTATTAACTATAGAGGACCTTTATTCAGGGCCTCAGTTTGAACATCTCAATTTTTTCTGAGCATAGTCACTTTCATTCCTGCAGGGACTACTCCACTGTAATTGAGAACTGTGAACTGGACTGTGTAGAGAATCCAGCTGGCAAAGAACTACATCACTTGTGTTGAGAATTTGCTGTCGGTTCCAGTACCTCCTCTTTGGTGCCAGGACCCCGGGGGGGGGGACTCAATTTTTTTTTGACACGGGTGTGCGGCTGGCCCTTTGACAACCCTTACCCTTGGTGACGGGTATTTTGGTCAGAAGTGACCCTTGCTGAGGGGATTTTGGACAAAAGTGCCTAGGTTTTAGCAATTTTCCCTGAGGAGTCGGCCTTGGTGTAAGAATTTTGGTCAAAAGTGATCCTCGTTGCAAAGAATTTTGGCAAAATTTTACCCTTCTTGGGGGGATTTTGTTGAAATCTCTGAAAGGTAACCCTTGGTGAGGGGGATTTTGGTGAAAATTGACCCTTGGTGATGGGGGGTTTTGGTGAAAAGCAAACCCTTGGTGAGGGGGATTTTGCTCAAAAAGTGCCCTTCTCAGCCGCACACCTGTGTATACAAAATATACCAAGTGCCCCCCCTCCCCCCGGGCAGGACCCCCACCTTGTGCGGGGTCCGGCTAACCCTCATGTTGTGACTGCCTATTCGCTGGCTGCTTCCGCTGCCTGGATTGCCGTAATGGCTGTAGCTGAGTGTTTTATCGACTTGTCCACATCAGGACCTAGACAAAACGCCCTATAGGGTGTAGAGACACGGTGAGGCTGGGTATAGGTTTTAATAATACCTCAGCTTCACAGAGAGAAGTAAAGGAGTCAACTGTGTCTCCCATGTGGCTCTGGTAAATTAGAGAGTCAAACAGCTAATGACTCCGCTTATTTGAAGGGTGAACTTGAGTTGACTCTCTACTATCAGTGTCAACCCAAGTTGACCCTTCATAAGAGCAGAGTCAAAAGTTGTTTGACACTCCATATTCAATAGAGCCATGTGGGAGACACAGTTGACTCCTTTAGTTTTTTGTGTGTTGGTGAGTGAGTTGGTTATAGGATACCATGGGAAGGTCTGCAACCAAATTTTCACGGTTATCTTTGCACCTTCCATTATATTCTACAAGTCAGTAGTGTCCACAATAAATGCCGCTAATGCGTACCCTGGTGTCGGTTGTGGACACTACCACTTTGTAAAGTCTATTTGCATATATATGGAGGTGTAAAGATTTTGATTTCTTGCCGATTTCTTCTAAATGCCTTTAGACTAGATCGGCGATATATACTTGTGAAATTTACATAGGCGGCGGAGCAGACAAAAAAGTGTGGGGGTTGAGCTGACCATATCACAGAGGGAGGGGATAGTGGGGACGTGATGAAGGAGGCGGGGGGTGGGACGGGGGGGGGGGTAAAAAAATATGTAAAGTTGTATGCACTTAAAACAAACCTAGATAATTGTTGAGATATATAGTGCATTCATTATTTTACTAATAACATGGTTCTGTATACCTCAACATTTCCAAAAAGCTCTAGTTACAAACAGAACGTGAATATTCCAAAACTAAAGTAAAAACTGAAGGTGGTTAGATGCACAAAAAAAAAACACAGTCTTATACAATTATGTGGAATTTATTGCTGAGAATATGTACAGAATAGTGGAAGTTGAATTAAGTTGGTGGGTTATAGTTGATTGATATCGACGTTTCGACTAAATTTATTAGTCTTCTTCAGGATCTAAAGTAAAAACCTTCCCGAAAAGTGTGGGGGTTGAAAAATATCCCATCCCCCACACTTGAAATAGTGTGGGGGTTGCAACCCCCACATCCCCCACGGTTCCGCTGCCTATGAAATTGAAGCTTCAGTGCTGGAGAAAAGAGGAACCCCAGTTGCTTGTGAGGAGGTTCTTCACAGAGGTGACTCAGTATACATCTCATGCATCCTAATAACCGCCATCCATCCTGGAGGAGACAAAACCTGAGATTTTAAAATCACCACCCCAACCTCCCTTCGGTCATTGACCCAGGGGCACCTTGTGTCTTAGGGAGACGGTTTTGGCGAAAATGTAGTCGATTTGCAGTCAAACTTTGATGTGGATGTATACATTTCCTGTTGCATATTTTGAATAAAAGAATAGCACTGCAACTAACATACAACCTATGTATGTCTGGCCCTTCATCCATAAATTTGAAGAAAATAGTCTTTCCTAGTGAAAAAAGATGGGAGAAAAAAGGTCAATTTGATGACAAAATCCACCTCTCTGTGAACTAATGCTAAAGAATAGCAGAGTGACCTTGAATCCACCCTTTAAAAGAGTCACGTTCACACAGACTTCCTATACCTACAATGGT
This sequence comes from Harmothoe impar, assembly GCA_947462335.1. Taxonomy (NCBI): domain Eukaryota; kingdom Metazoa; phylum Annelida; class Polychaeta; order Phyllodocida; family Polynoidae; genus Harmothoe; species Harmothoe impar. The sequence continues at coordinate 6,883,317 of OX381714.1, read as the reverse complement.
TAAGACCAAGTGAGATCAAAAAGTGAGACGCTTTTAACACCAGAAAATACTTCAATAGTAGTGCACAAAGACACAGTGTGGGTGGGGTGGGGGTAGGGGTGAAGTTGGGGTTTGGAGTTTGGGTTTGGACTTTAGGTTTGGACTTTGGGTTTGGACTTTGGGTTTGGACTTTGGGTTGGGACTTTGGGTTGGGACTTTGGGTTGGGACTTTGAGTTGGGACTTTAGGTTGGGACTTTGAGGTGGGACTTTGGATTGGAACTTTGAATTGGGACTTTGGGTTGGAACTTTGAGTTGGGACTTTGGGTTGGGACCCTGGGTCACATGTGATTTATGTCACACAATCAATCTTTTACCTCTCCTCCTGTTGGAGCAATGAGCCTGCAGAGGCTCTATACTCATTGGTTGGACTAATGGGAATAGAACAAGTCAATGGGGAGCAGTGCCCTACAGGTGTCTACTGTATATACTACGGGTAGGCTGCCTCTTCCATATTACCAAACACCCGTCCTATTAAGGGAGCGGTAATTTTGTAACAACATGGGGGGGGGGGCAAAAGAATTTGGACCCTCTTGAGGGGGGGGGGCAAAAAAAATGCACCCCTTTTAAGCGAAAAAGCCCACGCGTTACTATAGCTCAAAGGGGTCGGCCGCGCTCAATTTCAACTTGCCTGGGAGGACCAAAAGACAAAAAAAAAATCGACCCCCTTGCGCAAAAATCCACCCACCACCCCCACCCCGTTGTTAAAAATGACCACTCTCTAATTATAGATTGCTGACCCTTATTAGCCACTGCCCATCAGTCTGGTCATATATAGATTAGTCTAATGTTGTAGCAGCCTGTATCCGGAGGCCACGTTCTTCTCCTGTTCGGTCAGCTTAGAAAGATAAATACATTATATTTGACAGGGGTGAAAGTGACCAGTCTAAAACATACTTGAAATGTTCATATGAAAAAACTTTCATCCCTGTTTCGCATTGTGTAAAATTATATCATAACAACTTTTTCTCGCTCTCATTTGTCCTTGATTTTGTCTGATCTAGTTCCCAGTTATCTGTACAGTTATAATACCCCCTTGGTTTCGGTTTCGGGACCTGTCTGACGTGTCTCAGGGCCCCAACGTCCTTTTCCCCAGCCGTACCCTTACATGGTACTCCAATGTGACTGGTGGGATTCCAAGAGGTCAGGGAAAGTCGTGGATAATGGAATTTCAAAAGAGAAAAAAAAAGGAGAAAATTGATGTCTCGAAATCTACTACATGTAGTCGAGTGGGGGGCAATGCTCCGCCGAATTAAGAGAGCCCAGGAATATATACTTTGTAACTAGTGTGGTGTCGTAGAGTAAACATGGTTAATTTTGGTCAGGGAAACTGGCGATTTCAATCTGAAATTTTTGTGGTAAAACATCTGGGGGGGAATAACACACGTAGCTGTCTACATATATATAGAGAGAGAACTGACGCCCACTGAGTTACTCGTGAGTTACTCCTGGAGACGTGACGCATCCAGAGCCATCTCATCTACATAGTCATGGTGCAGCACACTCAAAAAGTAAACTTGTCTCCAGACTCTTCCAAGTGACGGTCATAAAATAAACGAGTCAAAAACTTGTCTATTAAAGTGACAAGGAAGCAGGTCTTTTAGCTGGAGATAGGAGACCCACTTGGCATGTGCCAGCCCAAAACCTGACATTTGCCAGCTCCAGATTCTATTTGTGGGATGGTAACCTGATAGGTTAGACAACTTTTGACTCGTTTATTTTATGATAGTCACTTCGACAAGTCTGGAGACAAGTTTACTTTTTCAGTGCATGAATATATCAACACCCCCGTCCGCCCCCTTACCCCCTGTGGAGTGTGCAATTACCTCTGCCTTTAGCTTCATTAACCTCTGCGTGATTTAAGCCTGTACAGAGGACTCACCCCTACTCTGGTATGGATGTGCTACCTGGTATATGGGACAATAACTTGTGCTGTAAACTGGCATTTTAGTATGCTGTCCAAATGGATTTTGTCACCACTGGTATTATTTTAGCAATAGTAGCCTGATTGGATATGTGTGATCTGTCAAGGATTTGAATATTGATCAGCTGTTTTGTTCTAAAAACAAACTTTGAAATCAGATTTATCATTATCCACTGAAGTCCAATTTGTTCATTTTTTCCACATATATGTTTTTCATGTCCATAGCTTGCAATTGGGTTAAGAAATGATTGAACAGACACAACCTTTTGTGTCATAGTCAGGTTTACAAAATCTTAATTACATTTAAAGTGTCTCAGACTGTCAGTCGCTGGTAACCAGCATAGGCAGAATGCTGATTCATCATGGCCGCCACCCGTGGGGTTCTCCTTATCACATCCACGGGGTCCCCGCTGGGCGACTGATCTGACACCACATGATGCCATGTTAAGAAATATACTCAACAACATTTCAAACTAAGGAAAATGTCATATAAAAAACTGTGAGATGTGATTGGGTTGAAAATAAGCTGTAGTCGTGTTTCACATCCCCAGAGGTCGCAGGAGCCTGCGTTAAAGGTCTGTGACAGTGTACCCGGCGCCATCTTGAGGACTCCAGAGATCTCTCATCTGGGTTCCCTTCAGTTCTCTGTCCAAGTTTGCCCCAACTGGCTTGTCTGATAGATGGGAGAAGTCTTCCCTGGACAGACTGTATGTTTGTATAGATCATGAATATCTACGTCATGATGACGTCACAACGTCGTCATGATGACGTCACAGTGGGAGGCCGTCACCGACGTACCCCCAACTGGCATTCCGCCTGAGGAGAGTCTGTGACCAGCGGGGTTCTCCTTATCAAGTCCACGGGGTCCCCGCCCCACGTGACTGATGCACGTGACCTAGTCCTCAAAGACAAAGTAAATAGTCCAGTAAACAAACGAATTTATGTCAACAAAATTGCAAGAAAAGGTTTCTCAGTGGTTTTCACCTCTTTGATATATGTACTTTCCAGAAAAAAATTGTTTCCGGCGATCCCGCCTGGGGAAGTGCCCCAAATCCAACATGGCCGCCACTAAACCAGGTCAAACAGGAAAACTGCTATAAAAATGGAACAAATCATCATATTCACACATATGATGGCTCTATTAACATCAGCATGAGCAGATCTATCCAATAGAACATGTCTCTTAGTTTTGAAGTTTCAAAGAATAGCGTGAAATTCAAAATGGCCACCAAAAAGTCGTTAAAATGCATGAAATAACACATCTCTGCTTCTAATCAACATAGAGATACAAATGAAGGTTCAAAATATATGCGTCTAAGGTCAGAGAATTTGAATTTACTATGTTTGAAAAGATAAATGGCAGCCATTTTGAATTTTTAATGAGGTCACTGCTGAGGGCTGTTTAGATTACTACCAGAAAATAGGATATTTTCCTGATTTGTTTCCAATAAGCATAGGTATGAGATTTGGGAAGGAGACTTACATAACATTTTGTGAGACCAGTAATATGAACTCAAGCATTTGCAAGGGACAAACATATATGTGAGCAGGCAAGCAGAGAGGATACTCCCTGCGGGGTTATTTCTGATTTTAGCCACCAGGGGAGTACCCTTTTCCCTTGCCTGTGCACATATCTGCAATTTTGGGTATTTAATTAGATGCCTGCCACCAGGTTTCATCAAAATTAAAGGTAGTGATGTTTATGTGCACTCTCTTAGTTATATTAAACAATAGCAAATCTCTAGCCCTAATCAGTATGGAGATATGATTCAAGTTTATAAACATTCAGAATTCTCTGAGGTCAGAAAATACAGATTTACCATCCATTTACCATTTACAAATTCTAAATCCCACCTAAATATGTTTCAATGTTGTAATAGTATAATACCTATAATTACCTCTATGGGTAATAAGAGCTCAGAAATGGGGACCCATAGAGCCCAGTCATGGTCTTTCACAGGGGATCATCAATGGATAGAATAAGATTGTAATTCTATTTAACACATTGGCCATATTGGGTAATAACATCAACTATGATCAAGATAACTAGAACCTGAATGAAGTGCAGATGTAGGCAAAGAGGTATGGCTTTGGTGAACATCCTGAATCAACTTTAAGATTGAATTGTTAGTTGCAGTCAACAATTTTGTGTATATGATGATAGAGGCATAGCTTCCATCAGTGTATTATCTGAAAATAGAGGTATTGTCTGAAACATTTTTTAACAAGCTGGAAAGAATCTGATAATTTTGACAAATTGAACTTGTCCCCAATCCTAGTCAGTGACCTAAGTTGGTCCTAGCCCACTGGGATGTGTGCTTGTTGGCATCATCAAACTTTCCTCCAACTAAGGTCCTGGTTAGTTGCAGATACTATATAGTGTTGTTGTCTTCACACCTGTCCCAAACCAACAAGGGTATGCATTTCAGCAGATTATGGGACAACACAGGGAAGATATTGTGGCAGCATTGAAATACAGCATCTTTACCTCCCAAAGACAGCATCGTTTGTGGTAAAAGATAATTTCCAGGTTCTTACAGTAAGACCTTGATTCATCACTCTTTGATAAGTCTGTTGCCTAACATTTTGGTCTCTTATGATTTAGGACGGTTTTAATTGCATACTAATTCTTATTAATATATTGGTTATTTGTGCTTCCAGTATCGGTCTCTACTTTTGGGTACACAATGGTTATTTTACATTATAATTAGCCTGGAGAGCCCCCCTACCCCCTGCTTGCTCTCTCCATCCAGCACACCAGCATGGGTATGGCAGCAGCCCCCGGCAGCAGCCCCAGGGAGCAGACCACTACTACTACTACCACTATGTATGCTCTTTGATAAAGGCAAACACAGACATTTGGATCTAATAGTTATCTCAACATACTTGTGGAGACACATTAGATTTAATGCAATATGGGAAGTTCTAATTGTACAAAGTATTATTTATCTATATTGACCTTATGCATCATGGGGAGAGGAGGATTGACAAGACCAGGCTACACATAGATCAAATCCTGCAATAACCCCCCCCCCCCCACACACACACACACATAGTAGGCTACAGCCCTCCCCCCCCTATTTGCCTATTTCATGCCTCCCCTTTCCAAACTTCCTGGATCCGTCCCTATAGGGAAGCTTGAAGGAGGAATGATATAACTGGTGGAGGTAAATCAGCTTGAATGTCTCAAGTCTGTTTTGATGACTTGTGACAACAGGTAATTCAGTGGCCATAACAAGCATAACATTGCTAGGATGGAGATGATAAAGACCTTCAGTAGGTATAGTTGCATACAGTATCCACCAGATCCCAGTGGTGGTCTGCTAAAACTACACATGGACATGTAGACTATTGCACTCCAGAGGTGGTTCTTATGTTATGGATATCATATCACATACTCCCTAGATCAATCAACACAGTAGGTGGTCAAGGGGAAATGTTTGTAACTCATGATAATGAATTAGCCAATGGAACTTATTTTTAAAGATTCATGTATGTATCTCCTCTTTCCTGACTTCTCTCTACACACCTTGACAATAAGTCAATGGATGGCTGGAATACACTTTCAACAATATACAATACCTCAACTTGTTTAAACTGGTTCGGAATCTCATACTTGTAACGCTATAGCTGTGACTCAAATATCAAGACATGCAGCCACCTGAACATTCAATTACTAATATTAATCTTTTATAGGTCTCTATCATAACTTAGCCATGAGGCTAACTGGTAGAGTACTGGCTATAATTATGCTCTGATATTCCATACCTTTACTATAGGTCCAACTAGCATTTTAGCTTGAAGGGGGGGGGGGGGTGCTGACCCTTTTGTCAAACCCTAAAAAAGGTTAAACCTATGAAGTGTAAATTGCTGTAAATTGATTCGTCCTCACCTAAACCTTCCCCCCCCCCCCAAACTACTTAGTCCAGCAATGTTACAAGATAATAACGTTTAGAGCACGTAACTGAAATCTAAGTTTGCTCAAACCTGGTGGCAGGCACCTCTAATCAAATAAGCAATGTGGATGTTGAATATGCCCCATGCACAAGCTAGATCTCATATATCTGATCTCACAAAAGTGAATTTTGCATTCCAAATCTTATGCTTATCAGGACAAAAGACGCAAAACATCCTCTTTTCCGGTGGTAGTCTAAACAGTCCTTAGCAGTGACCTCATTAAAAATTCAAAATGGCTGCCATTTATCTTTTCACACATAGTAAATTCAAGTTCTCTGACCTTAGAAACATATATTTTGAACCTTCATTTGTATCTCTATGTTGATTAGAAGCAGAGATGTGTTATCTCATGCATTTTAACGACTTTTTGGTGGCCATTTTGAATTTTACGCTATTCTTTGAAACTTCAAAACTAAGAGACATGTTCTATTGGATAGATCTGTTCATGCTGATATTAATAGAGTCATCATATGTGTGAATATGATGATTTGTTCCATTTTTATAGCAGTTTTCTTGTTTGACCTGGTTTAGTGGCGGCCATGTTGGATTTGGGGCACTTCCCCAGGCGGGATCGCCGGAAACAATTTTTTTCTGGAAAGTACATATATCAAAGAGGTGAAAACCACTGAGAAACCTTTTCTTGCAATTTTGTTGAGACTAGGCTATATATTTCCTTTTGTTTACCGGACTAAAAAGGCAGAACTCTTGATGGACAGCATGTCGCTAAAAGATTACATGTGATGCACCAATGCAGCCCTGGTATAACTAGTTGGTACTGCTTCAGTGCACTGACTCCTCGTGAGTGTCTCAACCCGGTAGGGTCTGCATGATGCTTGTATGCGATACTGGCGAGTTACTCGACAGGGCTGCAGTCATACATCAAGGGCATGATGCATTAGATGGCTGTGCTGCCCCAGACTGTACACCTTGGCTGCAAACACTGGTACTGCCCACACCTCAACAACCAACTCGTGTCTATAGTCAGTGATTGGACTGGAAAAAGTAGTTTAAGAGAAATTGATTTTACAATTGGTTTTACAGCCAGACCGGAAGTGCTTGGTGGTGCTGTGTGACGTATCGGTCTGTGACGTTATCGGCGGCCATCTTGTTCCCTTTACGTCACGTGGGATTTGGGCCTGGCAGGGCTAGCTTCTATATGCCAGTGCGGTTTGGGCATGGGATCGGGTGATAACTGTTAGAAATGACTTTCCAGGCTACTTTTGCAAATTTGATTGCTCATTTTATGACCTACAGTGTTAATTTTACTTCACCAATTTACGCCAAGTTGGCTGATAATACTTTCAATTGTAGAGGAATGTACCTAACATATTTTGATGAATTCAAGGAATCCAGGATCCAACTTTTGAATACTGAATGAAACAGCAAATCACCATATGTAGAACCACACATGGTTTTACAAGAATCTTATAGGTCATAAAAGAAGCTCCAATTGGAACTGGACTCATCCTCCAGTGCTCTATAGATGTAACCCATCAAACACACCAGACCCTGTGTACAGTTCATCTCTTTATTCTGCTGGTGACCCAATATATTTGATAGTACCGCTCATAGAGTGGTAGAAGGACCGAGTTACCTAAGTGAATCTTCCCAACAAATGCTAAATAAATTCATATAACTCCAGGGGTTATTGACAAAATTATTCAAATAATTCCTCTCGGCGTTAAGGGATGGAAAAAGTCTTGGAGTCAGCCATATCGGATCAGGGGGCCATCCAGCTGCCATAAAGGACCTCTCAAACATTAGAGAATAGTATCATTAATGACATTTTGAATGTCCTTTTTAAACTGGTGTTAGGTATTGGTATCCAATGCTCATGAGACAAGAACTCTCAGGGCTATCAGTCCCAGGATGGGTACTGTGGATGGTAGATAGGATCAGAGTGAGTGGACGCAGTGTGTGAGTAGTACACCGAGTTGGGGCCCTGCTACACCCGCCATCTTACAGCACCACTGCTGCCCAGTGCTGCCATCTGGTGTTAACGGCAACAACTACAGCACCACCAACCCACAGAGGCACTATGTTGCCTGCACAATGTCATGTACAAGGGCCAGGCAGGTTGTCCTGTGGGTGCGGCTATTACTTACGCTAAGATAACCACTGATAACTGCTGTCACAGTGACATAATAATGCACCCTTAAGATTCCGCAGTGAATTGGGGGAATTTTTCCATTGGTCTATGAAGATGTAATTTGATAGCTCCCCCCCCCCCCTTCCCCCTCTACACCCAAACCTCTACGTAAACCTACTCGGTATTGTATACCAGCAGTTAAGTCGTCAATCGTTGTACCACCTCATCCATTGTAAATATCATCTATGTGTATGTAGTTTAGTAACAGCAGCAAAACCGGGTAGAGCCAAAAGGTTATCTAAAACTGATAAAGCGTATGTTAAACTATGAGTATCTACTTTACTGGATGGATTACCCCCGCAAAATTAACCGGGAAGACCTTCATGTATCACTTCTTGTATGTGATGATGGTTAAATAAAAATTAAAAAAATAAAGAAAAAAATAGTAGGCTCAGATGTTGATTAGTATCATCAGATCCCAGGTAATGTGGTTCACTGTATTTTTCAATTAAACATCAGTCTTATTGAAATGCTGCCGGATATGGGAAATGTCACAGGTCCGGCAAACTGTGGAAGGGCAGCACTAGTTTCCTCAAATCAGAAAAGGATATAGGCCATTACAAAATAGCTCCACTCCATATAGAAGGGTGAATTATTTAGGGTCTTTTACTATCATTTCAACAGAATCACTTGGGTCCAACTAAATTAATTGCAAAAACTTTGGCGCAACTATCCGGCCCTGTGGAAACCTGACCCGTCCTGCAGAATTGGAAATCTGCAGGACCGAATGTCCTACATGGTGAATGAGATTTCGTAAAGACTGAAACATCTACTTTAGAAATGAGGTGTTCAGTTTACATCTTTAATACTTAAACTTTCGTCTGCTTTAACATTGAACTAGCAGAGAAATGCATTCATTACGTCGTCAGTTTGGTTCGACGTTCTGTTCATAGAAATACCAGTATTATCATAATGATTCAAAATTAGATTCAATACCATTACGGCATGCAATACGGGCCAGTATGAAAAGGAAAATTCTAGAAAATATTTACGACATATAGGGCTTCAGTGAAATGAATATGTGTCTAAATATATCACTGTGTTGAAGGTGATCGTCTTCTGTAAATGGGAAGTCCCTTCAAAAAAGTCCCGGCATATTGACATGGTACCTTGACCCTCAGGGTTAAAGGTGGGCTGGTCACCATATGTAAATGAGGTGCTTCCCAGGCCCCGCCCACTTCCAGCAGGCCCCGCCCTAAGTGTGCCCAGACCACGCCCACTTGCACGTGCTCAGCTCCATCCCTCAGGTATAGGAAGTGTGCCAGTCCTTGATGGAGGGGGGGGGGGGGCAAGGGAAAACTGTCAGCAGACCACAGATGTATTCGCACACAGAAATACATTAGAATTTTAGTGTGCAGTGTTTTCCAGGAATAATAAACCTTGTATGAATAAAAATGTGGGTAGAAAACACTTTGCACAATTGAAGATGCTGATAAGAAAGGGAGCCTTCATAAAACATGTCATGTTTGGTGAGTAAGAATTCGGGTACTCAGCCAGCAGAGAGAGCCCTTTGCAATCTGCATGGACATGTCTGAACTATGAATGAGATGCTGTGGTGACTAACTGTGAAAGAAAATGGCCTTTCTTTGTGATCATGTTTCACCTAAAACTTAATTACATTACTTGAAATAAACCGTTATGAGAACAATTTCAATTCACAATATTTTAATAAACACGTTGAATTACTATGATCTGACTTCGATTGCCAGGTGCTTGGCTATCCTAACTACGCTGTAGTAGCAAGTTAGTCAATATTATGAAATTTTAAAGTACCGGTGTGGTTAAGATGTAAGAAATGGAAGTGTAAAAATAGGTATACATCCCAAGTTTATTCCACTCCAATTTCTATGTCAATAGATCCAATCCCCCATTTCTATGTCAATAGATCCAACCCCCCATTTTTATGTCAATAGATCCAACCCCCCATTTCTATGTCAATAGATCCAACCCCCCATTTTTATGTCAATAGATCCAACCCCCCATTTCTATGTCAATAAATCCACCCCCCCCCCATTTTTATGTCAATAGATCCAACCCCCCATTTCTATGTCAATAGATCCACCCCCCTCCCCATGTTTATGTCAATAGATCCAATCTTCCCACTCCCACCTGAGAATGACTCCCCCTGTCCAGCGTAATAAAGATGGGAGAAATTCCACAAATATTCCACCTCAGGTTTGCATCGACCCTCGTTATCAGTGATGGCCAGTAACCCAACACTTTATTCTTATACCAATCATCAATGAGGGAACCACAAAGTAGCTTACAACTCACCCCCACCTTACACATAGCTACACAGGTACACCACCCTGTGGTCTGTAAGATGCAGGTGTCCCACCAGGTGTGGACATAACTTGTATACACACAATCAGGCTGTGTGTTTTATAACCATTGAGATCACCCCCCAACTATTCCTGAATCAAAACCTCCCCATCCTTATTCCTGCTCACATGTTCCCAGTGCGGAGATTTACCTACAGAGATGCCACGATTTTGGCAGGAATTCCTGATTTTTTACTGGAATTGTTGTATTAAATAGTTTTGATTTCCTGCAGAAAGTTGACCAAAATTTCAAAATTTGCTGCATTTTGTCGAAGAGGGAGTGGCATCTCTGTCCCTACCATTGCAGGAATTCCTACTCTTTGGCTGGAGCTTCTTTCTGTATTGAATTATGTTAATTACCTCCAGGAAAGTCACCGAAATTGGAAGATTTCCTAATTTTTGTTGACGGCTGAGTGGCATCTCTGTCTTGGATTACACTACGAAATTGTGAATTTCGATCAAGAAAAACATATCTGCTCCTTAACATTTTACCCCGCGAGTAAAAAAAAAGAAGGAATTTCATTGACCTGCTGGTGGCACCTGAGGTGTGGATGGGGCGTTACCTGGGGTACTAGCTGTAGTGTAGGGTGTGAGGTGGGTTACTACCTGTGGTCAGGTAGGCAGGTAATCAGGTATACCTGATAGCTGCAGGTGTCACTACAGGTGTCCTACCCCCCCCCCCCCCATATACCTGCCCCCACCTGGGTATCTCTCCCCCCCCCCCCCAACACACACACACATACCTTCCTTGTACATAAGATGCTGACAGTTTATCTTGCTTCCGACATAACTTAGGGAGAGAGGCTAATCTCAAAAGAACTATGATAATATACGATTGTCTTGGAAGTGTGACCACAAACACTGCTTATCTGATACAATCTCATGTTCAAAGTTCTGTCATTATAAGCATTTTTTTCACTGATATATTGGGAATTTCTCATCTGGTTTAAGTATTTATGTTGTACAATATTCTTGTTTTCTTCTAAAATGATATCTCTTGCTGGAAATGCCATAGGGAGTTGAATAAATTTGATTTCTCATTTGAGCTAGAAAATATGAATATTTATTGATTTTAAACAATATTTCTGATGGTTAAATAGTTGAGATAGTTGTGTACACACCTGATAAATAATTTATCGTTGTGATACCTGTATTGACCCCCTGTGTGTGTGACGCATGGTGCGCAGTAGGAGAACAGCAGGAGGGGTGCTGTAGTTCCAAGACTCCCCGCTGGGGGGCGCCCCGGTCGTCCTGCCGCCACAATAGCCCCCCCTAGCGGGACGCAGCAGGATGCGCGCGCACCCCGCGGCGGAAGTGGCCGAGGGGCGGGGTAGGGGAGGGCAGAATGAGGGAGCTGTCTTCATTTTAAGTAAATTGTAGGGTGGAGGTGAGAAGCGCCGGCAGCTATGGGGGTGCGGGCTGTGGTGGGGGAGGAAATCCGAGTTAACTTCTTGGTCAAAGTGTTTTAAGTTTCCTAGATTACAGTTAATGCAAGGGCAGTGGGTATGACATTTTGTTTGAGGAATTTGATGACAGAGAAATCGAATTTAGAATAGTGGATAAGGTGTCACGATGTAGGGTTAGGATGCATCTACTATTATGCCATACCTGTCTCTCTGCAATTGCCTCTGGACAAGATTTTTTTTAAAGGCAAAAAGTGATAACAAATCGACTTAACCTTTGTGCAATTCGAGAGTTTATAGAATGTACATGGTATTGCTATAAATCACATGTGACAGCTGTCAACCTTGATATCAATACGTCAGGCAGGATACCTTGATGTAAGTATGGTGGGTGGAGTACCTGGTTGGCTCATGGAGGTACAATGAGGGGTCAGGGGTGAGGTGGGGTGCCGGTATTAGAGGTACATGAGGGGTATTAGGGCCACCATGCAGTACTCACAGACCCCTGGTCAGTCCACACGGCGTCATGTCTGACACTCCATCATGGGCCTTCATGTCACCCCCCCCCCCCCCTCACATACACACACACACACCCTATACCAACACGTGGCACATTCCCACATATATCTCACTTATCCCTGACATCAAAAATACTTCCTAAATCCACCCTACGTCTTTATAACAGACAATCACCTCCCCAGCTCCTTGTCCATGTGGTGCCTTCTCACATCCATCTCACTTAAATTAAACAATATCCCCATATTGCCCAGCATGTACAAGGCCTGACCAGCCCCTCCCACTCCATCCTCACAACACCACTTATAAGGCATATTTAACCCTCAGAATCTCATGATGGGGTATGTTAACCTTTAACCAACGGTGGACAGCTAAGATAAAGGAATCGCACCTTGGGTATATTGTATACCCTGACATAACCGAGGGTTAAGTCAGCGACTCGGTGTATAACACCTCGTCTCGACCTGGTGGGGCAGTGGGTATATGGAAGAACCGTGCCCAGGTGTCATCTATCTAATACTTACCAGAATATTGCTCTTGATTCAGCAGGCGAGATATTGACCTATATGCAACAGAAATATGCCTTTTAAAGAGTCTTTAAATTACATCGGTTTCATTAGAATATCCCCTATGGTTAGGTTGTCGGAGTGTCTCTTCAACAGCGCCGAAATTAGATTTAAAAAACAAGATGGTTGCCCAGCAGGGTGGCCAGCCTCCTTCTGGTCTGAGTCACGTGACCAGTGTGAGAGGTGCCGCCCCCTGGTGTACATACCGCCACTTACTGCCACCTACCCGGGGACGCCGGAACCCTGTAAGGGCCGCACGCTGCTTTAAGGTGCTGCGTCCTTGGTCGTCATGATGCATGAATGCAGCCCTGGTGAATCTACTTGCCAGCGCTGCATTCATGCATCATGCCGACCCTGCAGGGTTGATACACTCCCAGTGGGTCGTGACTCGTCATGATGTATGCATGCAGCCCCGGCGAGTTACTCGCCCAGGCTGCATTCATGCATCATGATGACAAAGGACATAGCCCCGGTCCCTGTACTCTCAGACAGAAATGACATCATGCTCGTTCCCTTCACTCAAAAATACCCACTTTTCCAAGGACTTTTGGTCAGAAAATGACCCCTATTTGTAGAAAAACACAAGACTTTTCATGGTAAAAAAAAAAAGCCCATTTCTTTTTGGCAAAATGCTGACATATTTATAAACACCCTCTTTTTCTGAAAGTGCAGGGACCGGGGACATAGCATCTTAAAGCACTATGCGGCCTTACAGGGTATAGAGGGTGGTGTGAGGGGTGGGAGCAGTGACCTCTGCCGGCCTACACAGACCCTGTACACAGACTACAGCAGCTACCATCACATGATGCTCCACTAAGTACCTCCATCAGGTACTTCTTGATGTTGGGTTGTCAGAACCAGTTAGATATCTGACAGATGAAGTACTAGGGCCATGGTGCTCATCCATTAGCCCTTTAAGGACGGCATGTCTTCATAATGTCGTCATGATGCACCAATGCAGCCCCGGCGAGTAACTCGCCGGTGCTGCATTGGTGCATCATGCCAGCCCTTCGGGAGTGTCTCAACCCTGTAGGGTTAGCATGATGCTTGAATGTAGCACTAGTGAATTACTCGTCAGGGCTAAATTCATGCATCATAAAGACCAAGGGCATGATGCATTATGCCGTCCTTAAAGGGTTAAATGCAAACCCTGATTTACCTCCCCATGTCCACCTATAGAGGAAGCCGACCGTATGGGGGGAGCAGTTAGCCCATGATTTTCCTACACAAATTAGTTTTTGATTTTAGGTTGTCAACCATGTTTAGAGACTTGATAAATGAAGTATGTTTTTGGTGGTCAGCAGATTGCTTGTGACCCATGTCCTGATATCGGGGGTTGATGGAGGGTTGTCACTGAGGGTTGGCTGATGGACAGATGAGCTATGTTCTTAATGCACACACCATACCGTCAGCGTCACGTGACATACCACTTTGGTCGATTTTGGTTAGGCCAAAAAAAAAAGGTGTGTTTCAGGCAACATGGTCCAAAAATTAAGGGTAGGTAGGTCGAATTTTTTTTTTTTTTTTTTTTAAATGTTGGAGGTACCTTGAATAAGTCGCGGACTGCCATATCGACTCGCGGGTCATCAAGACGACTCACCGATTCTTACTATAACTAGGAATATCTTGAAATTATTGGACATTCTTGTTAATAAGCAATTTCCTGAGGCTGGACAGTTAATTAGGCATGTGATCTGTTCTTCCTGACCCAAAAATTGCTAAAATTTCAGAAAATAATATTAATATTTTGCAAAAAAAAAGAATTCTCCAAAATCGGAAAAAAATGCTAGGGTCGGCCCTTTTTTGAAACTAGGGTCGGGTTGCCTGAAACACACCTTTTTTTTTTTTTGGCCTTATCACGATTTTTGGTCTCAATTTTCCTTTTTTTTCGATATCCAAAATATAGTAGAGTAAAGCTTAAGATCAGTCCAATAATTTAAAAAAAAAGAAGAATTATTCCACATCTTTAAATAATGATGGAGAATTAAAGCATATCATAGTTAGATCTATACTAAAAAGTCGATTTTGAAATGGATCTTTTGATTTAGAAATATAAATGATTTCCCTTGTATCACACGTACATTTAGAAGTTTGACATTCTGATGGTGTCGTATTGTGAGTGAACCCAGCTAGCAGCAGGGTGGGTGGTGCCCCCTTGTGGGCAGGTAGCGTATACCGATGTTGCAGGTTCCTTAGTAGGGGGCACCATTACTTGATCTGGTAACCAGCGAGATAAGCACTGATACAGCAATCACAATGGGTACAGGCTGTTACATAATGCCCCCTAAGAATTCCGCAGTGAAGGTCAGGGAATTTTCTCATTGGTTGATAATGCAACCGGCTAGACGCCTATAATGACACACCTGTAGGTGGGTGGGCACGTGTAGGGGGAGGGGTAATGGGTGTGTGTGTGTGGGGGGGGGGTAATGTGTAGGGAGGATGAGGGGACGGCCAGGGGTACAGGCAGGGGTGAAAGGTCAACGTAATGAATGTGAGTGAGGACTGAGGGTGAGTTTGGGGTAAGAACCGTGAGGAATTGGATAAACCAGTAAAGACTAATCTGTGCACACATTCATAATACAACAAAGTCAAATCAGTACTAATTTTGTACACTTTTGTACAATTGGTTACCTATATGAAACCTTGGGATACGGCTGCCTTTAGGGAAGTGTCAATATCTGTACCGGCACATTACCACAAAGATGCAGGCATTCCTCATAACATAAGTACAGAGTAAAAGTCAAGACTGACCACCTTCTGAGCACCCAAATCCTTTATTCATGAGGATATTAACTTTTTTCACAGACACATAAGTAAAATGATCCACAAGTAGGAACTACATGTAGATTATATATTTTATTCAAGAAATATTCCCGCAGCCCACAACTGCATACAGTGTTGTACTAATGATACTAGAACTCTCACGCGGGCTCTCGTGGAAGTCACTGGTTATACGGAGATACCGGGGAAAGTGCCCAAGGAAGACTGTGCCTCCTAGGGAGCCCCCTAACCAGGTGGTGTAACTCCACTCAGCACCTGTAACTACCCGGTAACCACCCACACCGTCACCTTGACGACCACCGCTGGTACCCAGCACCCCCACACTCACACACCCACATCAACAGCCGGCAACCAGCAGGGGACCACTGCTGGTTTCCAGCCGCACCAGCGCACTTTATGACGATCTACATCAACCTAATGTCTCCCCAGCCACACTATTGGTCCTCAACACACCTTTAAATAACACCCAGCGTCTATAAACACAGCAGGGGATCCCATCATTCAAAGATCTAGTTTCAAACTCTGCCACCAGATGGAGATTTGATGGTTGTGTAAGTGTCGCCCCCTGCTGTGAGAAGCAGGCACTGCCCCCTAGTGGTAGCAATGTCAACAAGTGTGGCCTGTGAGGTGGCCTGTTTAGTGGCTACCCAGGAGTGTATTAACTAGGTAGGGTGGGAGGGCTGTATATTGATGAGGCTTATAAACCCTATATAGAGGACAAACTCCATAAGGATTAACCCTTTAAGGACGGCATGATACCTTAATGCATTATGCCCTTGGTCGCCATGATGCATGAATGCAGCTCTGTTCAGTAACTCATAAGTGCTGCATTCACGCATCATGTCGACTCTACATGATTGAGACACTCTCAAAGGGTCGGCATGATGCACCGATGCAGCACTGGTGAGTGACTCGCCAGGGCTGCAATGGTGCATCATAACGATAAATGTCATCTTTTAGCGACATCCATCCTTAGAGGACTAAGGCATTATTACCCTCTGCCTTATCTCATTAAGTATCTAAAGTGGTGACAGTTCAAAGGCCAGGTATGCTAATGTGATGGCTAGATCTCAATATGCAAATACCAAATAAACAGGAACCCAGTCTATTCCTGAGTGCTATAGAATGTCATATTGATTTCATATTGACCACACTCTGCTAAACTAGTAGCTCCCGAGATGTCTTTCTTTTTGGAAACAGTGTCCTCTTCTGCTGGGTTAAAGGTGAAGTTACCCTCTAATTACCAGGGCCATCCCTGACAATATAGCAGCATTTGCTACAGTGAGTTTACTATAAAGGGAGGTGTTTTCTGGTTCAGTCTGATTACTGAGGGGCATCAAAGCGGTATGTGTAAGTGGGGGTTCTACAGGGACGCCTCACACACCTACACACTATGATATTGTAGGGACATGGTGGTGGTCAGAACCTTAACCCTTGCATAGATGCGAGTCCAACCCAAGTCTATATAAATCATTTTCCTGAGCAGTGATGCTAAGCACAGAGACATAGTTAAGTGGGTTATATTGTTGTTAATACATATGACCCATGCATAATTCTACCAGATATGGACACACACAGTTTTGACTATGCATGGTGACCAATGGTTTTCAAATGGAATGTCCTCTTGTGCAGAATTAAGGTGGTTATAAGGTGTCCGGAATTAGGTACCTATGTCTGAAATTGGGTGACAAATTGACATTTAATCAAGCAAGCCTGACCCATATTGCTGGGAAGGCAATCATCTCAAACCCAATGTAGTTTTATAATAACATGTTTGCCTTTCATATGCCACGATTTGGACCTTATCAGACATTCCTAGGGAAAGAAATTCAAAGATATCTACTAAGTACCCTTACTAGGGTACTTTTTCTCTACACCCACCAGTAGCACCCATCACTCACCCACCTGCCCCGGGCTCTCACACCGTCACTACCCATAGACTCTTACCCCGACACCCTGCTGATAGCCATAAGGCTATCTGTCAGCGAAGTCAGAAGGTATCAAAGTATCAAGCATGGAAATATAGGTGTTATATTGATATAGGAAAGTATGAACAGTTATATGCAGTCCCTTGTAGATTTGGAGATATATGATGTTCGGTAAAAAACACAATAACTGAAGTTTGGAGGTAATCAACACTTACGTTTTAACCTTAAAAGGGAATATTGTGCCTTGATGAGCTACCGTACCATAGCATTTAAGCGCTGGGTATTGAATAAGCGCCGGTCTTGTATAAGCGCTGGGGGTATGAGGGTCTTAAAATTACTCTTAAGCACTAAAACTGGATCTGGAATAAGCGCCTGTCTGTATAAGCGCCGGGGTTAACACCCCTCCAAAGTTATAAGCGCCGGGGTGCTTAAACACGACGGTACGGTATGCCCTTTGTCCGCATGATGCATGAATGCAGCCCGATGAGCTTCCAGAGTGTATCATGCTGAGCTTCGGGTGTGTATCCATCACATAAGGTCGGCATGATGCATGGATGCAGCACTGGACAGTTGCTCACCAGGGCTGCATTCATGTATCATAATAATATATGGCATGATGAATTAAAGCACTATTCATCCTTAAAGCATTGGCGGATCCACGGGGGGGGGGCGACGGGCCTTGCCACCCCCACCCCCCCCCCTAAAAAAAGAGGAGAAGAAGAGAGGAGAAAAGAGGGGGGGGGGAGAGAAAAGGGGACAATACCATATAGACACAGACCTGAGTCTTAAAATATCATATCCCAAAATGTGTGAGAAGGCACCATTTGAAGTCTATAGACCATCAGTATTTCCTTAGGAGGGGGGGGGGCATGGTATGGCTGCTGCACTTCGCTTGCCCTACGCTTTGCTTGCGCTGCGCGCAGGAACAGACAGTCACTCCATAGTTGGCCATGTTTGGGCCCCCCCTCTAGACATTCCTAGATCCGCCACTGCTTTTAAAGGGTTAAGGTAGAGTTCCCCCATCACCTATCGGCCCTGTACAGGTGTGTGGCCCCCGGGGGTGGTGTGTGTGTGTGGGGGGGGGGGGGGGGCAGGGACCACCTAAGGACCCCCTACCTACCAATTAGCACCTCACCTGGTGGGGGCCCCAACCCACTGAAACAACTTGACAAATTACACCGGGGTAGGGGTGAGTGTGTATGGTAGATTTGGTATAAGGGGTTTGTCTCACTCAATTTGATAGGAATTTGAAAAGAGGCGGTCCACCAAACACCAAAGTACCGAAAAGCGGGGACCAAAATATCACAAGAAAAAGCAGATTCCCCCCCCCCCCCCCAAAAAAGAGAAGGTCTGGACCCCGGATCACCACGTCTTGGGTCCGCTCCAGGCTGTCACTGACACTGAATAAAGTCCATGAGTTTATAGTGTGTTTGTTTTTTACTGAGATGATTAATGATTAACTTACCCCTCCCTTACCCCTCATGGTGTCCAACAATCCTGTGACACATTCTCTCACTTCCTGACGTTACCAATACAAGGAAACACAAGAGCCCAGAGGTGCCACTTTTCCTACTTAGCACGAAGTCCTTTTCTTTTTTGCTGGAATTTATGTATTAAATTATGTCAATTTCCATTGCCCTTGCATGCACTAGCTGTCTCTAAATCGATCTTATTACAGGATTTAAAATGTTTAGATTTTTTATCAACCAGAGAATGGCATACCGATGGGTGAGGTGGTGGTGATGATGGTAGATGGGTAGGGGGTGGGGGTAGGGGGGGGGGGGGTACGTACACACCCCTACTGCCCCACCTACCCCCCTACCACCACCTACCACCTACCACCTACAACCTACCACCTACCACAGAGCCGCAGCAGCAGAAGTAATCTAGTAATGGCCATCTACACAAAGTAGTCATTAAAGGTGTTGGAGCTGACCCGAGGGTGGCCCGGGGGGGGGGGGGGGGGGGGTAGGTGGGTGGGGGGGTAGGACTGCCCCAATGTCCTTTAATTTAGGCCTTTGGAGAAAACAGCCTTGAATAAAGGGCCATTAGGTCTGCCTAAACATTAATTCAAAAATATCGAGGGATCGATTTTAGAATACATATATAGATGTGCAGTATATTGCTTTCAAAATCCAAATAAAAGGTTTTACTCATCTGTTCCAATTAATTTCTAAATGCTTTCACAGAAAACATACACCTCTCGGTACAGAGTACATGTATAAAGCCTTGATTGGTAGCTGGATACATGTTGTAGCGGTGCCATGTGGCCCATGTGGCATTTACACACAGTAGCTTGCTCAAATGTTGAATTTCAAATTTAGAGTCATTATCAACTTTCACTTATGGCCGTGTCTCACGAGATCGGGCCAATGTGAAAGTCTTTGACTGGGTGCAGTCTTTGACCGGCTTGATAGACAAGCCCTTATTTAGGGCAGATGAAAAAAAAAATGTTGAAAAATTATGTTATAGCACTTTAAATTACCGGTGGTAATTTTATTTGATCTAAATATCTATCTGCCCTAAATACATTTTCTATCAAGCAGGTCAAAGATTGCACCCGGTTAAAGATTGCACACAGTCAAAGACTTTCATGTTGGCCCAATCTCGTGAGACGTGCAGCGTTATAACGGTTATTGCCTATTCAAATACAAATTATTTTCACATATCAACTCGCAGTACCAGCTCCACTGATAACCGAGATGCGTTACTGAGCAGGGATACCAAGTGTTACGATTTTTTCGTAATTTTACTATTTTTGACCCCAATTACGACCATTACGATTTCTGCTGGCAAATTACGATTTTTAGGGATTTTAGAAGTGTATATACTAAATAAACCTAGCCACTACCTTGCACCTCACAACAGGATGAGGGAAGACATATTCAGAGATAGAAATTCCCTTCACCCCCTTATTTTCAAACTACTTGCCACGCCCCTGCCTACAAACTGGCCTGCTATGAGTAGGCATTAATTATTACATTATATACATAGAGTATAAAACCATCAATTACCTATTTGCAAGTGCATTTTAAATGACATGCAATTGTTACGATTTTTGATACGATTTCCAGCAAAAATGATTACGATTTTGGGGTTCAAAAATTGTAAGAAATACGATTTTGGGGTGGGGTAACTTGGCATCCCTGTAAGTTACTGTTTAACATCATCCATTGCTGAAACATGTGAACATGTTTCTGTTGAGCCTTGAAACTTTTGTGTGTATTGATATATTGTGTATTCAATATTTTGTTGATCTTCATGGAAATGTGACGTCTTTCTAATAGATTGTGTTTGTTGTTCTTTCAGCCGAACGTCAGTCAGCGCGGTGTCCTCGGTCATCGTCTGGCTGAACTCTGAAAGGTCGATACGTCATTACCATGGCAACGGGATGCAGCATGACGTCACGTCACAGCGCCAGTACCATGACGTCACACAGGACGTGACGTCCCTATGACGACGTCACCACCATTGTGACGTCACCACACCAACGCGACGCCTTGCCAGTAACTGTGCTGCGAAGACCGCCTGAGACTTTGTCTTCATGTTCGCCATTTTGGAAAGTGACATTCGTATTCCCCAAACTCCCGCCCGCCCAGCCGCCGTCTTCAGCCCCAGGGGTGGGGAGCATTACTATTTATAGCATGGAAGAACTCACATGATATATCTGGTAAATGTAAAATTTATAAAACATATATATGAGAAAATATTCAGCCATTTTTTTTATTATTATCATTATTCTTAGACGAAGGTTGAAGAAAACACCGCGGATAAACTTGTACGAAATGCCGAGAGCTTGAAACTGCATGTGAATAGTATGATTCTTTGTGAAGCCAAACAAACTAATGATTGTTTCATGTACACAGTGCAAAGTAGTAGATACCGAGACTGGATACTATGGGCCAACCTATAGAGATAGTTAACCTCCATGGCCATCATTTTGGTAAAACTATGTGATTTACAAAATATGATGCTGGCAAAAGGATATGTTGGTTAGTATTGTGTATTGTTTTAGCAGAACCAAATTTTACTTTGTTTGGCTTGAAGACCAAGAGAGTTTGGTATAGGTCTAGGTCTGCTTTTCGAAATAATTTGGGCTGATTTTCCGCACTTTCATCAAGAATTGTACATACTTTAGGTTGTCGTATATATGTGTGTTTGATATTGCTAATTTCTCTGTGTTACTTAGGCGGGTTCCTAAATATGCCAGTAACCGTCAATAATAGAAGCTGTAAAACTCCAATACCAGGTTGCATGTCACCCAGCTTACCGACCTATAGCTCTATTGGTGCTTCCCAAGGTTTTTGGTTTTGGTTAAGAAAATAATTATGAACAGCCAATCGATACCTTCAGCATTTTTCTTATGATACTGTAATTGTTTCACCCAATATTTCATTTTTTGTGGTCTGTATTCTATGTTACAATATTATAAAGGCTTAAACCTGAGTGACGCTCTTAATCTATACAAGGTCCTGCGCAGACTCAAAATGACAAGGTATCTCTATTTTCAGTTGCATAGTAATGAAAAAAAATTATTTTTTTGGAATCTCACCATCCTATTCATAAGTTACATGCATAGTCATGAGAAAGACCTAAAAGTATGGTCTGCACAAAAATTTATTTACAAAATGTATTTATCCTTTTAGAGGTGTAACACATGCCATCAGAAGATCTTTAAAAATGCGGAGAACCTTGTTATAAACTGTCCACCTGGGACCAATTGTAAATTCTGCAGACTCAGCTTTTCTACAGAAATAACCAAGTCCCATATAACCCCTCATACTGATGCAAATTGACAAGGTTGTTTTATAATGACATGATAGCAACATGCCTGGGATATATCATTATACAACTAACTGTGGACATACTTGACAGTATTCTTGGTTTGAAATATATGCTTAATTATAGCCAAGATGAAACTTAGGGAATAATATTATTGTAATGGAGAACTAAAATATAGTGTAAGTATTTGCTAAACACCCTGATTGTTAATATAATATGAAAAAAAGGAAAGCATATATTATATAGTTATTCATAGTCCTGTTACACCGCTTGGGAGACCGTCATAGACAGCACATTTAATTATCAGCATTTATCAAGGCAGGAGAAATGATAATAGAAATTAATAATAGAAACCATGACTGTGTTTAGAAATATGGAGGAAGAGCAGCCCAGAGCCTTTCAAATGTGTTTAGTGGTCAAACAGAACAAAAAGTGTGCTTAGAATATCGAAAAAGTGACGGTTATCAACCGAGCCAGTCACGCTTACGTTAACCAGTATTATCGAAGAACTCTTGAATCGAACTAGAGGGTCAAAATATTACGCAGAATTTCTTCACAGACAGAAATGCTGTGGAGTGGTATATTTTCAGTAAACTGCATTTTTTATGTAGATTAGTATACATCAAGTCATTGACCATGACCTGAATAATACATTTAGAACTTAATTTCTGCCTTCCATAGTCCCTGGTTCAAAGTAGATATAAGACTAAAAGTGGGGTTCATAATATTTGATATTCTTCACTAACAGATGATTTTGAGATGAATTGCTTTTCATGTTTTGTATGATTTGTTTTCTCTGGGATCAGAGTTAAAGTCTGTATAAAGGGATCTATGTAATATTGCTATGTGTTAAATAATGACAGAGAAGTTGCCAAAGTAACCTTGATGAAGAAACCAGAAAGTATGTATACCAAGCTCTAATAATGAATTGTAAACCACTTTTTGTGTTGTACAAGGTGGTTTAAACTAACCCCGCTGACCTGGCCGCCTGACCTAGTCCTCTTCTCAATTATCGGTTTTCTCGCTTTGTATCAGTTAGTATAATTAGTTGAATCATTTGCCCGTAATCATTAATGAGATGCACGTAATGTTAATACACATTGTCACAGGGTTCTCTCCAAGCTGTGGGTTTTCGTTGGCGGCCCGCCGGCGGCCTTTTACAGACGGGAGAGCCCTGTGACTAACTCACCCTGTACATAGACTTGTGGATCGTTTAGGGGCAATTGAAGCTGTTTCTGCTTTCAAGGGCGATGAAGAGAGTATTATTATTTTTGTGTTAAATATTGAAATATAAACAGGCGGGGTGGAGAGAGACGTATTACATAGAAATCCATTGGTGCCCTACTCGCGACAAACGATTGCCTTGTACGTAAATGCAGTCCCTGCAAGTCCCACGATGGCTGAAATTCAAATTCATAAACTATGCTGCCCTCGTTAAAATTGGGTGAAATTGTAAAACTAAATTAAAATTAATATAAAAATTATAATAATTTTTTGTCAAAGTTATTCAGATTGATTTAAATGAATAAGAAAAACATATGTTTAAGGAATATAATGTAAACCTTTTGATAACTTGAATCGTAATAGAATCTAAAAATTGTAACCATTGGTGTTAGGGAATAGCTTTTGCTGGTTCTGAGTTGGGATGAATTAGCCTCAACCTAACAGTTTTGTTATAGATAAATAATGTTACTAAATAATGACAAATATAATATAGGAATTTGTAGGATGATGATCCATGAATATTATAAAGTGTACAAATAAGGGGAAGATGTGCTGGAATAGAATATTTGTTAAGTGTGTGTCTTCAGGCTGGCTCTAGGCTGGTTGCATATAATGACAGATAGGTTGGAATATATTTTTGTATGATTCACTCTTTCCTATTCTCCCTCTCGCCAAAACAAAAAGTCGGTACTTTGTTCTGGCCGCTTTGAATTGTAGTGCACTGACATTTTGAGGTACGATTTTCTGATTTTGTGACATGATAAGATAAAATTATTTTGTCTTTTCGAAAAAAAGAATCAAATTGACTTCTTTTCCTCTTTGAAAATGGACAAAATCTATCTGCCTTGACTATAAAGAAGACACCCACTCTGCCTTTCTGACCAAGGACAACATCTGCTCTGCCTCAGTGTAGACTATTCTTATCTGTGACATGAAGTCTCTGTTTCTCAGTCAAATAATGTCATCACTACTTCTCATACAGTTCATCTTGTATACATGTGTTTGGTAATCTGTGAATGTGTTGTATCCGGGAAGCGTTTGGACGATGTCGTGATTCAGAGAATGTCAAGTCGCGTCATATTCTCGTTTGTAAGGGGTATCATACATTATGGGAATACTTTAACTGAGACAACACGTTTTATACAGAATCTCCATTATTGTTCTGACTTGAGTGGGAAGGTTTGAAAAAAATAGTGAGGAAATTGATTTGAGGTCCATGTAGATCTTCCATCTCAGACTGGGTAAACCAAACCTGTAGTACCACTAAAGTGTTAGGTATGAGAACAACTTGGACACTTGTGTACAAACCTATAGAACCACATATTGCTCTGAAAGAAACAAGCTCAAACTGAACAATTATTTTCCACTGTCTTCTATATTTCTAAATCCAATTTCACAGATTGGGGAATTGTCCATAGAAAAAGTCCATCCATCATTTCCTATTGGTATTTAGGCTTTGGGAGTAACAGCAAAACTTTACATTTCTTTAGCAAAGCCAGCCAGAAAAATGCTACTGATCGTCCATAAGGGAGTGTTCATTTATTAATTACAGTGGGGGATGGTGAGATTTTGCGCAGAGTTGCGAACAATTTCCCCCCCCCCCTCCCCCTTGAGAGCACTGAAGCATTTTGCGCACCCTCTTGCTGAAGGTGCCGAAAAAATGTCTTTCCCCCCCTTTAGATTATTGTACCGCACAAGCTTTTTTGCTAAAAAAGAAAAAAAAAGGGGGGGGGCGTAATTCCCCTTCCCCCTCAAAGGGGTCAACAAATTTTACACCCCCCCGCTCCCAACCCACAACCCTCCCTATAACTAATAAATGAACACTCCCTAACATCGGTAACGGTTCATCAGTCCAATTTTGTACCTTTGATGATCAGATTCTACGAAACAAATAGCTGCCAGAAAATAATTTGTCATGTCCTGTGTGAGGGTAAAATAGACTATACTGTGTTTCTTGTATATATACTGATGTTGACGATTGAAAAATGTAATAATTATCGGATTGAATGTAAATTCCCAACTCATAGTGTGTATACGCGGAATGAACGCTGTTAATTTCAATACGGTAAAGGTACTTTTTATACGGCATACATGAGTGTGTAATATTTGCAAAATATATAAATATGAATCACTATGGTACAGAAATAGTCCTCATGGTTGGATGAAGAATGTCGGAAACAATGTCTACATGTGTGTAGCAACACTTAGTGCTATTATTGTTTGGGATTTATCAGAATAATTATCATTTTAATCTGGGGTACACCATGTTTTTTTCATCTGAGAATCAATATGTGTTAGATAGACTATACCTGGACACGGTTCTTCCATATAACCACTGCCCCACCAGGTCGAGACGAGGTGTCATACACCGAGTCGATGACCAGTGGGCAGTGGGTATGTGGAAGGACCCTGGGCAGGTGTAGTCTATCTGACTTAACCCTCGGCTTTATCAGGGTATACGATATACCCAAGGTGCGATTCCTTTGTCTTTGCCCTCCATCGTGGGTTAAGCTCCTATAAAGTACACTGTGGACATGAACATGTACCACGTCGTAAAGCCTTCTGGTATTTAGGCACTTCTCGATACAGCAGCCTGGAACAACTATGGCCTTTCAAACCAGGCCCTCTAATACAAAGTCTTGAAGGAGGCTTTGGTGGTAGATGTGCCTGTGTGGCACAAAGATATGTGCTCAGATCTTTAGCAACAGATGTAAATGAACAGGTGACCTTCAGTGTCAGGCCCTATGGAAGTTAACATATCACCCTGACATCTTCCTATAGACATGGGGGCCAGTTTCTACATGCAAGTCGTTTAAATGTCTGCGATCACTTCTCTCTGTAGTCGCGCTTATAAATTCACCGGACATTTTAAATATTGAGGCTGACAATTGTTGAAGCAGGGTCTCTGTTACCAGTAGTAGATTGGGAATTTCTGGATAAACTTTTTCCTACTTTTGTAGCAATTCCTACATTTTGGCTGGAATTTCTGTATTTAATTATTTCAATTTGCTCCAGAAATGTGACCAAAATTGTAAGATTATTTCCTACCTTTTGTCTAAGACTCAGTAGCATCTCTACTGACACAAGTACCTAGGGGTCTAGGTTCATAAAGACAATCTACACAGAACAGTATGAGAACTTTGCCAAACAGGGTTTTAGGATACAAGAGAAGTGTGTCATAAAGGTTCTCTATAACTTTGATGTACTCTACTGAAATATCAATGTATAAATCATCTTTTCCTACTACAGAGTAATTCATGTTATTAGGGTACAGTTCATTTGTTGTTTGTGAACAAAACTGATGCCACAAGCGTCAGACTCTGTCACTCCATTTGTAAAATAGGCCGTTCGCGACTTGAAGCGGCGCCGCCATTGCCTGTAAAATGTGATATGTATTTGTTAAAACTCATCAACCATTAGTCAGATTTATTAAAGTGAGAAGTCATTCTTAGTTAGAGATGAAAGATGCTGGGAGGGGCTAGCCCTCTGTTATAGGCTGCATGAGTGAATAATGTGAGGGTTGTTTTTCTGTAGTCCACCAGGTGGCGAGCGAGGTTCAGACCGACGGTCGCTACAGACTGTCGCGTCTTCCCAGAGTTCCCGCCGTCACCCTTTATATACATAGACACATTTTGTACAAATACAGAAGAACAAAGTGAGAAATAAAAGTTATTGCCCAACACTGAATGTCTTGTTTGTTTTATGAAGGACATGTACTCGTACAGAGCTGCCAGCTACTAGTATTATGAAATTTGGGCCATTTTTCAGGTCTGATTACGAAATTACGAATTACCCTCCTTAAGTTACAAATTTTGAAGATTCTGCAGGAGTGCTCGCTGCTGACAGAAAACTACCAAAATTAGTCTAATCATTTTGAATGACTTTAAAGGTATTCAACACAATCTAGCTAAATTTAGATCGACGAACAATTTTCCTTAATGACTCTTAGGGATATTAGCCTAATGCTTGTGGAACACAAAGAAAATGAAAAAAAGCATATGCTAGGGGGGTTATTTGTCTTCTGGAGGGCATTCAGATTTGAGTGCATTACGTATTGGCCCTCATAAGAAAATCATATTTTTCTACTATTTTCCACACAGAAAAAAATCTCCCAACAATTTCTTAATGAAAATGCAGGCATGCATTTTATGATCATTAGGAACATGTTGAAAACAAGAAAACATGGGGTCACGGGCAAAATGAAATTATCCTGAATTAATCAAAATAAAATCTAATCTATCAACTGTATGAGCCTATGGGCATGGCAAAAAGTAAAAATAGTGATCAAGATATGTAGAATGGCAAGATATGGCACTTTAATGGTAGATAAAGGTAGATCATGACCATTAAGTATGAGAAATCTGCAAATATCATGGTTTTGGGTAGTTTCGTTTTTTACCACCAGGTGCCGTAGGCGTAGATTGTGTTGTATACCTTTAAAATGCTTGAGAAAAATCTAGATTTTGGAAAGTCTCATGTTTAGGAATTCAATTATAAATAGCATTACGAATTCAATTACGAATTTAAACGAGTGAAATTGCCAATACTATATTCGACGTAAAAAGCACCCTGGGCGCTTAAAAAGTTATTTTGAGTGGAAAAATCGGCCTCAAATATTTATTAAGTGCCCCCTACTGGCCCTTCTCAGCTCAGTGACTTCTACAAGGTTTAAATCACCCCAGTGCCTTCACATTTGGCTTCATATTAAACCTGTATAGGTATTAAGTGCTCCATGTCACATTAATGGTCGAAAAACAGTAAGAAAATTGCAGGAATGTTAGCCTTTACCATAATATATTACCAAGGCTATGAAATCTGCAGAATTCCACAGGACCATTCCTGTGATTCATCTAAATTAACAGAAAAAAATTACCGGTAACCATCAAATTTTATGAAGGGGGTGGAGGTGTACACTCTTGACAACTTAATGTTATCTTACCCTTCACAGATTTATTCAAATTCAAGTATGCAATTCAAATGTACCTGTGAGTAAAAGGTTGATTTCAAGTGCACAAACAAGCATAGGTGTCTTTTTTTTAAATTGAAAAGCATTGATTGCAATGCCTCCCAAAGCTTAAATACGCTTCAGCAGAAACTATATTCGGCATTTCACAGCCATGATTACATATTTATTACCATAGAGTAAATTCTTGTGCAGAAGACTAACCCTTGTATAAGCCGCACCTTGGCATTGGGATAATCATATAAGCCGCACTTGGGCTGTGAAAATTGTTACTTTAGTACTATGCTATATATATACTAGCCGCATGTCTATGGACTATTCTACTATGCTGGACACAAATAACAACTTCACCAGGAGATCACTCTTGAACAACATCACCATTTCTTTATTTTCAATATGTCTTTACATTTCATTCATTGACTCAGGGAGCCTTGCTCCTAGAGTCTTATGCGACGCCTCTGTGAGACGTTTTTCAGGGGAATTCTTTTTTTTTTCATTTTCCAAATTTATCATAGAAACATTAGGCCCATTGATCAGAAGTACACAAAATCGGATAATTGAAGTGTTTTCCTACCCAGTGATGCAAGAAACATTCTTGTGCCCCTACTGGAACCCCCTGAAAAAAATTGCTAAAGTAGACCTATCCAAAAAACATAATTTTTTCCTCACTGTAGACAAACATCAAAGTACTGCTGTAGACATTTCGTCGATTTCGGCATTTAGTGTTAAACCTATGGGAGATCTGATTTTTAGCAAGGTGAGACGCTTTTTGTCAGACCAAGATGGCATGGGAAGAGATGTGTGGACGAAAATCGAGACCACACACTATACACACACACCATACACGCACACCATACACACACACCATACACTCACACATATTACACTCACACATATTACACTACACACATATTACACTACACACATATTACACTCACACATATTACACTACACACATATTACACTCACACATATTACAC
This sequence comes from Harmothoe impar, assembly GCA_947462335.1. Classification (NCBI taxonomy): domain Eukaryota; kingdom Metazoa; phylum Annelida; class Polychaeta; order Phyllodocida; family Polynoidae; genus Harmothoe; species Harmothoe impar. The sequence continues at coordinate 6,853,786 of OX381714.1, read as the reverse complement.
TACACACATATTACACTCACACATATTACACTCACACATATTACACTCACACATATTACACTCACACATATTACACTCACACATATTACACTCACACATATTACACTCACACATGTTACACTCACACATGTTACACTCACACATGTTACACTCACACATGTTACACTCACACATATTACACTCACACATATTACACTACACACATTACACATATAGCACTATATACAATTTATTCAAAGGAAAAACAATCCCTGAGTCTTTTGTGATTAGGATCACACGCTAGATTTTTATAAACCACTATGGGCGTGTATTAATTAATAATGGTCATTAAAGCAATAAAGATGAATATATTAGAACCATCACTTTTTACAAATTAAGTCAGGCTTGGATTTTCTCTTAGAAATATAAATGGCCTATCCTGTAGTGTGCACGGCATCTTATTTACGTATAACGCAAATTATTTCAATTACATCAACCATACAACATATAACACATTTTTCCACATTTGGAATATTTCCCACAACATATAGAGCTTATAATTTCTTTGTAAGTATTTTTTTAATATATATATCCTTGTACATAACTGTAGATTTAGAAAATAAATAAATAGAAATATAGCATTTTTTACAGAAGAACAAAGTGAATGTCTTGTTTGTTTCATGAAGGACATGTACTCGTACAGAGCTGCCAACTACTGTAAATGTAGATATTTTCGCGTGTATACATTTTCGCGAACTTGCTAAAAAGGACATTTTCACTGGTACTAAATTTTGCGGATTTCCGAGATTTGGCCATTCAATTCAATACTGTATAAGGGAGTGTTCATTTATTATTTACAGGGGGGGGTGGTGGGTTTGGGGGGGGGTGCGTAAAAATTTCCGACCCCTCCTGAGGGGGGGCGTAAAAAATTCTGATCCCTCTTGAGGGGGTGGCGTAAAAATTTAAGCCCTTTTTAGCAAAAAAGCCCGCGCGTTACTATAGTTACAAGGGGGGGGGGGCGAAAAATTTTCGGCGAGGGGGGGGCGAAACGTTCCACGCACTCTCGCGGGGGGGCGTAAAAATTTTTTGCCCCTCCGCGCGAAATCTCACCCCCCCCTGTAATTAATAGATGAACACTCCCTAAATATTCGCTCTGCACATATTTTCGTGGATATTTTAAAATCGCGAAATTCGCGAAAATATGTACAGCGCGAAAATATCTACATTTACAGTATTATGAAATTTGGGCCCTTTTTTAGGTCTGATTACGAAATTACGAATTGCCCTCCTTAAATTACGAATTTTGAAGATTCTACAGGAGGACTAACAATAAACATTTATATATTAAGGAGTCCTCGTTGCTGACAGAAAACTACCAAAATTAGTCTAATCATTTTGAAGGACTATAAAATGCTTGAGAAAAATCTAGATTTTGGAAAGTCTCATGTTAAGGAATTTAATTATAAATAGCATAACGAATTCAATTACGAATTTAGAGGAGTGAAATTGCCAATACTATATTCGACGTAAAAAGCACCCTGGGCGCATGAAAAGTTATTTTGAGTGGAAAAATCGGCCTCAAATATTTATTAAGTGCCCCCTACTGGCCCTTCTCAGCTCAGTGACTTCTACAAGGTTTAAATCACCCCAGTGCCTTCACATTTGGCTTCATATTAAACCTGCATAGGTAAGAAGTGCTCCATGTCACATTAATTTTCGAGAAACAGTAAGAAAATTGCAGGAATGTCAGTCTTTACCATAATATATTACAAGGGCTATGAAATCTGCAGAATTCCACAGGACCATTCCTGTGATTCATCTAAATTAACTGAGAAAAAAATTAACCATCAAATTTTATGAAGGGGGTGGGGTGTACACTCCTGACAACTTTCTGTTATCTTTTTCAAATTTAAGTATGCAACTCAAATGTGAGTTAAAGGTTAATTGATGCACAAACAAGCATAGGTGTCTTTTTTTATTATTGAAAAGCATTGATTGCAATGCCTCCCAAAGACTAACCCTAGTATAAGCCGCACCTTGGCATTTGGATAATCATATAAGCCGCACTTGGGCAGTGAAAATTGTTACTTTAGTACTATGCTTTATTCTAGCCGCATGTCTATTGACTATTCTACTATGCTGGACACAAATAACAACTTTACCAGGAGATCACACTTGAACAACATCACCATTTCTTTATTTTCAATATTTCTTTACACTTCATTCATTATAAACCACTATGGCTGTGTATTAATAATGGTCATTAAGCAATAAAGATGAATATATTAGAACCATCACTTTTTACAAATTAAGTCAGGCTTGGATTTTCTCTTAGAAATATAAATGTCTTATCCTGTAGTGTGCACGGCATCTTATTTACGTATAACGCAAATTATTTCAATTACATCAACCATACAACATTATAACACATTTTTCCACATTTGGAATATTTCCCACAACATATAGAGCTTATAATTTCTTTGTAAGTATTTTTTAATATATATATATGTATCCTTGTACATAACTGTAGATTTAGAAAATAAATAAATAGAAATATAGCATTTTTCTCACAGAATGTATCTACTTTATACAAAGGCATTGTCTGTAGAGAGCAGAGTTCCTTTTATTTATCACAGGAACAGAGAATATTAACATAAGGTTATATGCCAGGGGAATACTATACACGATTTACCCATCTGTAGATTAAATTAGAATTGCGATCACCCAGTTCCAAAGGAAATGTCCTATTATATAGTATAGAGAATAAAGTGAAGGAGAGATTAAAGCACCGACAGGAGGCGCCAACACGGGAGCTCCGGGCTTCATCAACTGATGCAACTGAAGCATGGTAGAGCCGAGGACAGAGAAAAATTGAGGATCTCATTTTCACTTTTCTTCTTTCAGCTCGACCTCCGTGGCAAACCAAGGATTCTTAAATTTGATATTATAGAAGTATCACATACAGGGGTTTACATTTTTGAATACATATAATACGAGAGTGTAACGTGCTAAATGATGCAAATATAATATCATAATATGATGATTTATAAGAAATTATCTAACATTTAAGATGGGCTAGGAGTTACCTCTTGGTTACATGCATATTATTATGAACATACTATTAATATTTCAGAACATATTCATAATTCTTTTTACAATTTCCAAACCCATGGAAAAGCCTAAAATGTCGATTCCTAAGATACCCAGTAGTTTTCATGTTCTGTTCCGGTAACATGGCCAAAAATACACAAGGTCGGTTGGTCGAAATATCAAATTATTTTTTTACAATTTCTTTTTGGTAAAAAAAAAAAAGGAGACAATTTTAGCAGTAAAAACGACAAAAATATCGTAAATTTCCTCAAAAATTTAAAAAATGTCCAAAAAAATTAGGGTCGGCCCAGAAAACGTATGGTCGGTCGGGATACCGGAACACAACCTTTTTTCAGGCCTGAGCCCCCAAGCCATCTTTAGTCCTACCACAAAGATAGCGATCTGAAATCAATCTTTCTTGGTATTGTTTTCAACTAGTGTATCTAAATGCTTGACCTTATAATATACCATAGATGGAAGGTAGTAACAGCAGCCTCTTTAGCCATGTCTACATACAGTATTTGGCTGTGTCTCACGACCTTGAGCCAATGTTCTTGTCTCTGATCGGGTGCCGTCTCTGACTGGGTGCCATCTCTGACCGGGTGCCGTCTCTGACCAGGTGCCGTCTCTGACCAGGTGTCAGAAAAAAGGTGTTTTTAAAAGAATTATACTCATGTATATAAGGATTTGTAAAAACGTTATTGCGGTTGTTATATGATTATAATTATGATTACAATTAGCCTCCTGCTGTTGGTATTTTGACCTTATCAAGCCAAGCCGGTCAGAGACGGCACCCGGTCAGAGACTTCACCCGGTCAGAGACAGCACCCAGTCAGAGACAGCACCCGGTCAGAGAAGGCACCCAGTCAGAGACAAAAACATTGGCCCAAGGTCGTGAGACACAGCCATTTGTATTTACTGCTATATACCAATATAGAACTATCTATAATAAGTATTTCATGTGAAAGGACCCATGTCCAAGGGCCCCTGTTTTAAGGGCCTGTACCAAAGACCCCTGTTCCAAGGGCCCTGGTTCAGATGACACTGGTTTAGAGGACCCCTGTTCCAAAGGTCCTTGGTTATGAGGGTCCTGGTTCAGAGGCCCCTGTTCAAAGGACCCTGGTTGGACACTGCCTTACTAAATGTGTTGACCTTGGTACGTCGTCGTATTGCACCTTTATTGAGAACATTGGAAGGACTTTGGTACGGCGCCGCAGACTTCTACATCGAGCTACAATCCCCCAAAAATTACATAAGCCCCCCCCCCCCCAAAAAAAAGGTGTGTTTCAGGTTACATACTCTGGAAATTTAGGTAGGGTAGGTAAGATTTTCTTTTTTAATTAAGATTTTACTTTAGCCTTAAAAATAGCCAAAAATTTACTGACAAACTTCAGCGCCGACTCGGCGACAACTCATGGACTATCAAATCAACTCTGAAATAGCCCATAAATTATTAGAAATATAAATATTTTTTCAAAATTGGATGACAATTTCTAGGGTCGGCTCTCTTTTGCTAGGTAGGGTCAAAAATTGACTTGCAAACTTCAGCACTGACTTGCCGACAACAGCGTCGACTCGTGGACTATCAAATCAACTCTGAAATAGCCCAAACATTACTTGGTCGGCCCTGTTTTGCTAGGTAGTGTAACCAAGTAAGGTTATGGGATAACCTGAAACACACCTTTTATTGTCCTCATCTACATATATATATATTCTAAATCTATATATTGTAAAAAGTTAGTCGTATACATATTGGTAGCTCTGCGACAAGGTGTGACACTCCTATGATCAGACGACATATAGGAGGCAATTTAGCGGTGAAGTTATTAGGGTTAACAATTTCATGAGCTGTGACACAACTACCCCATTTTGTCGTCAGATCGGGGCTATTCTCAAATCGGATGCCCTAATGTATACATAACTAACTCCTACCGCAAGCAATTGTTTATGTTAGGGTTACCCTAAAATCAGCCTACTATCATCAATCGCTTTCCTCTTTTTTATTGAGGGGGGGGGGGTGTCTACCTAATTCTAGTTTCTAGGTTTAAGAAACCCTGAAGCAACCCAATTTTCTAGACACATGATTGCAGTATTATGAAGTCTACAAGGGCACATTAATGAGGAAGGCATATATCATATAAGTCACACTACAGTGGTACATGCTACATTCCATAGAGATGAGAGAAAAATACACAGTCATTTCTTGTTACATGCAGTATCAGACCAAGGGGAAGTAGCCTTCTCATACTTTCATTATTATTCCTACATTAGGTATGTCACTTCTTTTTCACCTTATGTTGATAAGGCCTACTTAGAATCCCCATCACACACAGACTAGATTCATGTTTTTTTTACAAGATCTTTACAAAATGCATTATATATCATTTAAAAGTAATCTTCGCTGGTTGTGGACGTAGAATGTTAAAATACACCTGCAATATTTCTGTTTCGTTAAAACTACTTATTGCTGTAAGTGAATTGGCCCGTTTTGCAGTTCTAATTCACATTTATTACCTTTTATTGCGAATCTCCCTTTAATGATCACCATTGATGACTAGTTTTATCACAAGTTGTGCCTTTCCCATTGCCTAAATCCCCCCTCCTCTAACATACCTCTACTAAGTATACCAACCGTCATACAAAGGAAAAGCAGAAACTATCCTGGTTTGAATCTTTATCCAGGACTTCATGTCTATAGCCATGAGGCCAGACCAAAAAAATAGTTGGTCAATGGATTTCGCGCACTTAATTTCCGGAAATGGAATTCGCTCACATCTTTTTTAAATTGAGAAATTTCTTTATTTCCTTCTCTTGATTCCCGCAGATCAACCAATCGTAATATTTCTTGCCATGGGGACACTTAGAACTTTTGTCAGACTTTGTTAAAAAACTGAAATTGTCGCTCGGTTCAGTTTTCCATGACCAAAATCCATTGACAAAAAAAAATCTTAAAAGAAAATAAATCGCTCACCCGCACCATTTTTTCAAAGTGAAATTGATCGACTTTTGTTTTTGGTGTAACCTGAAGGTGAGACTAACAACCGTGAAGCACCGCAACTATCAATATCTGTTATTCTGGGGTATTTAGCGGATATATTTGACATATTTGACACACATTTTTTTCTCATTTACCGAGCTGTGTTCTCAATTTCACGCTGTTCTCCCACTAGTTGACCCTGGTTATAGCCAGACACTGTCAGGGAATATCTAGGTGTTCATAGAACAATAGCCATTAAATAGGATAACGCCATATCATACTAAACATATTATAATGAAAGATACAAAATCTTTTCCTGAATCCTTATAAGTAACTTATATGACTCATTATCTCCAGCACACCAGCCCAGTTTTTTTTATTTAGCAATCCTAGTCAGAAATCTTAGGGAAAGACTTACACAGAGGGAAATGTGAGATTCTCTGTCGCCAAAACCACCATCTTCTGCCAGGTACTCTCTCTCTCCCTCTCTCTCTCTCTACCTCTCTCTCCCCGTCTCTCTCTCCCCCTCTCTCTCTCTTCCTCTCTCTCTGGCCTCTCTCTCTGTCTGTCCCTGTCTGCCTGTCTCTCTCTCTCTTTCCGTATGGAGGCACATGGGCCCTCAGAAGGTGGTGATTTTGGCGACAGTGACTCCCACATTTCTGTGCATGTATGTTACAGAGAAATCCAATATCTGTCCTGCCGCAATGATGTATCGCACGCTCTGATTGACTCAAATTACCCCAGTTTTAAGATGTCCTTAACACCCTTCAATTGAACAGGAAGTGCTGAGTCATTCTCCGCAGAAGTCTCTCTGTGACGTCAGCTCGGCCATGACGTCCCATCCACCTGTGACGTCACGGACGTCAGAAGCTCTACTGGACCTTCTCGTAGTTGGCCTTGTTGGCGTTCCGTGCCAGCATTATAGATAGGGCTGCACCGAATAGCTGCACGACAAACACAAAATGCAATGTCATTACACTACACAAACACTCCTCTGCATCTTATTTTAAAGAAACTGGTACAAGTCATTTAAAATAAACGGGTACACAAACATAATACAGAAGGGCGCTCAAAAAGAAAAAACTGGTCTCTCATCACCAAGGACTAAGAATTATATTGAGTGAGGCTTTTTTCCTTCTTTTGTTTAAAACGCCGACTAAAATATATAGGATATGCTGTTTGTTACCAAAATTTATATTTTAGTAGTTAAGATTTTATAGATCTTTAAAAGTGGGGGAAATGTGAGTTATTTATGCTACTGCCTTCCAGGCAGTATAAGCTGTAATTTGATACCAAATATGCCAATATTTGTCTTATTTCAACATGTTGTTCATCAAAGGTGAAAATGAAAGTTTTCCTCAAATTCTAATTTCTCTGACGTGTGTGATAATGAGAAACCAGATTGCCCTTTTTTTTGTCATCAAATGGCCCAAAAAGATCTCAAGACTAAATGAAATAAAAAATAACAGAAGGTGGAGCAACGCCATCGGAGCGAGGTGGATGAGATGGTTCAGGCATGCAGTGAGACTGCACTGCGACACTCCAGCACAACAAGCACTGGAGGAAGCTACTAGAAATGTGAAAAAGCTGAGAGGAGAACAAAAACCGGCCTGGATTAAGACACTGGAGAAAGATCTCAAACAATTGGGATCGACAAAAGACAACGCAAAGAAAATAGCAAAGGACAGGAAAAAGTAGCTAAAGATAGTGTGGAAAACTAGGATGCCATATGCACCTGCACTTCGTGTGAAGCAGAAGAAGAGGAAGACCCAAACACTCCTCAACTAATTTAAAAGAAACTGGTACATACTTTAGAAATACAACTGTGTTAATGTCCCTGCATCTATGTACTACTACTGAATTATAAACAGGGCAAAGCGTATTTTATTCTTATTTTAGGGTCACACAATATTGTTATGATGATTATCTAGCATGTCAATACAAGAGAAGTCCCACAGGAAAATATTCAGTATATATGATGAAGTCTGTGATGTTCTAGTAGGATAGATAAGGGCCAGATATGGACCAAGATTGGCACATCTGACAGCAAGCATGAAAGTTTCCACATAGGGGGTTATCAACTGAATCCATTTCTAAATGGAGACATTATTTTCGAGAAACGTTTCTACTCCTAATTTGGCCTTGAAAATAAAAAGTATTAATTTAATAAAATATTTCCATGAAAAATTCAAATATATTATAAAAGAAGAGGAAAAGCTCTAAAGACAACTAGACTAGATGATGCCCATGTATAGTCAGCACGTTGAAAACCCCTCATAGAGAAACTTTCATACTTGCTGCCAGAAGTGCCAATGTTTTCCCACTATCTACCCCTGCAAACAAGATCTCAGGCAGAACTCGTGCGGTTCTTGAGTCACAACTCGGGATCCCTGTGAGAATTGTGCACGTATCTGGCACGAGAATATGTGAACAGCTCTTGACTGTCATATTCTGTGGAATTCCACGCTATTTATATCAAACAGAACTTGGGAATAGAACGTTTGCAACTGGGTAGAATCTGGGTAGGTCACAATGCCACATGAAAGGCATGAGATATTCCCAAAAATTGTGAACCTGCCCAGATTCTACCAAGTTGCAAACGTTCAATTCCCAAGTTCTGATTGTAATAAGGATATGTTCACAATTCTTGGGAATATCTTGTGCCTTTCTTGTGTCATTGTGACCTACTCGGATTCTACCCAGTTCAATTCCCAAGTTCTGTTCTACTACCCTGACACCCCTACATGTGGCACCTACCTGGAGGAAGGCCAGCCCGATGATGCCCCAGCCAATAAAGTTAAAGTTGGCCCTCATGAAGTCGGTCACCTTCGCAAAACAACCCTGAAAAAAAACATGTGATCATTTAATAACTGTTACTGTTCTGAACTAGGAACCATTATTCTGTACAGTTTTAATTTTTTTTATCCATTTGTTAGTAACGTAAAACCTTGCATAGAAGCCGCGGCTACCGTAAAACCTGGCGTATAAGCCTAACTCGCGTATAAGCTGCACCCCTAACTTTGACAGATTATAAAAGCCGCAGAGGGGGTCTGAAAATTGTTAATTTGGTACTGTAGTATACTTATAAAAACTCTCGTATAAGCCGCACCCTATACAGGCATGTTTGGTATCAAAGGAAAGCTGAGTCTGATTCGCGTACTAGCCGCGGCTTATACGCGAGGTTTTACGGTAGGACGCAAATCAGATTGCCGGTGCGGCTTATAGGATCAGCCCAGAGTTGGGGTGTGGCTCATACAATGGGTTTTGCTACTATGATATAGTACTAAAATCACCATATTCAGATCACCAGTGTGGCTTATAAGATTGGCACAAAGTCTAGGTGCGGCTTAAACATGAGTTAGGCTAATATGCGAGGTTTTGTGGTAGATGAGATATGTCAGCCATCTAATTTATTCTGAAGAAGTCTACTGAATGTAGACGAAACATAGTGAGAGTTCATACTAATCACCCGCCCCTTCTCGATGTACATAAACCCCCAATAAAAGTTACTAACCCAACTTCAACTTGTCTGGTTTTGTGTGGAATTTTAATTTATTTGAATAATTTATTCTTGCAAGGAGTCTAGTGTCAGATGCATGTAACATGGGTGTAGCGCGAGTCAGAGACAGATTCAAATCAATCGCAGCTGACCACATTAAGCAACAGTAATTCTCGGGCTTTTTCCACTAGTAATACAAACCTCAGTGTAGATGACAGTAGAGGTACCGTTGGTGTTGGGTATGTTGCTGTTGACACACCCTACCTCGCGGCAGCAGCTCTGGGGTACGGTCCGCGGCTGAGGCTGTCTCCGCTCCCACGGGGTCGCGAACCAGTTGTCATAGGTCAGGATGCCACAACACTTCAACTGGATCAGACAGATGTAATAAGGACATGTATTTCAGAATGCAGAAACACCTCATATATGCCCTTCGGCTTTAAGGCTTAGACATACAGCTACACTTCAGCTTTAAGGCTTAGACATACAGCTACACTTCAGCTTTAAGGCTTAGACATACAGCTACACTTCAGCTTTAAGGCTCAGACATACAGCTACACTTCAGCTTTAAGGCTCAGATATACAAAGCATTTTAGCTACATTTTAGCTCTTGTATACAACTCTTTGATTTAGGGAGTGATCATTTTTTAACAACAGGGGTGGGTTTTCATGCAGAGTGCGTGAAATTTTTACACCTCCTCCCCTCTGGTCAATGGGTCGAAAACCGGCTCGGGCCCTTTGAGGCATAGTAACACGCGGGCTTTTTGGCTCAAAACAGGTTACATTTTTTTTACCCCTGGTCTAGAGGTCCAACTTTTTTGGCACCCCCAAACCCACCACCCCCCTGTTGTTAAAAAATGATCACTTCCTTAGTTTCATAATAAAAGATATAAGAAAGATTCAAAGTAACAACTGCCCTATTTATTGGGAACGTTTTTAGGCCAGGAAAAGCCTGAATTTCCACGATTTTAAATGCTATCTTTTGGCTGGTGACCTAATGGGTGGGTGAATGTGGACCCTCAGTAAAGTAAATTCATGTCTCAGCGATCAAGGATCAGCAAACGTTGTGAATATGCATATGTAAAGGACCAGATGAAAAGTGAGTTTACCAGATGTGGGACTCGAACCCACGCTTCCTGTATCTATATTACAGTGTGCTACCACTACACCAATCCAACTCTTACTGATCAGAGTTGGTAACCTTGTACATATCAGTCACTCTAGGAGTCTAGGCTCCTGTCACAACTGGGTCCCTACACATATTTCTTCTAGCTCGTTCCATCCACGACATATCTATGAGCTGCTTACCCCGCTCTGGATACCGTCCACGGCCTCCGTCTTGGTGCTGTCGTTGCCATACTTCTGGAACGCCTCCCCCAGTCCATTCTGGAAACCCTCCTGCAGCTGCAACAAGAAATAGGGAGCTGTTTATTGCAAGATAACTATGAAATATTACAAAATAAATATCAGATATAGTAAAATACACATTATATATTGCAAAATGATATTAAATATTGCAAAATGAATATTGAATATTGCAAAATAAAGACGATTTTTAAATTCAATCTGATAGCCCATTCTGGAAACCCTCCTGCAGCTGGAACAACAACAAGCAGGGAGCTGTTTTATAGATAAGTATATTTCCATACAAAATGGTTAAAAATTGTTGCTGTATTTGACTAGGAGGCCTTCACTTAATCATGCCAATATTCAGTTGTGGTTGACTTCCTGTGGATTTTTCTATTGTTTATGGTTTGTATTATAACCTTTAACATTTAAGAAAACAAAATATTGCTTTACATTACATCCTCATCACAGGCTTGATATTACATTAAGTGACTTGCTGTATTCGTGTTATAAGCCAAGGACAGCTTAATTGTCCAAGGCGCTAGCCGCAGATACTTGCCATTGTCCAAGGCTTATAACACTTATAAATACAGCTGGTCATGTGTATCATATTTGACTTACACTCACAGTAGGAGAGTGTACTCAATGGACCGCATCCACATACAGCCATGTATGTAGTAGTTAAACTACATCCAGAGGGTTGCACATATTATATTTGCGACAGTCAAGGCTGATCACGAGCCGCAGGCAAGTGTGTTCAGCCGTGACTAAGCCAATATAATGGTGCAATCCTCTGGATGTTGTTTAACTAACTTATGCCACACCAGTGGTGAGTGGTTTTCTCACCTTTTGTACGTCTTATACAGTCGGGCAGTTTCTTTTGTCTTTCCACCCAAGTGTGGTATAAGTAAAATACATTTCTATGGTTCTCTCAGCCAGCCGTGGTGTAAATGATGATGCAGAATGTGTTGTTACAGTGAGAGGTGAGATACGTACCTTGTTCCTGTAGAGGAGGCCTCCTGCCCCCAGACACAGCTCCACCACGAACACCAGCATCAGGAAGATGGAGAACTGGGGGAGTAAACATTGAAATATCATGTTGTATTTTTTGGAAATACAAGACTTCCTATGCTTTAGCATTGAAGGGCCGTATTCAATGGCCCCATTGAATACAATGTGGCTGTATTCAATGGGCTAGGAAAAGATTTTTTTTTTCATAAATGTTTTCAAATAAAAAATAAACACAAATGCCAACTACATTGATACCATCTCTGATGTATTTCACTCATGGGGGCTGGGGCATATCCCACTCAGCCTGGGGCTTCCTGGGATAAGGCCCCATCCCCCACAACAGAGATGGTATCAATGGGCATTGGCATTTGTCTATGTATTTTGAAAAAATATATCTTTGCAAGAGATACATGTTTACATATTCAAATTTAAAGAATGTATCATCTGCTTAAATTCTGACTCAAATGGGTGACTTTTGGTATGCCAACACATGCTTAGAGGTAAGAACTTTGACAGTTAAGTTTTATCTTTAATATGCGCAAATGTGGCTTTTGAGTAATTAAATGACATTTAAGCAAGGCTTGAATCGATAGTTTCATGCAACTAGTTTGGTTTTATTTTTCTCCAAAATCGGATGGAAAGTTCTTGGGTCGGCCCTGCTTTGCTATGCAGGATCGAGAAACATGATAATACCGTTTTAGCCCAATATAGAATTATGCTTTGGTAAAATATTGGTTTCAACAGGTTTCATTTTTTAAATCTTTGTTTTATAACGCCAAACATACATTGTGATTGGTGTTCGATTTAACTAAAAAACAAGAAGCTCTGACACGTTTGAATATGGCATTCTACGTGGAGAATTAAATTCCAGTAAATAATGGTATCTTGAACATTGAAGTACTCATGACAAAGTTGATTAAAGACCATTACAAATGCTAAGAAATGTTATTTGGGCATTAAATAGGTATTTGAGGAAAGCTTGAATTCACAGAAATGTCAAGCCAGGTACAGTGACGTCCACGCCGTGCTCCTATCTCTGCCCACGAGGCCCGCTCTGCTCAGCGCCGCCCCCTGGTGTGATTTGGTGGAACTAGCTCATCATGAGCTCTAACCTGACATCTAGTGGCAAGGATGCCAACCACTGCCCCTCCCTACAACCTGCACCCAGACCTTCATATACATGTATCTGATAATGTACTGATATATAATTTAGTACAGTCAGCTGTGGAACTAGTATATTGTAGCTATAAGTACAGAGCAAGCACATTTACTTATAAAAAACCCTCGTATAAGCCGCACCTTATATAGGCATGTTTGATATCGAATTAAGAATATGATTGCTTTGCGTGCAATGCGTGGGTTATAATTTTAGGTTTGAGTTTTTTAAGATTTTATTGACGGAAATTACACATCATTGATGAGTCTTTCCAAAATTAGCCAAAGCAGTATTCTATTTATTGAACGTAATATACAAGATGGAGACACTGTAGAAGTCATCCATACATAATCACACAAATTATAGACAAGAATTTCTGGTACTAAAATTTACATAGATGTACTCACCAAGATGAGGGGTGCCTTGTATGCCTTAACGGTACAGAAGCAGCCCAGCAGGCCGACCACCACGATGGCTGCCCCGACCCCTATCAGGATGAAGGGTGCCTGGTTGTAGTAGAAGGTGGTCAGCTCCATGTACATGTAGAGTTCTAACTTCATCCATACTCCCAGAGCCAGGATGGCCAGCCCTGATACCTGTAATAGTGTATACAGTACAGTGTTAGAACATACAGAACAGTATTAGTATAACATACATTACATAATAAATGTAACAGTACACTATAGCTCCATATACATGTAGAGCTCTAACTTCATCCATACTCCCAGTGCCAGGATGGCCAGCCCTGATACCTATAATAGTAAATAAAGAACAGCATTAGCGATACATACAATTGTAAATACAGTAAGTATTTAGTGTAACATATATTGATCAGTGTAACATAGAGTACAGTATACATGTAACATGATGTACACTACAGTAGACTACAGCTCCATATACATATATAGTTCTAACAACCCTGATACCTACAACATAAACATACAATACAGTGTCACAGTCTATATGAAAACCTGCCGGACACCGGCTATAGCTGGCAAAATGTTTGCCGATCCGGCAGAAATGTGTTTAGTGCCAGCCCGAATACCTGGCTGTACTCTTTAAAAATGATTTATATAATTATAACATACAAGGGAACCATATTAAATATGATTATCATTACAAACGCTTGCTTTATAATTTATTCTTAAATAAACAAGATTGTGCTTCAATATCAGGGCCAGCAAAATTTATTCCGGGCCTGCAATAAAAAGAAATCTGCAGGACCAAATGTCCTTCATTGTGAAAAAGTTTTCATATAGACTGCTTACCTCCACAATAAAATGATAATGTAGGATGATGTATGAAGGTGTTCGTGATAAAACGTTGTTGTCATTTTGTATTCACTATTCCCCTTTAGATGGCATGTGTTCAACACTGCTAGAGCCACGAGCAAAGACCTGGCACACCAAATTATTCAATCTGGGAACTAAAGTTGCTCTAATAACTCTCCCCCACAGAGATTGCATGTAAATTCTACTTCCAGTAAATTGAAGCCAGATGGGCAACCTTCCCAATTTGCTGCTCCGATAACGGGGAGAGAAAATCTTCTATTCAATGTGGCAGAAATCGATACGTGAATACATGTTCAGCAGTAGGGTGCATGTGCATAATGTGTTTTGCTATTAACAGTTCACGTCCATCCATATTCACCCTCACACACTGTGTTTGGCCACCTGCAACTACGTCCCAGAAGGCTAGAGGGTAGATTGACCTAGAGTCAGCCACGTACCCTGAGATGTCCACCTTACTTATGTAGTTATTCATATATATGGTATTGTCTCTATTTTTCCTTTGCTGGAAAGGGTAGCACATGAAGTGTACTGTGATACACAAAATGAGGGCTTAGGCCACTCAAAAGAAATAAACTGGTTTCATCACCGCGCGCATCATGAAAATCGTGATTTGGGGAAAACTTTTTTTTAAAAAGATTTTTAATGAAAAATATGTCAAAAAGTGGACAAACATTGGCATATTTGGTATAAAATCAAAGCTCATACTTTCAGGAATGCAGTAAGCTAGGAATAACTTACAATATAACAACTTTAGTGGACCACAAAACTCTTATCTACTAAAATGTAAAAAATCATTAGCGAAAAGTCTTAATTTTTGAGTGACCTTATCATGCATGAGTGACTATCAGATTGGGATGGACATCTCAGGGTACGTGGCTGACTCTAGGCCAGTCTACCCTAGAGAGAAAACATGAATTACAATGCACCGAGAATGATTTTTCAGCTGATGAATATTTCATGTAGCAGTTTCCTGCAGACAATGAGGCCGTCCAGCACCTGCCTGCCTGTGTGTGTGTGTGTGCTTCTGTTGAGGCCCCTGACATAACTAGCTAAGGGAGTGATCATTTTTTAACAACAGGGGGAAGGGGTGGGTTTTCATGTGGGCGCGCAAAAAATCCCAATTTCGAAATTTCTTTACCATTCTTAGCAAAACGCGTATATTGATCCTTGGCCGTCTTAGGTTCGCAAAGTATAGTAATATGCACTGGCTTTTTCGCTTAAAACAGGTGAAATCTTTTTGACCGACCCCCCCTCCGCCCTCAAGAGTGGTCGAAATCTTTTACAACCCCCTAGCCAAGGAACCTATTATAGGACTAACAAGAAGCTTAGTATATATTGGTTTCATGAAATTAAAAACAGTTCATGAAATAGCTGTTGAATGATCCACGTTCACTTTATTAAATTTTATTCACAGGATATCAGAGTTGCAAATGTAATCCTGACATCTTCTGCAATTCAGAAAACAGTAGAGCCTACAGTGCACTAGACCCCTGCACCTGTAGACAAGTGCGTGCTGATGTGGTGATCGATTTTGATATATGGGATTTTATAACAAAGTGAAAACTACATTTTTATTCCTGACAGTGCTTCTGACTGTAGAGATGCTCGGAGCCTGCAGCCCGTCTATAGGTCGATGCAGCAAGGAAATGGGACTTTTCGGAAAAGTTATTTTTGAACATTTATGAAGGGTGAGCACATATACATAAATATAACCTCAATATACCGAATCTACTGTAGAATGCATTTACAGTAGAATCTACTCTAGATTTACAGCATATTCTACTGTTTACCTACAATGAACTGTACGCATAATTTACTGTACACCTACAAAAATGGCAACCAACCTTTTTACAGTGTAGCCAATGCAGACAATGTTATCAGGATTCTGCTAAATCCAACGTTAACACAACTTTGTGTGTTCTGAAAAATGCAGTGGCGTAGGGAAAGGGGGAGCCAGGGGGGCCAGGGGGGCCAGGGGGGCCCGGCCCCCCCCCCAATCACTGAGGAGGTGGGGCCTGAATATGTTTGGGTCCCCTCAAAATTTGTCAAGACTTGTAATATAATACACAGAATTTTCAATCCTTAACTCTCCCGCATAGGGAAAAGTGGGGGCAAAGGGGGGGGGGCAGGCCCCCAAATCAGACCTAAAGGGGGCTCCAATACTACTTTTCCATACAGTCTAATATAAGCATGTATATGATACATCATGCATTAAAACCGATACTTTAAGTTGGTTGGAGTGGGCCCCCCTTGGCCCCCTCCAAATGAAGATTTGCTTCCTACGCCTCTGGAAATGTCCCCCTTTCTTGATGCATGGGTCTATAGTGATGGAGTGTGGTGCCATCCTGCTGTCACCACTCACCCCTCATGGATGGCGTTTAGGGAGTGATCATTTTTTTAAAACAGGGGGGGGGGGGTTTCCGCGCAAAGTGTGGTCAAATTTTTTTACCCCCCTCCCCTTACGGCCGAAAACCGGGCCCTTTGAAGCATAGTAACGCACGGGCTTTTTGGCTCAAAACAGGTTAAATTATTTTGACCCCCCCCCCCAAAAGGGGTCCAAATTTTTTTGCCCCCCCCCCCCGGTCAAGGGGTCCAAAAATCTTTGCCCCCCCCCCCCAACCCACCACCCCCCCTGTTGTTAAAAAATGATCACTCCCTTAGATGGTCGTGTCTCGTATACTGGTGTCAGGACTAGTGTCAGGGGCAGACCGGGCTACACCTGGCCTCTCCCTGTGGTGGATTATTTAATGCTGACAGTGCACTTTCCCCCTCGCCTACCCCAAGTTAATCTCAGATTAATCCTTGTCTGCCCCACCCAAACACTGGTATCATGTCTATGTCTATACTGCTGCACTGCTGACGTCAGGTCTGGCTGTCTGGTTCTTGTATTGTTGTTCTCTATAATTATGCAGCCCCCTCTAGATGCTTATTTTTCTCTCCCTTTATACTCTCTGTTAACCTCTGTCAATCCACACATCCTCTCCCCTGTCTAACTCACCATCCCTCTCTCTGTTTCTGTCTCTGTCCCTATGTCTCTCTCGCTTTCTGTCTCTCTCGCTTCCTGTGTGTCTCTGTGTGTCTGTGTCTCTCTCTGTCTCTCTTTGTGTCTCTGTTTCTCTCTGTCCCCTTTGCTATTCATGCCTGTCTCTCCCACCCTATCTCTGATTCTCGAATGCAATACTTCACTGAAAAAGTAAACTTGTCTCCAGACTTGTCTAAGTAACTGTCATAAAATAAATGAGTCAAAAGTTGTCTCACCTATCAGGTTATCATTCCACAAATAAAATCTGGAGCTGGCAAATGTCAGGCTTTGGGCTGGTACATGCCAAGTGGGTCTCCAGCTAGAATACCCGCATCCTTGTCACTTAGACAAGTTTTTAACTTGTTTATTTTATTACAGTCACTTAGAAGAGTCTGGAGACAAGTTTACTTTTTGTTCTCTAGTACAACAATCCACACTTATAGTCTGTGCAGACTAAAAGATGTCTGACTACATGGGCAAAACGATTGTCATCATTGTCAGTCTATTAATCTGATATTTATTAAGGATTCTAGAGCAAAATCCCTAAAACCAGGCCCTAAAACTGGGCGAGAAAAAGGTCCGACGTGGCCCCAGGTCTGTTGTGTCAAACCATGTAACTGTAAACCAACTATCTTTTTGCCTTAACCATTCAAGGATGGCGTGTCGCTACAAGATGACATTTGTAGTCATGATGCACCAATGCGGCCCCGACGAGTAACTAGCCGGTGCTGCTTTGGTGCTTCATGCCAACCCTTCGGGAGTGTTTCAATCCCACAGGGTCTGCATGATGCTTAAATGCAGCCCTAGTGAGTTACTCGCCACACAAAGAAGAAACATCGTCAAAAGGGAGTCCAGGGAGCCCATGTCCTTATTTGACTCCCTCATGTGAGTCAAGCAACTATGTGACTCCCCCAGGTGACTCCCTTAGGTTGGCCAAGGAGTCACCTAGGGTCCCTAAAGCAGCCTGGGCTCCCCTAAAGAGTCTGGAGTCTGGAGGCAACCTGGACTGCTCTTTAGGCCCGGTCACACTAGCCGTGAAATCAAGAACAAACGTTTTGTAAAGCCAAAACAATTGTTGCACAACAAATGTGTTCAATTCCAAGACAGGCGTGACTGGTATTCCAAGACAAAAGTGTTCCAAGACAAAAAATGTTTTGCAGCAAAACATTTGTCTTGACACCCCACAACAATTGTCTTGGCATTATAAAACATTTGTTTTGGATTTTCACGACCAGTGCGACCGGGCCTTTTGACGCTGTTTCTTTTCTCTGTGCAGGACTGCATCCATACATCATGATGTCAAAGGGCATGATGCATTCGTGCATCATGCCGTCCTTAGATGGTTACCAGTGTGTGTGTGTATGTGTATGTGTGTATGTGTGTTTGTGTGCGTGTTGTGTGTGTGTGTGTGTTGTATGTGTGTGTGTGGTGTGTGTGTGGGTGTGTGCGTGTATGTGTGTGTATGTGTGTTGTATGTGTGTGTGTGGTGTGTGTGGTGTGTGTGGTGTGTGTGGTGTGTGTGTGTGGTGTGTGTTTGTGTGTTGTATGTGTGTGTGTGGTGTGTGTGTTTGTGTGTGTGTGTGTATGTGTGTGTCTGTGTGTGGTGTGTGTGTGTGTGTGTCTGTGTGTGTGGTGTGTGTTTGTGTGTGTGTGTGTGGTGTATGTGTGTGTGTGGTGTGTGTGTTTGTGTGTGTCTGTGTGTGGTGTGTGTGTGTGGTGTGTGTGTGTGTGTCTGTGTGTGTGGTGTGTGTTTGTGTGTATGTGTGTGTTGTATGTGTGTGTGTGGTGTGTGTGTGTTGTATGTGTGTGTGTGTTGTATGTGTGTGTGTGTGTTGTATGTGTGTGTGTGGTGTGTGTGTGTTGTATGTGTGTGTGTGTGGTGTGTGTGTGTGTCTGTGTGTGTGGTGTGTGTTTGTGTGTGTGTGTGTGTTGTATGTGTGTGTGTGTGTTGTGTGTGTGTGTGTGTGTGGTGTGTGTGTGTTGTATGTGTGTGTGTGGTGTGTGTGTGTGTGTGTCTGTGTGTGTGGTGTGTGTTTGTGTGTGTGTGTGTGTTGTATGTGTGTGTGTGTGTTGTGTGTGTGTGTGTGTGTGGTGTGTGTGTGTTGTATGTGTGTGTGTGGTGTGTGTGTGTGTGTGTCTGTGTGTGTGGTGTGTGTTTGTGTGTGTGTGTGTGTTGTATGTGTGTGTGTGTGTTGTGTGTGTTGTGTGTGTGTGTGTGTTGTATGTGTGTGTGTGTGTTGTGTGTGTTGTGTGTGTGTGTAGCTGTGCACACACCACACCAGGTCAGCACTCACTCATGTCGTGTCGGGTTTAAGCTGGTTCTTGACAAGGGGCTGCCAGGTGGTACAATGTATCTACATTAGGGAGTGGTCGACAGGAGTGGGTTGGTGGATTTGGGGGGGGGGGAAATATTTGGACCCCTTGTACGGGGGGGGGGACAAAAAGATTTGGACTCCTCTTGAGGGGATGCAAACAAATTGTTCCCCCTTTTAGTGAAAAAGCCTGCGTGTTACTATAGCTCAAAGGGGTCGACCACGTTCAATTTCAACCTGCCTGGGGGAGGGGGGGGGGCAAATAAATTTCGACCGGCTCGCGTGAAAATCCACCACCCCCCCTGTTATTAAAAAATGACCAGTCCCTTATAGTCCAGAAAAGTGTGTTTGAGGTACATGATCGGTAGGCTATAGGTACTTAGTCCACAGTTGGCTGGATGGAACAAATGAAACGGCCTGTCTGTGTAACACGTACAAAAAATCCAACAACAATCATTGGGTAAAAGTCAGATATGGATACGTGTGAGTAGATGTATACATGTTATAAGCCTTGGATGGTTACCCTGTCCTTGGCTTATAATATTTATATATCGACTCACTTGTACCATATCTAATATGTAAGCAGCGGCGGGTCCAGGGGGTGGGGAGGAGATCCGCCCCCTTTGGGATTTTTCTAATGATATTTTGATCCGCCGCGCCTCGCAGCACAACGCTTTTCAATACTGTGGTCTCAGGTCCGCCTATTGGGGGCGGGGGTCGATTTTGAAGAAAGGTCATGTCTTATGTCGCGCACATGTCCCAAATAGATTCCTAGAAAAGGCTATGTCGCCATCTCGAATATATATTTGTCTGACCCGTTCGGCAAAACGTATTAGTACCATGTTGTTACAACGCGAAATTATGTTGAAGGCGTGGACATTTACGTCAGAGTACATTTACGTCAGAAAACATTTACGCCAAAAGAGATGTTTATAATAAAAAGAAACATTGGTTGAAATTACAGTCTGACAGTCCTTTTTGGCTGGGCTATGCTTGGGTAACCTAAAAACACACTTTGTGTTGCCACACTGTATTGTGTTACCTCTACCTCGAGCAACTCGACCGTCATCACTCCTATTTCAGAATCCACATTGTGCGCCTTTTTTTTCGGGGTGGTGGTGGTGGTACCTGCCTGCATTTTTTATACTCAAGCAACGAGTGGGCCAGAACTGCTTCAACCAAGAAGCCTGTGTACCAGCTAGGGATGACCCCAGGATAGAGAGGTGAAGATGGCGCGAGCTTGACTGAGTCACTTTAGGGAGTGATCATTTTTTAACAAGAGGGGGGGGCGTGGGTTATCCCCCCCCCCCCCGGTCAAGGGGTCAACATTTTTTACGCCCCCCCCTTAGGGTCGAAAATCGGCTCGCGCGCGGGCCCTTTGAAGCATAGTAACGCGCGGGCTTTTTGGCTCAAAATAGGTTAAATTTTTTTGGCCCCCCCCAAGAGGGGTCCAAATTTTTTTGCCCCCCCCGGTCAAGGGGTCCAAATTTTTTTGCCCCCCCCCTGTTGATAATAAATGATCACTCCCTTAGTACTTCCCCATGACGTCTGAATCGTTCTGTATGTGTATAGAAAGGGACGGTATAGCTGCACCCGTGGGAAATGAGCAAGTCTTGCACACGCCTCCATATATATACAGGCACTCTACACTGTAAAAACGGTGTTTAAATCCGACACACAATCCTAAACACATTCCTGCCCCGTAATTAACTCAGATTTAAGCAATTTAGATCCGCAATAACATTTGAGTGGTTGCAGAAACTAATCAACCACAGAGCTGCCATCTTGTATCTGTTTGATCTACTTTGATCTAAACACTACATGTTTACATCCTAAAGACCAATTTTTCATACTGCTTAATTACTAAACATATGTACATATTCAATATAACTGTTTAGGTGTTTAGAATAAAAGTGTTAATTCCTAAACGGAAGCATTCAAAGACACAAACCTAGGAAAATGTTTAGACTTTAAACCTGTTGAGACCTAAACATGTTTAAAACCGTTTTTTGCAGTGTACAAGTGGCCAAATAATGTGTTTTACATTTTCTATTGCATAACACCCACTCATTTCCTAGAAATATATAGAATCTGCAGGAAAATGGCTACTCCGGGATGGCAACCATATAGACTAAGGTTTACGAGCATTCACCATAAAGGAGGCTTAAATCAATGGGGCTCAGTATTCACCACAAAATCAGGCATATCCCTATGCATGAAAATGGCTGACAGTGTGTTTTCTCATCACAATAAAAGGGATATGAGTGGATACCTCCATTACCGTCCTCACGGTCTTAATGTCGCTACCATGTTTACCTCCTCCTTGTAATATATACTTGTTTCAGGTAACATGACCAGAAAAACTAGGGTAGGTCGGTCGGTCATTTTTTTTAAAGGATTTATTTTTAGGATCATGAGATCAGTTGTAAGGGAAAATCTTATCTATGGAGTGGTTATTTGATATTGTAGAACCAGTATCTGTCCAATTAAGCTATTATCAGTTTATTTTTGGTTATATAAAGAATTTCCTCCCTTCTAATCTTTAAAATAATGACAATTCGGATAGCTGAAAGCCATTAGGTACATCTATCCCATTTTGTGATAACCTACATTAGGGAAAACATAAAAAAGAATCTAAGAAGATTAGGGTCGGGCCAAAATGATAGGGTCGGTCGGGTGACCTGAAACAAACCTCTTTTTTTTTGCCTTATCAATATGATAACAGCCTCACAGTGCACATACCTCCAACATCCGGGCACCAGACGGTGCTGGCTGCTGATTGGTCTAACCTGATACCTGCAGACTGTCACGCCCCCAGACGGGACGCCCCAGAACTGCCGCACCAACCGGAAACTCAACTGACGCTACTTCCGCTGCTGCCGGAAGTAGATCTTGGCACGCGCCTGCGCCGAGAGGCACAGGTGCACGATGGGGTGGCATCACGCAGGCTATATATTACGTGTACATAGTGGTGGGGAGGACTAAGAGACGGAGGGGTGGTACTGTGCAGCTATTAAAGGGAGTGCTCATTTTTTAACAACAGGGGGGGGGGGTGGTGGATTTGGGGGGAAAATTTCAACCTGTTTTGAGGGAAAAAGCCTGCGCGTTACTATGCTACAAAGGGGCGCGAATGCGCGCGATTTTCGGCCTGCCGGGGGGGGGGTAAAAAATTTCGACCCTTCTAGGGGGGGGTGAAAAAATTTCGCGCGCTCTGCGCGAAATCTCACCGCCCACCCTGTTGTTAAAAAATGAGCACCTGTACAACCGTGATCTGCAGTAACTGACGTGATCTGCAGTACTGCAGATCACGTCAGACCATCCAAACGTGATCTGCATCAAATCAACGTGATCTGCATCAATCTTGCAGCCATTGGCTTTGTTAATATTATGCATGGGCATTGCTCTATCTAAAATTCCAATGTGTTCTAAGTTTCATAGTTGACCAGCAGCTTCGCTGCCGGAGATAGTGGCGCGGGAAATTCGTGCAGACAGCGTTCGTCTGACATAGTACACTGCACTGTGGGAATGCCTCAGCCTATCTCAAATAGGCTCTGTAGTGTCGTGAGAAATCATTCTCCTAGCAGATCTTTGGTCTCTTCTTTTCTACAGTTGAACACAGAGAGTAGGGTGGAGAGTGAGCAGACGAAATGCATTCTTGGGTACGGTCTTGATTTCCCTGTTGTTGTTTAACCAAGATATCTCTTTCTAATCAGTATAACTATGATAATTAGAAAAGTATCATGAAATAGACCAGGAATTGTGCCTATAATAAATCACCATTTCCCAATAAAAGAGTTGGGTGTTGTGAAACAACCTCCAGATACTTCATAGATGCTGTATGTACCCTCTGTGTAATGCAAAGTTAATTTCAATTGAGGCAGATATCAGTCTTCTGCACCATATAAAGTGATGCAGATCACGTTGATTTGATGCAGATCACGTTTGGATGGTCTACCGTTATCTGCACTACTGCAGATCACGTTAGTTACTGCAGATCACGGTTGCACAGCACTCCCTAAAGGCTTTGTGTCTATATCTATGGTCTCAGTACTGCATTGTGGGTATAGGATGTCTGTGCGTCTACCTGTATGTTTGTAAGTCTCCCTTAGGCCAAAAAAAAAGATATTTCAAGTAATTTCTGAGCTATTACAGAGGCAATTTGATGGCCCGCGAGTCGGCGCTGATGTTGGCGAATCGGCGCTTAAGTTTGTGAGTCAAGTTTTTACCCTACCTAGCAAAAGAGGTCTGACCCTAGAAATTGTTATCCAATTTTAAAAAAAATATTCACATCTCAAGTAGTTCTTAGGCTATTTCAGAGGCAATTTAATAGTCCACGAGTCAACACTGTTGTCTATGACTCTATGAGTGGGCGCTAAAGTTTGTGGGTCAATTTTTAGCTACTTTTCAGGCCAAAGTTTGAAAAATTATTTGAAAAAGAAGAATTCCGACCTACCCTATCTAGATTTTCAGACTATGCAACCTGAAACACATTTTCTTTGGCCTGATCACAATGTAACACATAAATCACTGCAGCGATATATCTATATCTATATCAACGTCTGCAGGGTCCGCGAGAAGCCATAAGTAGGCCTAAGTAGATATCTCCATCTACTGGCAGAAGCCTCAGAAGGAAGTCTATATTGCAGCATTTAAGGAAAGGGTAACAACGCCTGTAGTAAGTAGGGTGTAGGAAAGGACCTTTCAGACAAGCCAATAGTCTCCATAAATATGCCTTGTCCACCTTCCCGTGTTACAGGCCTATGCCATCAGGACTTTACTCCAAAGATGTCTTATCACGACTTATCAGATAAATGGTAAAATGCTGAGCTCTCATTTAATTTGACATTATGGTATCCCTCACACACTAACCTAATTACGAATGGCACCAAACATTATTTTTGGGGACCTCCACAATTATTTTGGAATCTATTAGAGGGGTGAGAACTGTTACGTATACTTAGACTGGTGATTGTTGAGAGGTCGGCCGTAGATATATTTACATGACAGCAGAAAGCTTGTCAAGGTAAAATCCTTGACATAAAGTAAGGCGAAAAAAGGAAGGTTTGTTTCAGGTCACCCGACCGACCCTATCAAAACAGGGCCGACCCTCGTTTTTTTATGCAATTTTGAAGAAATTTCATTAATTTTACCCTTTTTTGGTCATTTTTAGGGTCTTTGGGGAGGCCGGCTAGTACTTTCATGTTAAAAAAAAAAGTTAAAAAAAAAAAAAAAAAGTTAAAAAAAAAAAAAAATCCGACAGCAGACAGTAGGTGGCAGTATAGGCCTGGTGATACTTGTGTGAACTACCTATATGTAGTGTTTGGTCACGTGGTCACCTGGATGACCGGTCCACCAGAGTGTCAGGCCTTTATACTAATACTACCAACCCACTGCCGACCATCTCTACCAGAACACGCTCAGTGAACGCATGTGATCATTACCGACCCTACGGGATTGAAACACACCTGGATGGTCGATGATGCCCTGGCAAAGTACTTAGCAGGGCTGTATCATGACAATAAAGGACATAATACATTAGAGCACTGTCTGGCCCTTAACCATTTCACTGAGTAACTGGCCAGTGCTGCACTCAAGCAAGTTGACCTTACGGGATTGAGACACTCCCGAAGGGTCGGCATGATGGATCCCAAGGTACCAATCCAGCCCCGGCGAGTTACTCGCCAGGCTGCATTATGACGACAAATTAATCTTTTAGCGACATAAGGGGTTACAGTGTTAACCCTTTAAGGATGGTTGTTGCTAAAAGATGACTTTTGTCGTCATCATGCACCAATGCAGCCCCAGCGAGTAATTCACCGGTGCTGCATTGGTGCATCATGCCGACCCTTCATGAGTGTCTCAACCCATATAGTCAGCATGATGCTTGAATGCAGCGCTGGCAATTTACTCTCCAGGGCTGCATTCACGCATCATGACAAGGCCAAAAAAAAAAGGTGTGTTTCAGGTTACTCGACCCTATCTAGGAAAACAGGATCGACCCTAGAAATTTTTATCCAATTTTGAAAAAATATTTATACTTTAGGTCCTTTTAGGGCAATTTTAGAGTTGTTCTGATAGTTCATGAGTCGAGGCGGTCGTCGGTGAGTCGGCATTAAAGTTCGCGAGTCAATTTCTAGGTACTTTTCAGGCCAAAATGTAAAAAAATAAAAAAAAATAAAAAAAATCCGACCTACCTACCCTAGATTTTCAGATCATGTAACCTGAAACACACTTCTTTTTTTTTGCCCAACCAAGGCCATGACGCATTAAGCCACTATAGATGCTGTCCTTAAAGTGTTAACAGCCCTGAGAGGGATGAGAGGCTCATTTATTACATATAAATGAGGAGGGTATGACATTATGTACTGTGGGAGATGTAACGAGCGGAGTAAGTCCTCTTTATGGGTCCCTATCAGGGAATGGTATGGGCTGACTGTGGTTCAGAAGACATTGTGTACATCCCCATCCACCCCCAGTGGGCTTTTACACAGCAAATAATGATATCGTTATCTCTTAGAAATGCTATGATGATGATCAACTTTTGGTGATCGTTTTAGGTATACTTCTTTAGAGGTACTTCCTAAATAACATTTTTCACAGTAAACACTATTGATATGATATATGAGAAGCTATGAAAATACATGTCTTTGTCTACATAGCATAAATGATACAACTTGACTATATAAGTAATTCAGCTATTAATAACATAATAAAACACGTTCTTATGTTACTACCTCCCTCCTCTACCATTTCCTACTTCAGCTCCCCTTATACACATCGCATGTAACATGGAATTGTGTTGTAAATGACCAGGGGACATGTCTAAGGTACTTTAACCCTCTAAGGGCCGGATGGTGCTTTAATGTAGTATGCTCTTTATCGTCATGATGTATTTATGTAGCCCTGGCGAGTAACTCACCAGAGCATGTACATGTATTCACCCCCATAGGGTCGGCATGGCATGATGCTTGAAAGCGGCAATTGGTAGTTTCCAGTGAGGGCTGCATTCATTCCATGCATTGAAAATCTATTGACCATGGCGATCGCATAGCTTATTAAAGCACTTTACGGCATTAAAATGGCTGACTGTGGGTGGCTTTGTGGGATACCTTTACACAGATCTTGTTCGGAATCAGAGAACTTTAATGACATAAAAACGCAATCCCCGACTGTTTTATATCCACAAGTCATGAGATTGGACTATCCTTCAATCATAACAGTTCTAATTCATGGTCTCGAAAACAATATATTGATTGATGGTTATAAATAGTCCATTGTATATATGGTCGATTCCCACGAAAATGGATCACAGGGTTAAGAGAGGGCTAAATTTCAGGGTTGCAAATATCGTTTAGATTTTTTGATAGCTTATAAATACTATAGATGGGAGTACACTCATAAATTTGGGAACGCTAATTCTAATAAATACCACATTTATGTCCCTTCAAAGTGGGACCTACGCACGGTGATGGGACCTACGCACGGTGATGAGAGCATTGCACCCATTAAGATATAGAGATGGCTATAATAATGAATATTTTTCAGTTTATCTAACAGATATGTAATCAAACAATAACTTCCTATAGGATTTACATATACAAATATGTTCTTTGCCTTGGAAAACTATTATATTACTGGACCTAAGCATGGTGATGGGACCTACGCACGGTGATGGGACCTACGCACGGTGATGGGACATATACATAGTGCTTTTATATATTACTGAGAGTTTTCCACTATATGTTAAAGTTCCAAAGTATTGGTCCTCCATTTCCTCAAGTAAATATTGAAAGATATTGGTATTAATGTTTAGCATTTACCTGTTTTTTAAGGGAACTTTATGATGTACCTACGCATGGTGATGTACCTACGCACGGTCACTATTTGACTCTAATAGCTCACAGATCAATGAATATTATTCCGATTTTCATCATTTTTTCTACCCAGCATCCTTGAGATATATGTAATTTAACATGTAAATATTTTTCACTAATTATCAGGGGTATGCCTATAATTTCCTTTATTGTGGACCTACGCATGGTGATGCCCAACCTACCCCACTCTGTATTTAGTGTAATAGTAGAATTACTGATAGGTGTTTAGAACTTCTTTTACTCCCATTATAAACCCTCTAATGGGCCCTACATATTGAGTGGCTAACCTGTCTCAATATCATATTTTTCCATAGATAAATCTCTATTGTCATGTACCTACGCACAGTGATGCAAAAAGCTACACCACTTTATTCATTTTGTAATTCTGAGAAATTTCTTGCAATGAAATATTACAGGCCATCCTAATTACCATTAATTATTGTATCTAGGCCTGTGGGCATGCATGCATATGAATATTACCTTCTTAAGGGATATTTCCCTGAATCCTTTATATTTCACTATTAATGTTTCAATTTTTCCTTTCCAAAATGTACAAAAAAAGTGCAAAAAACACACGTTTTCACCAATATCCACTTAAGGTGGGTCGCTACCCTTTGATTTCTTCAAATTCTAAAATCTATCAGAATGGGCCAATATTGCATAGCCAGATACATATATACCTTCCCTAAACTGTGTTAAAAATTTAGATTATTTCAAGCAAAATTGTGCATTTTGTAACACTTTGAATATTTGATTTAATGGTATCTGATAATATTTCTAATTTTTAAAAAAGTGCTAGTAAATTGCAGATATTTAATATTTAGAACACTATAGATGCTTTGATATTGCTCGAAATAACCAAGGGTATAAATCAGGACAATTTTAGATATAGATTTTTACCATTTTACCCATCATGCAGTGCCATATATAATTAATTTAGTCATTTTTTGGCATTATTTTTCATTTTCAAAGGTCCAAAACCCTAAAAATATGCCCGGGACCCCCTATCAAAATTACTTCTACATGTTAGCAAATGATCTGAACTATTTTCTGAGAGAGTTTAAAAAAATTCTGTTTATATTGAGTACTATTTTTAGACACTAAGGCTACAAATAATGACGATTTCTTTGTACTCTTTTCCAAAACCTCATATTTTTACCCAGAATGCCATGGCGTAAAATTGTAAAATCATTTTTACAGTAAAGGGGAACATATAGGTGTTTCACATGTGATGTTTTACATGTCTGCGCATAATGATTGATATGAAAAAAAATCATCGAAGTTTTCACATTTTTTCTAATTTTCAGAAAAAAATGTAAATACTTAAATTTTTCAAAATTCTATATTTCAAAAAGTAGTTCGGGACCCCCTATTTTTCTTTGCATTTTCCGTCTTTATATAATTTAAACTGTCTGTAAAAAAAATTTGGTGAGATTCTGTTAACTTTCAGTGACTTTGACCCAAGGGTAGCGACCCACCTTAAAATCATGCAGATAGGTATGCAAAAGTAGGTACCCATGCGTAGGTATTGTCTAGATGTATGCAAATATACCTAAATTGATGGTCTATATTCCTTGCTTAAGATTATATCTGATTACGAGCTATTTGGACCCTGTGATCCATTTTCGTGGGAATTGACCATATGTCTACAACGATGTTGCGTGTGTTTCGCTCTCAAAACATGTCCTTGCCCTCATTCCATCTCAAATATATATGTGTTTCTGTCGCAGGCGGCAAGACGATACTCCAGTGGGCACAAAATTCAGTTCAACATTGAATCAATGTTGAATCAACATTGAATCAACATGGACAACGAGTTATTAATGTTAATTCAATGTTTTGTGCCCACTGGGACATGACAGGAGCAGTAAAATAAATCTTTTGGCCTTGATGTGAAGAGGGCCAAAAAAAGGTGTGTTTCAGGTTACCTGACCCTACCTAGCAAAACATGGCCGACCCAAGAAATTTTTATCCAATTTTGAAAAAAAAAGTATATTTTAGGTAATTTTGGAGCTATTTCTGAGTCAATTTGATGGTCCAACAGTCGACGCCAGTGTTGGCGAGTCAGCGCTGAAGTTTGCGAGTCAATTTTTAGGTGCTTTTCATGCCATAGGATCAATCTGTCCTTATAAAACAATTTTGGGGCTATTTCACAGTCAATTTGATAGTCCACGAGTCAACGCTGTTGTCGACGAGTCAGAGCTAAAGTTTGCGAGTCAGTTTTTGGGTACTTTTCAGGCCAAAGTAAAAAAAAAGATTAAAAAAAATAAATTCTGACCTACCCTACCTAGATTTTCAGACTATGTAACCTGAAACACATCTTTTTTTTTGGCCTAGGCAGGCGGGTGCAGAGATCCAAATCTTGTAACAAAGGAAGCAGAGGTTGCACCATACTAGTCTGATGTCAGCCGAGGCCAAAAAATAAGTTTGATTTCCAGTAACATGGTCTGAAAAACAAGGCCGAGCAGGTGGGATTAAAAAGAATATCTGGTGATTACCCCTGTCTAATAGGCCCTCGTGCTTGGAGGAATCCAATTCAGATGTGGTGGATTTGATTATTTGATGATTCCTGATTAAGTGTAATGGTGAAATTTTGTGTCGTAGCCTTTTTTACAGTCGAAGTTCTGGTGGAGCAGTTGACAAAACTGATTTAAATTGTCTTCACCATAAATAGGCTCTACACTTTAAGAACATGCATAGGAATTTACACACACATATCTGCAACACACCTTTGAGATCAACACACTTTTGGCAAAGAGCATGTAGTGTGTAGTGTATTACGCCAAAATGTGTGTTAAAAGTGGCTACAGAAAAGCGTGTTGATAAGTGTGTAAACGTAACACACTGTTCTTAGAGTGTAATAACTGCCCAATTGAGGAACAGTAAATGCTGGCATGTAGCCCAGTCGGGTGATAGAAACCAACACTTTCAGCCCCCGTATTAATCACCTTGTATAGACCATGTGGTGTGTTACAACACCTACAGAAGATAAGGACGTGATAAAAGTGACACCAATTGTTAATAACCTCCTGATACCAACACCCAAACAGTGCAATGTCTACAACATGTATCGATTTTTCTCCTGGTATACTGACTGAACTTGTGGAACCACTTTCAGGATGGTGTTGGTACACAGTAGAAAGTATAATACATTTATTGTGTTCCTCCTAAAATATTTGCATAACATTATAGCTTATACATGTAACTGACAAAAGGTATTATCATAGTCATACCAATACACTGTGCCTATGCCATGTCTGACTGGATTAACAGGTATTAATCCAAGACCTCACCTTCTTTTATTTTTGTTTTTGTAAACAAAAGGTTACCTTTTTATACTTTTATGGCTGTGTCTCACGACCTTGGGACAATGTTTTTGTCTCTGATCGGGTGCCGTCTCTGACCGGCTGCCGTCTCTGACCGGCTGCCGTCTCTGACCAGGTGTCAGAAAAAGGTGTTTTAAAAAGAATTATACTCATATATATAAGGATTTGGAAAAACGTTTTGGTGGTTGTTTTATAATCATAGTTATAATTATAATTAGCCTCCTGCTGTTAGTATTTTGACCTTATCAAGCCAAGCCGGTCAGAGACGGCACCCGGTCAGAGACGGCACCTGGTCAGAGACGGCACCCGGTCAGAGACAAAAACATTGTCCCAAGGTCGTGAGACACAGCCTTAAGGGTCAGAGGTCAGATTTTCAGACTTTTATGTTTGAAATATCATGACATATTATGACATAAATCCCTCTAGCTGACTGAATAATCCAGTCCCCATGTGGCACCAGTGTATAACCTGTACCAGACCTAGACACGTCCTGTGTGTTTAGTGCTGCGGCACACAGAAGCACGTGGGGGCGATAATAGAGGTAATCAATGCCAGATAACACGTGGTACCTGATAGCGGCACAGTGGGTACAGGACCAACACACCTTGGTACAGCTACAGTGTTACAGCCTCTATAGGTGACTCACCTCCACATCACACACTGCAATACCACATACACCACCTCCTGGGGGTAATATTAAAGGGGCATTCTCACCACTCGCACTTAACCACATAGTAGACTAGAACAGTACTGTCTAGAATTGTGAGTGGGACTTGCTCGGTGAGAATGCCACTTTAAATATGGGCTAGCGGTTAATCTGGAGTTGATTTAAAATTTTCAGTTTTTCAACATGTTGTGTTCATAATGTCCATATAAATATGTGTGTAGCTTTTTAAATCATTCGGATACACATACATCCCTAAGAAGTAGAGCAAATAATGGTCAGAAGAGGTCAGGTGACCCGACTCTATTAGAGAAAGGGGTCCCCTGACCTGTTTTTTTCTATATTCTATGCATTTATGAGTAACATAATGATTTAAAAGGCTACACACATGTCTATAAGGACATTATGAATGCAAATACATTGAAAAACTGAAAAATAAAAATTGACCCCAATTTAGCTCCTGACCCATCTTTAATGTATTAAAATTACATATTTTCCATATCTTGCAGGGATCTTGGTTGCCATGAAGTTGGTATTGGTCACAATATTTATAGACTACACCTGATATAGGATCCGAATCTACTGTGCTATAGCGTTCCATATTATGTATAGAACACAACACATGAAATATATCTAATGTGTTTTTCATGGCAGTTTTACCCCCACCATTAAAGGTACATCTGCACCATGTGACCCACTGTTCATGTGTCATGAGGATTCGTTATGACAACAAAAGGATATAATGCACTGACGCACTTTAACTCTTTAATGGGCGCATAGCTCTTTAATGTACTATGTCCTTTATCGACATGAGTCATTAATGCAGGCTTGTCAAGTCTACTTCCCAGAGCTGCATTCATGCATCATGCTGACCCTTCGAGAATGTACCAATCTTGCAGGGTTGGCATGATGCTCAAGGTTGATCGCTACTCTTAACTTTGTATCCATGAAATGTCCTGTTTTTTCCCCCAAAGGTAGCTTATATCATTTAGAAATGTAAAATGTAAAAAAAATGGGGGGGTCCCGAGCTACTTTTTTTACTACAGATTTTTGAAAAAAAAAAGTATTCTCTATCTTTGCCAAAAAATACAAAAAAATGGGAAATTTTCATGATTTTTTTTCTTAGTGAACCAATGCTCACATTAATTTTGTATTGCACATGAATAAGCCTAGGTTATGTCCTTGTATGGGAAAAATTAAATTATGGTCCCAAAATGTACCTTTGTATGAGAAAACGTGATGGTTTTATGACGATTATTCAATTTTAATGCATAATTCTTCGGCAATATCTAAATATCACTGAAAAAAATCAGTGAACTTTTTTTTTAATTTTTTCAAAAAATTGTTTGGATCAATAGCTAACATTTCTAAGGAATTTTGATAGGTGGTCCCGGGCATATTTTTATGGTTTTGGGCCTTTGAAGTTAAAAAATAATGCAAAAATGGACTAAATTTCATATTTAAAGCCTAAAATAATGGGTAAAATTGCAAAAATCAGGGTAAAAAATGGCTGTATTTCCTACCCTTGGTTATTTCAAAGAATGTGATGAGATTTATATCTATCTATATAATGGTTTATTGATTAATAAGTCCAATATTCTAACTTACATTAAAAAGAGCAAATATTATTGGCTATAAATATCTCAAATATTCAAAGTCCAATAAAATGCTCAATTTTTGTCGGAATCAGCTCATCTTTTAATATGACTTTATAAGCATGCATATGTATCTAGTTTCCCAATATTAGCCCCATCTGATACATTTAACCTACATGCGCAGAGATCTGCGCAGTGGTGCATATTCAATGAGTAGCGATCAACCATTAACAGAACGAGGCATTAAAATACTTTAAATGGTAAGGGCCAGAACTAAAGAACCACCATATACGAGTGTAACAAAGACGACACAATCAGTGGACAATTACCTTGGTTTATAACACCTATACATCAGGTTACTTGTATCATATCTACCAATTAAAATACTTTTCTCTCCGTACAGGTTTAAATGGTAAAGGCCAGAACTATAGAGCCACCATACATATAACAAAGACGACACAATCATAGATCCATTGTACCACCCGTTATCATAAAACACGATCAATAAACACAACCACAGTGTCTGGTTCCGTCCCATTGTGTCCTGGTATGGAGCAGTGTATGGAGGGTCGATGTATTGACTATACCTTTGTTGACTGAACTATTCTGATTTTGGTTTTGGTTGCGGCGCTTGTGCGTCGTATTGGGCTTCAAATGGTGCAGAATGTACCTCATCTCTGCTTAAACCAGCAACAATCTCCAAGCAGATTCTCTCCTCCGTTAGGTATGAAGAACAAATGCTTTAAAAGAAAAGTATTGATCACGTGTTGATGCCCGAATCGGAATATATTCTTGTGAACTATTTTTGATGTATGGACATTGCAGTTGGTGATGGGGATAGGAGAGCAGACATGTAGTACAGTTTTCTTCTTTTCTTCTACAGAAGAGTCTGTACGTTTTAGCAGAGTCTTATTTGAGACTGTGCCGGGGGAGTGCTTTAGCAACTTTTCTGTTGGGGAGAAAAGACATAGCCTTAATGGACCATTGAAGTTACCGGCATAAGTTATGGTCTACTACAAGGCCCTAGACCCCTAAATTCGACAAAGAGACAAGGACCATTTTAAGGCTTAGTGATATGGGACAGGAGGAAAAATTTGATGTGACATGGAGCTTTTAAAAAAAAATCGATATGGCAACATGGCCTACGCGTTTAACCACGGCGTAGCAAGAGGAGCCTGCAGACCAAGCCACGACGTCGAGGGAGCTGGTCCAGTGGCTTGGTCTAAGACGGAGTGGCTTGGTCTAAGGCTCCTCGCAGCTGCGACGTGGTTAAATGCGGTTCTGACAACAAACAAAACTCAAGATAATTCAAGATAAAGCAAGATTATTAAAGATAACCCACCATAACTCCCAAAACTAGCACTGTAACTGGGCCGCAGGCCGGGTACGTAATGACGCACTCTCATTGGCTGTAGCTATGGAGACAGGACCATCGCCTAGAGATGCGTCATGAAATTCGGCGCCCGTGACTTGGTCCCCTGACCAAACCATGCCGCTTGGTCCATTGCGTCAATGGGCGAGTCACTGCCGTGCGTGTTAGAACATTTCTTAAAGTCGGCTTGGCGACATGGCTTTTATCTACGCGTTTAACCATGGCGAGCCTAGAGTGTCCTGTGACCAAGTCCCGAGGTCGAAGAAGCCTGTCCAGTTGCACCGTAGGTGCCATGGGACAGGCTCCCGAGACCGAGGGACTTGGTCACAAGACACTAACGGTGAGACATGGTTAAATGCAGTTCTGACAACGAACAAAAGTCGAGATAATTCAAGATGAACTCATAATATTCGAGATAACATACCAAATTCCATGTAACTTCTACTGCTTCTGGGCCGCAGGCCCGTGCGTCAGTAACACACGCTCATTGGCTGCAGCCATGGTGAGAGTCTGGTTGCCTAGTTATTAATTTGGCTAGTTATTAACACGTCATTAATTTGGCTGCAGTGACTTGGTCCCCTGACCAAGTCACGCCGCTTGGTCTATAGAACTCTATGGGCGAGTCACTACCGTGAGTGTTAGAACTTAAAATCGACATGGGGCATGGGGACCTCCCCCCCCTCCCCTTCATCAAGGGCCCTATTGTAGTGAAGTGTACTGTATCACATACTAAAATACACATCAATAAAGTGAGCACGGTTCTCTGTCTGACTTCCGTAAACATCTGAGGAAAATGTGTTTTACCCGCAATCCCGTTTGTAATGGAACCGAATAAAAGCGATTCTGCAATCAGGTCCGGAAGATTGAGTGAGGCTGTGGCCTTTTCTTTTTTTGTCCACGCGCTTCTTTGTTTTATTCGTGTCTGGCATTGATTACGTCGGCCATGTGAAGGGGTCCCAGACAAAGTGGTGGACACGGTTCTAGCTTTGTACATTGTGGAATAAAGGTAGAGGTTATTGCTTTCCTGTTCATTGCACTTTGAAGTGCACTCTCACATATATACACCTATACTCACCGCATACCTTTGCCTCCCTCCTTGCCTTTCTTCCTCCTTGCCTGCCTCCCTCCTTGCCTGCCCCCTCCTTGCCTGACTCTCTCCTAGCCTGTCTCCCTCCTTGCCTGCCTGCTTCCCTCCCTCCTTGCCTCCCTCCCCCCTCCTTGCCTGTCTCTCGCCATGATGGCTTGCCAGTATGTTTGCCTGCCTGCTTGACTGCCTTGCCTGCCTGCCTGTCTGCCTGCCTGCCTACCCGACTGCCTAGCTTGTCTCCCTCCTTGCCTGCCTCCCTTCTTTCCTGACTCCCTCCAAGCCTGCCTTACTCCTTGCCTGACTGCCTCCCTCCTTGCCTGTCTCTCGCCATGGCGACCTGCCAGTATGTTTGCCTGCCTGCTTGACTGCCTAGCTGCCTTACCTGCCTTGCCCTGCCTGCCTGTCTGCCTTGCCTTGCCTTGCCTTGCCTTGCCTTGCCTTGCCTTGCCTTGCCTGCCTGCCTGCCTGCCTTGCCTGCCTACCTTGCCCTGCCTGCCTGCCTGTCTGCCTTGCCTGCCTCTCGCCATGCCTGCCTGCTTGACTGCCTAGCTGCCTTGCCTGTCTGCCATACCTGCCTGCCTAGCTGCCTCCCTACCTAACTGCCTTGCCACTCTATCTGCCTCCATTCCTCCTTGCCTACCCTTTCTGCCTGTCTGCCTCCAACCATGATACAGTCTCCTCCCCGGCTGTCTGCCCCTGCCGCCCTCCCTCCTTCCATCTCCCATTAATGAATCCCACTAATATCCCTACATCCATCTCGCGATCACATTGTCCATTGTTCTGGTCACACACACAACCAGTGTTATGCTGACTCTGCACAAATCTATTTAAACCTTTAAGGGCCGCATTGTGCTTCAATCAGATTTGCTCTTTGTCGTCATGATGCATTTATGCAGACCTGGTGCGCAACTCGCTAGTGCAGCATTCATGCATCATGACGACTCGTCGCCATGGGAGTGCATCAACCCCAAAGGCTCGGCATGATACATGAATGCAGTTTTGGCGAGTAGACTCATTCAAGCTTCATTCATGCATCATGATGACAATGGCACAGCACATTAAGGCACTATGCAGCCCTTACAGGGTTAGATAACCATACGAGACTTGGTCAACAAGCTCTCTCAGGCCATTCTGTCTGCACATGGAACCCTCAATAATAGATGGACAGTCTTATGTAAGGTGCTATTTACACGGAACAGCCATTGCATTGGAGGTGTGTAGAGGAGGTCAGGCTGGTCTAGTGTTAACTTTGGGTGGGTTAGGCACTTATTTGTACAGCCTAGTGGTCCACCATCTCTCTGACATGTTCTGCTGCTGCTGGGTAGGGTGCAAAAAGACAAAAGAGTTTGAAAAAATCACCATGTACAATTGGTCTTCGAGGGTTTTACCTATACAGGGCTTCTTGAAAAGGCAAGTAATACAACTCTAGGGCTTAAAATGAAATGAGATCAGATGGGATAGTTCAGAACAAATTAGGAAAACACATACATATGTATGAATATAGGTATCAATATCTGTATATGAGCCACACAGCCACACAGCCACACAGCCACACAGCCACACAGCCACACA